>JBBPCY010000142.1:3405330-3417465 GCA_037974405.1 Brachyalestes nurse | reverse complement strand
GCGAAAAACGTATGTTTCTGGGCGGGAACTGTATATGGGAAGGAGTTATACGGGAAGGGGTGTGTCGCGATTCACCCACCTCACAACGCGACACGGGTTCGTGGACCTGAGTGTCGCGATTGTATCGTATATCGTTATATATTTATATATATATATATATATACACAAGGGGCCTCGGGCTACGGCACAGTGATGTAACCCGAATTTTGATGTTAGTTAAAACACACAGAAAAAGGAAAAGGACATGAATATACTGTACTTGTTCACTGTACTGTAGTGACAAAAAAAATGACAAAAAATTAGTAAAAAAAACACTTGCACTTGTAACAGTCCAGAATGGCGTTGGTAAGTGTACCAGGGGGCGCCAACTCTTTCACTCATACGCCATGTTACTGCGTATTCTGCATATTCTTCCACCACACAACCAAACTAGTTATGGGAATGAGCACCATAAACTCAAACCGTCGAAACTGATGTATAGATTTATAGTTCTTGCAGTGTATGGGCCCCAAAAGCTAAATATAATCAGCACAATTCAAGTCATGTTCGGTTGTTAAAAAAATGTCAAATACGGGTGAAAGACGGGCACAGTGCCGACTGGCGGGTAAAGCTACATTAGTCTCGTAGGTCAGGCACAAAATTAAAGAAACAAACTTCAGATATCTTGTCAATATTTGGGGTAGGTGTGATTATGTCCATTTGAGTAAATAAATTGTCCTTTTCATTCTAGCATTAGGTTAAACTGTCCATGTGTTATGCAAATCGATCTTTTCTCCTCCTAGTACCTTGTGAGCATCCCACTGAAGATGTTCCGGCTGTGGGCGTTCATGGGAATGATGGCCCAGGTTCCCCTTGCCTTTCTGACGGGCCGGTTCTTGCGGGGTAACTATGGCAACGCAGCAGTCTGGATCTCCCTGATCATTGGTCAGCCTATTGCTGTGTTGATGTATGTCCATGACTACTATGTGCTTCATCATGGAGGCGTGGCGGCGGGCGCGACGGCCTGACTTCACCACAATACGCCAAAACTGAATGTGCAGTAAAAGCCTATTTTTAAAGGGAAATTACAGTAGATTTTTAAGGAATATTTTTTACCCCAAAAAACGCCAACAGTGATTACTTTATTGCCACCAAGAGACAGTCCTCCTCGAATGCACTTTATGGGCGCAGAGAGAGAGAGAGAGAGAGTGTGCGCAATGGTCCTGAAACACTGCCCAGCCAAAGCAACACAGCACTGCAATGCTTTTGTACATTTCCTACTTGAAACTCTCACACTATGATGATTAATGCAGACATGTGCCATTTGTGCATTGCCAAAAAATGTGACTTGCCTTTTCAAGTAAGGCTATCCAACATAATGTGCACTATGTATGTTTCCATTTTTGTAGTTTTGCTAATATAGAAAGGCCCTTTATGTTTTGCACTTTATCAAAAATGCCTGCAATTTCCTGAGCTTTAACAGTTTCTTTTACAAATGAAAAAGTCTTTAGAGATTATTTTGTCATCAGTAATTTGTAATGTTTCATATATTTAATTCATATATATATATATATAAATGAGAACTCAGCCATAACCTTAAAACCACCTGTTCTGTGTTGTGTGGCACCAAGATGTTAGCAGCAGATTCTTTAAGTCCTGGAAGTTGCGAGCTGGTGCCTACTTGGATCAGACTAGTTTGTCTGACATCTGACTGCGATCTGGAGAATTGCGAGGCCAACTTTGTCATGTTTGCCAGAAACTTTTTTTTAACCATTTTATCATTGCCATGAAGGTGTGTACTTGGTCAGCAACAAACCACCCTCTTCTGTTGCTTCATGGTCCAGTCCTAATGCTCTTGTGCCCATTTTGCAAGGGACAGGGCTTAGCCAGGGCTCTCTGACCGGTTTGTGGCGATGCAGTCCCATACAGCAAGCTGTGATGTGTTCTGTGTGTTCGGACACCTTTCTGTCATAGCCAGCATTACCTTTTCAGCATTTTGTGTGACAGAACCTCTGTCGTGGGATCTGACCAGACAGGCTAGCTTTCACTCCCCCGCATGTATCAGTGAATCAGTCTTACTTCTCTGGTCCACTTTTAGTTGGTACCAATCACTGCATACAGGGAATGCCCTCCATGACCTACTGTTCTGACCCAGTCATCCAACACTTCAAGAACTGAGAAATATTCATTTCAGCTGTCGGTGGTTTTAATGCTGTGGCTGATCAGACTATATCTATAAAATGCCAATGAATGTTTTATCACAAAAATGCATTATTGAGCCAGCTGATTCGTGTGTTAATCAGAGTACACTCTTTATGTGCATGAAAGATTGTCCAAATAGAATGCTGTACTGTTTTTTCATTTGCGTTTTCATGTGCCTGATACACCAATCAAAAGACATCGTTTTGTATAATGTTAACTCAGGCCAAACAATGTGTTGTCATGCGCAGTACTGGGATACATAGCAACAATCTGTTGTTACAGTCCATTCTCATCTTGACACATTGTGAATCGTTTGTTGGACACTGCTTTAAATTCTTTTCTACAATTTAATAGATTATAACGGATTTCAATTAAATGAAGGCAATTTCCTGGTACCTTCTAGGATTTTCCATTCACTTTTGAGACAGAATTATTTTCATAAATTGCTTTTATACTGTGCTGAGAGTTGATTCCCTCTCACCAGTGGGGTATAATACTGTTTTGCCCACAGTGTTTAACAAATTATACAGATTTGAAAATGAAAGTGTATACACACATATGCCGCTGTAAAAGTAGATTCACAACTGAAGATGCTACATTCCTACTAGCGCAGTGAGACATCGTGGCAGCTGATGTTCAATTTCAATAAAACCTTTCAAACTACTGGCTTGGTCTTCTGATGTTACACAAAAGAAAATGTGATTTTTACCCCAAAAAACAGCCAATCCACCAAGACATGTTTGGTTTTGGTCTGGCTTTGTTAGCTACAATAAACTAATGGAGGTGTCCAGCACTTTTTGGGCATTTAGGCTGGAACTTCTGGCCTGAATCACCATGTGCCTCAAACCATTTTGAGTTGTTAAGTGATTCCAAGAAGACTTGCAAATTTCCTACATGCAGGACTAATAAAGGGTTATTTCACCTTCTGGGATTCCATTCATGTACGGCGTCCCGTTATGTATAAAAATTCACAAAAGTACACTGCATAGCTAGAAGCTGGAATTTGTCCTGCTTTTGTAAATTTGTATATTTAAATGTGCAATACAGCTTCAGGAGCCACAAAGTGGAAGTGAAGTGAAAGTGACCATTCTGTCGTACGTGAACACTCCACAGCTCACAGTGTGAACAGCACAAAATTCTTCTTCTGTATTTAACACATTTAACCCATTCACCAAGTGAAGCAGCCGGCAGCCAGGAACACAGCGCCCGGGGGCAGTGTGTGGAGATGGTACCTTACTCAGGGTACCTCAGAGGTGCTTAGCAGTCTTGGGAATCGAGCCCACGATTTCCTGATCGCAGGGCAAATGCCCTAACCACTAGGCAACCCGCTGCCCCAGGAGCTACATAGTGAAAGTGAAGAAAGTCTATTTGACGTTAAATAACTCATCATGGAGGTCAGTGTGTAATTATTCAGGTAGTTTACACTGTGCATATAAAACATTTATTTAGCAGGAAACAAACAAAAACTAATCACACGGTTCCAAAATAACACTAAAAATACAAAGCAAAGCCAGTTTCCTACAAATGTGTCTTGGGTGGAAAAACTGCAGGTAAAATAAAGGTTGGAGATAGGAGAATGCTTCAGAAATGCTCCTTCATTGCTGTAAAAAAAACAAAAAAAAAAGAACAAGTATATGATTAAAAAGCAAAGTCATCTACAGCAAATGTAATGAATAACAGACTGATTGCTGTTGTAAGTCTCGTTTCAACGTGTTTTATTCTTATATGCATGGATATTTGGTATAAAGTAAACATAGTGTTTGAAACTTCAGTCTATGAATTTACCTTTGCTTTGTTTTGCACCGGCAAATAGAGTTTGAACTCTGCAGGGAGCTCATCCTCGGAGTACAGTCTGTCAGAAAAGTAGACTCTTCTTATACGACAGTTGGCGTGAATCTGGAAAATGATGGAGCCATAGGTTAGTTTCTCTGAAAAAAATTTGAGAGATGTAATTTTGTATTATGTCAAATTAAAAGGCAGTTTGTTTCTTAAACATCTTTTCACTTCTCACTGCATGGCACGGAAGAGTTTTCAACACATTATTCCAAATTGTTTTCACTTGCATGACATCAAAAGGCTTCTCTTTCCTCTCAAAATGCCTGAAAGTGTTTCCTCTTTTGGGGAATAGGCTATATTTAACCTAACTTAACCGAAGGGCTGAGGTTTTTCTATATCACAGGAAAGCTACTTCTACTATTACTCCATAAGTGTTTTGAAGTGTTCCTAGAGTGTTCTGAAAGGCGCTTTTCAAATAAAATGTATTATTATTATAAGGCTTACAGCTAAGATGCAATTGTATGAGCTAGGATTCTGTTTTGAGTCATTAGTATAATTTTTATGATACTTATTTTTATCTCTTTCCTGTATGCTGGAGTACACAGACAATAAAAAATATGTAATTTAGGTGTATATTTGTATAGTTAGTTCCAACAGTAATTTCTTCATAGCACCCACCTGTACACGGAGCGTCTCAATGTAATTGGTGCCGTATGCTCTTCTTGTGAAGTCTGATAAGTTGAACTGAATCTGGTTCCAGCCGTCATCTAACCTCATGGGCATGGTACAGATGAATGGCTTCACTCGGGTGGTGCTCTGGTAGTTACTTGCTCTGAATCTCCGCCGCACGTTCTTGTCATCCAGCACCTGAGACATGGCAACAAATCAGCAGATCTGGGATTAAATATGTTTGATTCTGCCATAAACACAGCAAATACCAACTCAAAAGCACTGACAATATGCACATACACAAAAACACACAAGCAGAATCTTCCCTACCTGAACTTCAAATGTGAAATACTTCTTGAGATTCTTGATGATCATAACCAGGAAGGGAAGTTTGATGCCAAGGGTTTTCTTTGGATCTGCCGGGCATGTGATGTAGGTTGTGCTGTCAACGGAAATCAAACTGCTATTAGCAGGATCTCATCCACACTGGTAACCACAATACAGAGACTCCAGGGTCACAACCATGAAGTCTCAGAGGTAACGTTACTTCAACCCTCAGAGAACAGTGCTGTCACTGTATGATGGACCCTTTCTATGACTATAGGATGCAGGACTTATATATAATTCAAAACAAAATCATGTAAACCACACGCAAGCAGGATTTGTCCAGTGTTTGGATGTATGTCCAGATACATACAGAGTGACGTCTCAGTAAGGATTACCTGACGTTGGTCCCCTCGACTTCAAGCACCAAAGACTGGATGTCGTTGTCTGTGATCCGCTTTATGTGTCCATTTCTCACCTGAAAAGAGGTTTCACAGGAGTAACGTTAATGTAAACCAAGACAGCTTAATAAAAACTGTAAAATAAATGAGTCCCATCAAAGGAGTATATTAAGGTTCAAGCAGTGTCTTAAAGAGCTAAAAAGCTAGCGGTGTTACCGTCACACAACACTTTTTAAAACATCTTTTTATCAATTAAACTAAAATAAGGTCGACAAATTCATATTCATTGAACGGCTGTCATTTTAGCAGTTGCTCAATTTTACCTTTTTATCCCATATTTGAAGTGGTTTGCTCCCGATGCTGTACAGAATGGACAAAAATCCGCTCTGAAACGTGTTTTTGAACATAACTTTTACCTGGAACTCCTACTTTTAATAAAAATTCACATGCAGGTCTTCTGTTTACACCCACAGCCTGCCTCGTTACGCACAGAATTGATCCCTCCAGCAACACAGAGCCGTGACGAGTCGTTCCTCGACGAAAGATATGAAAAGGTCGCTTAATATTTCAAAAAATATATCAGAAGCACTTGAAAATCAAAATCAAGGGTTTCAGTTTATAAGAAAACACCTCACGCCGTGCTTACTGTCCTGCCGTTCGTTGTTTTATGAACCGCAGCGACACTCGGTCTAAAAGAGGGCAGGTTTACTTGCAGAAACAAGTAAAACATGTAAGCGTTGTTAAGACGAAGGTGAACTTTATTCTCTAATCAAATCTTTGCCTCGGAGTCGATGCGAGACCCACCCAGACTTTTCTCGACCATCCTCTGGTTGCTAGGTTACGTGACGCGGTTCTAGTCTCACACCGGACCCTCAATGTTGACACACCGGTTGTCATAGCAACAAGAAGCGGTACGTCACCAACACCACAAAAATTATATAATAATTTAAAAAAAACGATAAATAATAATAATAATAATAATAATAATAATAATAATAATAATAATAATTAATGATTTTTTAATTAATAATGTAATTAATTATCAGACTAAACGAAGCAGGATTTTTCAGATTGGTGGAATTCTTTTTTAAGAGAACTGTATTTGCCCGTCAATGATTGTCTAAGAAAGTCCAGGAGCTTTGATATAATCTTTAAGTACCTTCAGATCCCAGAAGCAGTTGCTGATTTAAAACTCACATTTTCACCTGCCTCATTTAATCAGAGGGAAGTTTTACACATTTAATCAAATTATTAATAACAACAACAGCAACAAACATAATTGGAATTTTTAAACTGATTCTGATATTTCAAGATATTAAAAGATTAAATCAAAGCTCTTGGATTTTCTTAGAGAATCACTGACAGGCAAGGTCATTAGCCTTTCTAGAGAAAAACACAACTTTCTAGAGAAAATCTTCCATGCAATGTTAATGACTGTAAAAAATGTCCTGCACATGGTTTAGGTTCAGTGTCTCAGTTACATCCAGTAACACATCCATAACCATTTCTGTAACTTTCTCTGAGGTTGCATTCAGACAGATCAAACTATTTGGATGTCTGGTTCCTATCACCACTCTGAACAATTCAGATTTGGTAAGTTGCTCCAGAATGGAGTATTACATAATAAACCACTGTGAATTAGTTCAGTTTTTATCTTTACATTTTAATAATGCCGATTTTTTGAAAAAGCAGTGGAATTCCTATTTAATGGATCTAAAAGTATTATTATAGTGTGTTTGGTTTCTTCTGTAACTCATGCAAAGCTATGTCATTTTCAAAACTGATCACTGTGCCTATACTCCTAGAGAACCAAAGGACCACAGAAAGGACCACTTAAAATAGTTGGCCAGAACGATCTTCAGGTAAAAAGCTCATATACTCTTAGTGGAGAAAAATCAGTTATATAATAAATATTAGTTTTCTACACTGTAGTTTGTTATAATGTAATGTATAATGTAGTTTGTGTCTGGTTAACATTCACAGTACAGTGTAAGGTTCTTTGAATGGAAGAATGGATCAGTCCAGTCAGGTACGGGCAGTCAATATATCATGATACTTAAAGACATTTTAACAATACACAAGATTTGTCACAATATTGTGAAACGTGTGCTAGCTTGAAAACTGCTATGGAAAAATGATTTATTCAACATATCACATACCTGAATTGTCTTAAAACCAATTAAAAATAACTAATTATGTTTTTTTTAATAATGAAATATGCAGTCTCCATGTACAGGCAATATCCACAATATGCAAAGATATGCAAACTGTGTCTCATTAAATTTCTCAAAATGATGATAAAATACCTCAACAATGAACAAAACTAGCATCAGGTTCTGTATAGATAGCAATATACAGGAAGAATGATCTTTTTTTACTTTTTAATGGTAACAAAAATGTTACACAACACTGTGATACATTTGGGAAAACTGCCATATAGTTATAACTGCCACTTTTGAGCATATTTAACCCATTCATTGTACAGTTCAAAGTAAAACACTGTTAAAAGAAATGCATCTATGTTCAGGGTAGCCTTTGACTAATCAGGGTGTAACAAACACACACTTGTAGAACCTGCTGGAAAACTGTAAGACTGTCTGGTGATCCACATTAGAATTATATTAGGTGTCTTTTTTTTGTAGGTCAGATGTGATGAATAAAATAAAGACATTTTCTGGCCTATAGACGTACCCAAATGGTGAACAGTAAATGTATTTGCTACCAAATAACACTGAGTGCATTTATAGTACATTTAACTGAATAAATCTCATGTTTACAATTAAACATCTTTACAATTTAATGAGGCCAGAAATGTAAAGGATCCCCAGATACTGGAGATCTGCCCACAATTGGTAAAGTTATGATTACTGTGTTTGGCTTCCTCTGACTCTCATGTACAGCTAAGCTGTGTCCTTTTCACTGTGCCTATATTGGTAGAGGACCAATAAACCTCAGAAAGCTCCACTTAAAACTGCAGGCCAGCATGATCTTCGGTTAAACGGGCACAGACCTTTTTCTGATCATAGCCTCTTAGTGGAGAAGGGTCAATGCCAAACTGACCCATTAAAGCAGTGGACAGATTACTGAGGTGATGACACCTTCAAAAGTCTTCAGTGACTCACCGAGTCAAAGCAGACATCACTAAATCACCATCTCACACACTGGCCAGACACAGAGAGGCGTTTGTGCCTCCAAAGCCAAAAGAGTTAGTGAGGGCTACTCTTCTGCCCTGCGTGCTCCAGGGCTGAGAAACACAGGCCACATAGTTCAGGTCGAACTCCGGCTCAGTGCGGTCCAGATTGAGCGTGGGAGGCAGGATGCCATGGTAACACGCCAACGCTGTGAACGCTGCCTCCAAAGCACCAGCCGCCCCTAGAAGATGCCCCGTGGCCCCCTTGGTGGCTGAAACGGCAAGCGCCGGGGCATGCTGCTGGAAGAGTCTCTTTATGGCAGCGTTCTCCGCAGCATCCCCAAGTGGAGTGGAGGTGGCGTGGGCGTTTACATAAGTCACGTCTGGAGGTGATACGCCAGCATCACGGAGAGCAGCGGACATGCACCTGTTGCAAAACCAAGTGTAAAATGAAGAGAGTGAAACTGGGGCATCTATTAATGACAAACTGCCTTCATAAGTTGATATAAATGGTTGATATTCAAGAATTTTTCCATCTCAAGTGATAAAAGAGGTTTCACAGAGAGAAGCGTTAATTAAAGTCTAACACCTCATAATTTTATAAACACGTTCAGACCAGAACAAGTGTTGCTAGTGGTCAGAAATACCCAAACTGTTTGAGCGAAGAAATCTCTATACTAGTGCGGAAACTGTATATATCCAGTATATAGAAAGTTTTGCTGAATTTCTGAATGAAAGAAGTCAGTACCAGTATCTGCATGGAACAAACTTGATCAAGTTAATTTGGTGACAGAGTGTAATAAATTATATAAATGTAAGTTAAATAAATGAAATAAATTTTTAAAAATGAAAATTAAATGAATACTTCTTATCAGTCATATCATTAAAACCACCAGCCTAATATTGTGTAGGTCGAGCTCGTGCCACCAAAACAGCTCTGATCTGTCGAGGTATTCAATATTTTTTGCTAACACATACATTTACAGTATGTTCACCATTTAATAACAAGTGCATTTAAAGGGACAGTCTAGAACTTGCCTCTGCATCACCACACAACCAGTTAATAGGATGTCAGACATGCACTGTTACATCTTTCCATGTTAATAAGGAAATGACATTTTCATACATAGAGGTGTTCACTCAATATATATAATACTGGGTGTACAACAGTACCTGTAAGCTCCATCTCCATCGGAACTGGGTGCTGTGATGTGACTGGCATCACCTGAGAGTCCATAACCCAGCACCTCAGCATAGACACGGGCTCCTCTCTCCACAGCATGTCCATACTCCTCTAGAACCAGCACCGCGGCCCCCTCGCCCATCACGAAACCCTCTCTGTCGGGGTGAAAGGGTCGGGAGGCCAGCTTGGGCTGCTGGTTCCAGCTGGTGCTTAGGGCCCGGGCCCGGGCAAAGCCTGCTAAGGACAGAGGACTGATGCAAGCCTCTGTGCCACCTGCAACCATAACCATGGCATCTCCATGGGCAATGAAGCGGGCAGCATCACCAATGGCATGAGCCCCAGTGGTGCAGGCGGTGGAGACGGCGTGGTTGGGACCCTTCAATTTGTGCTTGATGCTGATGTGTCCGGCTGCCATGTTGACCAAAATACGGGGGACGAAGAAAGGGCTCACTTTGTTGTACCCACGTGTGTCAAAGGCAGCAGCAGTGCGGGCGATATCTTCTAGAAACACCATGCCCATGCCTACAGCCACCCCTGCACACAGCTGCTCCTCTAGGCTCGTGGGATACCACCCACAATCCTCCAGGGCCAGCTGGGCAGCACCGAGGGCCATCACAGTGGAAGGGGACATGCCATTAATCTCCCCTCGGCCCACAAACGTGTCTTCCTTGAACTCACCTTCGCCATCTCCTCTTGGAACTCGGGCAGCTACCTTACATGGGACAGTCTTGAATTCCTCAGGGTCCAGTGCCACTATGCCACTCTGTCCATCAATCAGACGCTGCCAGGGCACTGCTGTTCCTGTCCCAAGGGGGGACACAAGTCCTATCCCAGTGATGACCACTCTCCTGGGACAGTTCCTGGTGTTGGGGTGGCTGTAATGCCTCTGAGGTGTTATTACCCTCAGGCAGGTCCCTATTTTGGAAAGGGTTCTGCAGTACTGTTTCAGTGACAGCTTCTGCCAGCATGACATCTCTGACCTCCCTGATCCTGGATACGACAGAACCAAAAGAACACGGTAAGCATTATAACTGCATTATTTTAATAATAAACATTATTATACTCATGATAGCATTTTGGGAACATACTATGGTCAGTGGCTGTAGATCTAATTAAAGCTGAATTAAAATCACATACACGCGAGGTTTACACACACTAGCCCTAAAATAGTATCTTATAACAGCTGCTTAAAACACGTTACTATTTTATGATGCACTGTCATTTTTATGAAACTGAATTAAAACACTTACTGTAACACGGGTTACATACACACAAGCCCAGCGTGCTCACAGAAACACTGCAACCCGTCCACGCGTCAAAATAAAAGTCTCCGAAAGGGGGCTAATTTTGGAGAGGAGGTTTATAGCCCTCAACTTTTCAGTCATTTCGTTCTCATTCTTTAAAATAATAATAATAATAATAATAATAATAATAATAATAATAATAATAATAATAATAATAATAATAATAATAATAATAATATAGTAGTAGTAGTATTGTTCTTATTAATATTGTTTTTATTTTCGTAAAATGATGTAGTGTATAAGTATATAATGTATATAGTATATAGTGATTTCGAAAATCACTATATGTGCAGAATAGAAGTTTTACTGCTGACACTGTTGACATTGTTTTATATGTTTAATTTTTTTATTCTACTTAATTTGGCCCCTACTCAAGTCTGTGTGTGTGTGTCCTCATAATGTGAACATTTTGCTGGTCTTCAAGAGGAAATGTTCCATTATATGTGTTTCTCTCGCTAGATATAGGTTCCTCAAACCAGACAACTAATTTATCTTTAGTATTGATGCCATATGCTTTGATTTAATCCCCTTAAGCTCATCATATATTCAAGGATCAAATACACTTGTCATTGTCTTGTTATTAATGTTCTTACTTCCATTGGCCTACCTTGTTCATTTATATAATTACAGCATGTCACAGATGTCCTGACTACAAAAATGGAAAAAGCAGTTCTATTGATTCGCTTTATGTCCTTTTCGAAGAACTCATTCTTGTGTTTTCTCATGATATTCCTGAAACCCTGCATGCTGGCAGGCCGGAGCCGCTGTTCAGGCTTTGACACAAACTGTTTTTTTTAGCAAGCCGGGCACAAAGTCCTCACTGTGAGAACAGTTGCTATGACAACATGCACTCTGCTGAAACAGGGCATTTTGGAGAGGAGGTGTAGGCAAAAGAGACAAACATAAGCTAATATTAGGAATATGTCTAAAAAAAAAAAGATAATGTACACATAAACCCGCTGTGGTGCTGCCTGTGGGTGAAAGTGTCTGTCCCTCAGTTCAGACTGTCTCAGTGTTGCTGCAAAGAGCGGAACAGCACTGGCATTAAATCTGACTCCCACATTCCAATCTAAAACATAATGAACGTGGATGAAAACAGATAAACAGAAAGACAGATTATACAGGTATATATATATATATATATATATATATATATATAGATAGATA
>JBBPCY010000142.1:3403210-3405230 GCA_037974405.1 Brachyalestes nurse | reverse complement strand
GCTCCCCATCACACTGCTTCCCACATACTGCTCCCCTCACACTGCTCCCCACACACTGCTCCCCCACACACTGATCCCCATCACACTGCTCCCCACACACATTGCACCTCAGGTGCTGTGTTTCTGGCTGCCCGCTGCTTGGTGAATGGGTTAAATGTGCTGTTCACGAATGACAAATGGTCACTTTATTAGAAGTACCCTGTCTTGACACTAGGCGGCGCTGGGACAGTGACAGAGGGGCTGAACCGGCTCTCCCTGATGTCTCTGCTGGTTTGGAGCTGAACTGGAGCTCCGTGCTGGTTGGAAGGCTTGTCTGATCTGAACAGACTCTGTTCTGTTTCCTGTGGATTTGGGAGCTCATTAGTCAGTCTCTCATGTGACCCCAGTCCTCCCGCCCACCTGAGAGATGACCATCATCAATAGTATATTACTCAGACTAATACTGACTGTTAAAAGGTTTGGGGACATCAGAGGCTGTAAAAGACATGAGTGATCTTCCCCCTGACATCAAAACAAGGGCATAAAATGTGGCTGAAAGAAATAAATGCAGTGCTGCTCCTGATTCTCTGCAGCCTTGCAATGGATCCGCACATCCTGAAGGAGTGTCTGTAGTGTATTTTTTATGTTTTAGGTCTGATTTGCATATATCAGCCTTACAGGTGCAGAAACAATGACAGCTAGTTTAATTCTATAGGATGAAGAGAATTGAACAGTTATATATTGCTAATTTAGATACAGTCATATTAGAAGCTTGTAGGCCTTAGGATCTAAACTGAGCTCAGATCTTTTTATAAGACATAATGAGATCCAGAGGACCAGTTCAAACTCGTTAAGGATTGAGTAAAACTTTTATTTCCACTGCCTTCCCTGGAATGAGCAAATTTTTCCTAAACAACTAATTGTTTAGCCTAAAGGTGCCCAAATGCCTTTCTTAAGATCAGCTTATCCTGCGGTGAACTCCCACAACCCACTAGGGTTCCTCGTACCTTGTCTGAGCACGACAGTGACTCTTCTCCACTCCTGCACGGCCTGTGCTCACATTGCACTTTACATTTACACAGTGCGTCCTGCACCTTCAAATACTGAAAATCCAACTTTTCCAGCTTGTCACGACATTGTTCAGTGGTTCTTGGGTCCACAAGCATGAAGGTAGTTTCACTGCTCCCTGGCTGCCCGCTGTGTTCCTGGCTGCCCGCTGCTTCACTTGGTGAATGAGTTAAATGGGTTAAATGCAGAGGAAGAGTTGTGTGCTGTGGTGTGTTCACGTATGACAGAATGATCACTTTCACTTCACTTTCACTCAGATTTACCAGTTCTTGTGTGTTGTGTTCCTGTATTCTCCCGTCTGCCCAAATTTCTAGCAAACCCTGCACCTCTGACGTAGACCAAAGTCTTACTAGATGCGCATTGTGCCCAAGCCCACCTCCTCAAGTGGGGACTTTGGGGCTCGGAGACCAAGTGTGAGAACACCCTTAGTCTCAGGACATATAATGTTAATAATAATAATAATAGTAATAATTATAATAATGGTAATAATAATGATATAAAATAAAAATAATAATAAAAATAACAGTAGCAGTAGAAGTAGTAGTAGTTAGTGACCCGCGGGTGCGGGCGGTTTTAGGGCAGACATTTTTAATGTACCATGGGTGCGGACGGGCGGGTCAAAAAGTTACAAAACGCATTTCATTATCGATCAAAATGTGTTGTAAACTGTTTGGGTTGTTTTCCTTATCCATGTCATTATCCACGCGTATTTTTGGGAGGTTGGGCCGGGGACGGGATCTCCCGACAGGTCCGTTTGGGGCGGGTGTTAAAAAAAAGCCGACCCGCACAACTCTAGTAGTATTAATTGGTTTATTAGTTATGGCTTATAACAGAGACATCTCTTGACACGCTTCTGACAGGGCGACCTAGACCCTTCTCTCTATTGTGTGTTCTGAGGGTTTCCTGTGTTAACAAATCATTTAGCAAGTTCTCCTTTTTTATCTTTCTGGCACCACAACATCTCTCACACCAA
>JBBPCY010000142.1:3393210-3398210 GCA_037974405.1 Brachyalestes nurse | reverse complement strand
ACTATTGCTGCCCAGGGGTGAGAGACAGAGAGAGAAAGGGGGATTTCAGAGAGAGAGAAAGAGAAAGAGAGAGTGGGGATATGTGTGTGTGTGTGTGTGTGTGTGTTTCTTCACTATTAGAGGGCCTTTATTCCAGTTAGTCGTGGAAGTGTGTGTGTCAGCCCGTAGTTTGTGTGCAAGTCAGCCTGTGTGTGTGTGCCTAAGTGCATTCCTTCGGGTATATGTGTGTGCATGCCCACATGGTTGTGTGTGAGGTGGGCTGCGTGTGCGTGAGAGCCAGTGGCTGTGCGAAAGAGATGGCAAGATATGGCAACTTGGCGGTCGTGCTTGTGTGTGTGTGTGTGTGTGTGTGTGTGTGTGTGTGTATGACCATGGGACAGCAGCACTGTAGACCTCTTTGTTCAGAAGCTTCGTTTGAAGACGGCCTTTGCAGTCTCGAGCAGGAAGTGGTGATCAGCGTCCTTGGCAACAGAGTCCTTCCATCTGGGACATGGGTTCTAACAAGATGGCTTTGTGTGTGTGTGTGTGTGTGTGTGTGTGAGTGTGTATGTGTGAGAGAGAGAGAATCCCCCACCTAGAAAAGTCCAGGCTCAGAACACCAGGTGCCCTCCCTCCCTCCCTCTTGGCCAGCTGCGGTCACCCAGCCCCTCCACACTCCTCACAGCAAGGCCACACTGGAGCCCATTCACTGGCAGCAGCCTTGCTGGACCTTGTGGGAGTTCCAGCTGGAGAAAAGGGGCTCGTAGTAAAGTGTTGTGTCGTTCATGAATGAATCACTGATTCAACTGAACTGATTCATTTCTTCAAAATATTTGTTCTGCTTTTCCTGTGCCAGCCATGTTATAGATAAAATAGCCATGTTATAGATAAAAGTTCAATTTGGCCCACAGTGGATATTATTCACAAATACATAAAGATGCTACATGGTGTATGTTGTACCTGAAGTGAAATTACACCCCCAGCAACATATTTCTAAGCATTTCACGTAATAACGTTATGTGAGGGAACCTTTGATGGCATTAAAAGACTGAAAATGATTAGTGTTTAGCTCGAGCAAGCAATCAGAACAGAGCTAATTTACATATATCAATCCTAAAGGCACAGGAACAAAAACAACTTATTTCATTTTAAGAGATAATGAGAGACTGGCAAGTAGTAGATGAATAATGACTGGTCTGGGTATGCCCTTCGGTGCTCATAGCCATTGTTGGAAATGGGCCCTTTAAATTCTTTGAATGTCTGGTCCCTATCATCACTGTTGTGACAGATTTATGCTCAGCAAGCTCATCTAGAATGGTCCAATCCTGTAGAATGGTGCAGTTCTCTAGATTGAGAAATTTGTCTAAAATGGTGATTTTTTTGGAATGGCACATTCCTCTAGACTGGAATTTGTGGATTTCTGTACAGTTAAGCATTTCTCTATAAAACTGCATTCTCTGTTTGGCACGTATGTAGAATGACACATATTTCTAGAATGGTGCATTTTTCAACAATGCTGCATTCCTCTAGAGTGGTGCAGTTCCCTAAAATAACTCATTGCTATAGAATAGTGCCACCAGTGGAATTTCCCTTCAGCGGGTTTTGTAGCTAAAGTGACCACCGGTGGGTGACATCAAAGTGTGTACATTTTTGTTTTTGAGAGGCTTGAGGAAATTACATCAGCTAGCCACAGTACACCCGTTACTTCACACCACACCACTCTAGTAGCTCACTGAGGAAATGTGTTCAGTGAAATGTTAGGTAGAGGTACTGTCAGAGTTTAACTGCTAGTTTAAAGACACATGTATTATCATGTAAGGTATGAAATGTGGTTACTGAGTAACCTGCCATGTCTGTTAGTATTCTGATTTGGGCAGTTTATGAATCGTTGACTAATTAGTGGTCATGGCAGACTGTAGTTCCATGGAGCATCCAAACCGAGTGGTTTTGGTGACGGGATCTTTGAAAAGAACAGCGATTCCCACTCATATTGGAAGCCCGCATGATCCTGCAATGTCCCGACAGTGTCTGGCACAGAGTTTCTGATGTGAACAGACTAGCTTTGATCCCTATCTCTGTTCCTACATGAATAGAGCGGATCCCCCCCTCATAGACCCTCCAACAAAAAAACAATCATGCACAAACAGTGCAGCCAGCCCTGCGGCTCACTCCCTGTGTTTCTGGAGATTTTCTTGGCTTGTGGTGCATTAACACAACCCCCTCCCCAATAAAAAACCCTCTACGCACATATACGCCCCTTTGTTTGATTTTATGATGGGAAATCATGCAGTGTTCGGGCCAAGCGCCTGGGTTAATGGCGAAAATCTGGGCCGTCCCATCTTTCTCCATCAGCCCTGATTGTTGATTCCCTGCTCCGACCCCTCACTGCCCCTTCTCTCTTCTCCTCTTCTCTCTCAGCACCTCCCCACTCCTGGCATTTCGCAGACTCTCCCTCAGAGACCGGTGACCTCATCACTGGGCAGGAAATCGGGGGGGTTTCAAGTTCTCCTTGTGAAAGTAATCCCACACTTCCCTGAATATTTCATTGGGGGGGGGGAGAGAAAAGAGAGAGAGGAGAGAAGGAAAGAAAAGGATAAAGAAAGAAAGGGAGAGAGAGACAGAGAGAGAGAGAGAGAGGCTGGGGGTCTGGAAGCCCCCGACTCACTTGTTTCTCACTCGTGCCACATCACCAGAGCTGGAAGATCTAATTCTCTTTTTCCCTCATTAAAAGAAAAGCAGCGTTTGAGCACTGAGAAGAAAAACTGCATTTGAGGAGCCACATGAGGGCTTTGCGATGCTGGAACGGCGGCTGCAGTAGACGTGGCAAATCGAAGACAGAGTGCCGGCAAATGTCTGAGAGAAGTATAGAAACAGGGGTGATAAAGGGCGGCCTGATGACACATACTGTCACGGTGTAATGGAGTTATCAGATGTACCAGAGCTACATCAAATCCATTAGCATTGCAGATTCAGGCAGCAGACCTGTGAGAGAGCAGCAGAGACAACACCTCAGTGCTTTGTTCCTGAGCTGAGGTTCCGGAGAACATTAAACCAAGGCTGGTACAGATGTTCCTCAGTAGGCAACCATCCCTACATGAATTTACTGCCTTAAGCAGGCACACAATATCTGCATTGGTTTTATTGGTATAAAGCTGCACTGAAAAACATGATTGATCATTCAGAAATGTCACAAGGTTGCAAGTGAAATGTGCACCAACTCTCCTCTTT
Source organism: Brachyalestes nurse (assembly GCA_037974405.1). Taxonomy (NCBI): domain Eukaryota; kingdom Metazoa; phylum Chordata; class Actinopteri; order Characiformes; family Alestidae; genus Brachyalestes; species Brachyalestes nurse. The sequence continues at coordinate 3,395,003 of JBBPCY010000142.1, read as the reverse complement.
TCTTTCCTATGGAAGGATTTATTTCTGAGCAACCGCTTGATGTGCTTGAATCATGCAAATTAAATGCATTTGCAATTAAATTAAGTGTGCTAATGCTTTACTAATCCCAGTCAGCATCAACATTCAGTTTCATGTCTTTCTTGGTATGAAGAACTTTTTGAACAATATAAGTTTTATATTTATTTGTCATTTTTTTTTCCCAAACAATTTTTAAAAGCACATATTGAAACTCTTTAGCCCCGTTTCAGGCCATTCTGGTGTTCAGGTTAAAGATTTAGTCTCTTTAATATGTTGATTTACAGCAAATTGACTGAGAAAATATGATCTTTTATGTTAAAAAAATTTGAGAATGCTTAAACTTGAGTCCTTAAACTTTAGTTGATCTTTCTACCTGGGCCAAAGCCTAACTTTCTACCTGGGCCAAACCTAATTGTACTAATCCCTAGACATCTGTTAATAGAAATACACACATATGCGAATGCACACATGCACATATAAACCTTCCCACAGAGAGCATGTGGCAGAAAGAGCGATAGGGGGGTGATATTAGGGGGCTTGGACAGGGCCATTTCTTGGCAAATTGAATGGAATCTAATTTGCAAGACATTGAACGCACCCCCATGACTCAAACTTTAATGTTTACCAGACCTTTACACAAGCTCTGGTTTATCATTCACACATCTATGGTGAATGATTTGTTTAGTTCCACTGCTATGATGTAGAGTTTCAAATGCCGCTTTCTAAGTGCGAGGAAGAGGAAAATTCAGAAGCATAAATCACCTAAAAGCACACTTTGGTAACAGTATTTTTAATTTAGTGGAATACTGACCCAAACAGAAGTAAATAGATCTTTACAAAAACAGCATAAGCAGAAGAACAAAAGTGTCAGGTCTGAACGTCCCTAAAACTGCAGAGGAACTTCTGAGGAATTTCTGCAGAGCAGCATCAGCTTGTACAGACATTGCTGCCACCAATGCAATTACAGAGAAATTCCTCACTGACCCTCCAGATGTATTCGAATTGAATACTCATGAAAGCACACAGTCATCAGAAAACCTTAAGGCTATATAAATTAATCATGTTAGTTGAGTAACCAGCATTCTATCCCCCTTTTTACAAAACTCTCCACAACAGTTAGTCACTTTTATTTCATTCAGTTGGTAGTGGGTAAAAATCATAACCTCACATTTACGGTGTTTCTAAGTTCTCTCGTTGGTTGACACCGGTTATCACACTTGCTTTTCTATTTCTCGATACAGATCTTACATTATATGTAGCATTCCCTGTGGCAGGCTAGTTTGCAAGGTCCGCCTAAATCTTTTTCTTGGCTGAATGTTATAATTTTGGCTAATTATGGTATTTTCAGACCAGGTCAATATGATGCGAAAACCACCGATGTGTCAAAATCAAAGCAGAAGTGCATTTTGTACCATACTCTCAACAGTCAATAAAATTGTGAAAATGTGTGTGCTGCACTAAACACTCCGCAGTGTAACCTATGAAAGCAAAGGCATTCAGTTCTACAAAACCACCAGATCTGCCTTGATTTTGTCTTAGAACGAAACTCCCAACTCTGAAATATATATATATATATATATAGGCTAAGTTATGAGCCCGTATCTCCTTCACCAGCCCTTTCAAAATAAACTTGCAGGAATGAACTAAATTTTCCACTGAATTTCATTCACAGAGACATGTGGTACTATTACCCCTGGGGCAATGATTCCCAGCCTCACCCAAATGATTCTCACACACACACACACACACACACACACACACACACGCACACACAC
>JBBPCY010000142.1:3390114-3393110 GCA_037974405.1 Brachyalestes nurse | reverse complement strand
TATATATGGATAGACACAGGACATATTAACAGCTATTTCTTGAATATATATAATATAATTATTTATCATATCACTCCTCAATCACATGCCACAGCTCATATAGCTTGTGCAATCTTCTAGTGACTTTCAGCTGATGGACTCCAGCAGAAGAACTCTGTGCTCATTATCTTGTGAAAACCTCGACCACAGACAGACAAGACCACTCGGGGCAGCCATCTCCGCTTGACACTATGGCTTCTATCAAATCCCCTGCCGGACAAACCAAAGTACGGCCGCATGCTTAAACCATCCATCATCATCTGTTAAAGTGGGCTGAATCTGGCCGCAGCCTGGAGGGAGGAAGAGAAAAGTAGAGTGAAAGTCAAGCCGTGGTAAAGGAGCGAGGGCGTAGTTTTGGTTTCGGAAGTTGTGGGGGGTACTGTGACGTTTCTCATGGCAGATCCATCAACCAAAGTTAGAATTCTATTCCCATCATCCAGATTATGAAAGCCAGGGCCTAATTTATTCAGCAGCATCCAGCTTTGACAGAAGGACAAAAACAAAAACTAAAAAAAGTATCCACAGTGGAAACTATGCCCCTGCTAAATGACCTCTGCATCGAAATCCTGGCTGCCAAGTGTTCGAATATCAAACGGGACATTTCTGAATGGCTGGCTATAATTCCAGCTTCAGTAACTGGTGTTGTTGCGCCATTGATTGGATCTGGCCGAAAGTGTTATTTTAGTTTTGATTCGCTGTGGCCTATGAGGTCATTTTGTAGTTAGGCTACAGCTGTATCAACATCACGAAACTTTTCCAGAGCTCCTTCCACACCCTCTTACACAGTGCTGGTATTAAAAAAAACTGAAGAAACTCTTTCCTTCCAAAGAACTGCAAACCCTTGCACGAACCTGCACTCTCAAATCAAAGGCCAGGGACAACAGGAAGGGGATAGCAAGTGTCAAAACAAAGCATTCATTTGATAGCTCGAGTGTTTAGATAGATATGGCAAAAGGGGAGAAGGTGTCCCACACAATGCGAGGTCAGTAATTAGGAATGCGCCCACCCTGACTCTCAGTTCTAGGACAAAACGTAAATTGGTATAGACCTCTTTTGAGCTCTAGGACCAGATTGTATGTGTTCAGACAATAAGACTGCCTCCAAAACTATGACACAGTGGGTGTCAGGGTACCTCAAGAGGCTGCAGTGGAACCATGTGGATACATCGGGGTTGTTTTCTGACCTGAGTGACCGCAGCGGACAGTACATTTTTAAAAGAGGAAACAGTGGTCCCTTTACATTTGTTAAACACTGGACAACAGCAGAAATCAACTACTAGAAGTCAGGGAAAGATGGAGAAATACCACCAAACACTGGCTTTCTTCTTACCCCCACAACCTGAGTGTATTGTGAACTTTAGGCAGTGGGATCAGAAAAGGATTTGCTCTGTTTTTTCACCCAGCAAGGTGAGATGCAGACAAATCAAATTCGTGCAGACAAATTTGTGAGTGTTGAATGTTGTATGTTGCTACATGTTGCACCGTGGTCCATGGTGAAACACTGTCTCGTACCACTCTGTACGTGTACACAGCTGCTGATAACGATAAAGTAGCCTTGAGCTGTGAATTCGTGACTCTATTGAATATACCGAGTGGTGCAGAACGTCATTAACGCTTCACTGGAAGTAAATTTGTCTGTGCAGCAATCTGGGTCTTACTCAATAATTTTGTCTTAAGCAATCAGTTACATTTCTATTCTGGTTCACATTTATGCTTATGCCATTAAATCTGAAAGTGTGGTCCCGGAAAATGAAGACATTTTCAAACACGAAAGAGTCTGAGGAAATAAAGCTGTAGACGGTGGAAGACCGCAATGTCTCATTTCCCTGTCTGGCCGTCTGGACCTTAAGGGGTCCTGAGTGTGTTTGTGATTGTGTGTGTGAGTCAGGGAGGTGTGGTGACAGCAACTCCTGGGAGCTCTATCAATGAAGTGTGACATTTCGAGGCAGCCTGCCATCCTGTCGTCTGCCCACTCAGTTTTCCCTCTGCCAGTTTTACGATACGGCCTATCCAGCCCACTCTTTATCAGTCCTGCGACAAACTATGCAGTCAGTATTCTCCACAGCTAATGCGTATTTCAAAAGTAATACAGGACAACCTATAGGGTTCTATATAGGTTTCACATAGGTTTATTTCAGTAAAAGTTTAGATTCAGCTCCTATTGTCAGAGTGAGATTGAGATTTTCACCCATCTTTACTCCGGGTGCCAACATTTCTGGAGCTGCCTGTGTCTAAAGCTTTGTGGAACACTCCTCTCCACACCTTTTCATTAATTTCCTCTTTCTCCTTTAGATCCTTTGTCTACTGCATGACACGCCACCTGGTCCCCCACCCCCACTCATCCATCCCACCGTGTTCGGAGCCGAATCACTCAGTGTGTTCATCAGTCTTCACATTGCTTTCCTTCGTGCAGCTTGTAGGACGCAGTTTTCTATATGCGCGTGTGTGTGTGTGTGTGCGTGCGTGTGTGTGTGTGTGTGTGTGTGCGTGTGTGTGTGTGTGCACAGCAGGCGAGAGATGGGTTACATCAGCAGGTGGACACATGAAAGCCCCTGTTGATGGCCAACCACACTCTACACTATCAGATGACCCCTGACACTGACCCCTCCTTTGCACTCTTGCCCTGGGGGCTACGTGAGTTGCAGTTGATAAAATGCAGGAAAGAAGAGTGTTTGTATGCCTCTGTGAATGTGTAAATACTCTTTTGTGTGCTTACAAACAGAAAAAACAAACAATTCAAAAAACCACTCTAACAGCAGCACTAAAGTAAGTTAACACACATTCTCTACAAGGAACACATTTCTGATGTTTTCTGGCACACTTGCTGTTCATTTGATTAACGTATTGGGGACAAAAACAGTGCCATAACTTTTGCACAGGCCACATTTTGTTCTCTGCAGGGGACCAGAGGATGTGTACTAATTTATTTATATATATACCAATCAGTAAGAAGTCTCA
>JBBPCY010000142.1:3365114-3387614 GCA_037974405.1 Brachyalestes nurse | reverse complement strand
ATACATTTTCCTTCAAGCCAAAAACCTTTTAGGATCTTTTATATAAAAAAAAAAATAACAAAATCCAATGGTGGAGGTGTTGTTCTAGCACTAAAATCACAATTTCAAGCAATTACCCTTCCCTTCTTTTATCACTCCATTAAGCCAGTCATCTTTCAAATCTGTCTGAAACAGGCATAGAGATTTACATGACAAATTTGACAACTTCCAATCGGATTTGACTAATATCCCTAATACACTGTACCCCAACCCCCCAGTGAACACAGGTACGCCGTTTTTAATCCGACACCAGTCAGCAAACGTAAGCGTCTGACAGCGTTGGGTTTCCAGGCCAAAGAGGATGAGGCACTGATGGCTGCCATATGGTTTCAGGTCAAAACAACAGATTTCGCCTTTGCCCCCTTCTGGGTGCTCGAAGATTAAATGTCAGCAGTGCTGATGGTGTCCCTCAACCTACCCATATGTCTATTGTTCTAACCGCCATATTTCCCTTAAACAAGACAAGGGTCGTGTTGACTTTGGGAGGAAACGGCATCGTTTTCGTCATGAAACACGTGTTTGAACGATCGATTGCATGCTGGGATTTCCAATTTGCACTAAAAGAGTCTGCAGACTGGTGTCGTATTCCAGCGCAGATGAACAGGCTTGCTTAGGACAACATGCTTCTTTCTGTTAATAGCGCTAATATGGAAGAGTGCGATAATGAATGTGCAGGTTTGAGTGTGTTTTGCTAAGGACACTTGAGTGTAGCTCTGTTAATAATGTCCTAATCTCCAGGAAGTCATGAAACTCACGTTCTCCTGCCCCTCCTGGTGTATCTCTGGGGATTCAAGCCCCCGGTTAATCTCTCTCTCACTCACTATCTATCTATCTATCTATCTATCTATCTATCTATCCTTTTCTTTATTTCTCAATTTCTCTCATCTGCCTTTTCCAGGATGAATTACGCCTTTAGAGTGAAACCCAACACCAAGAACACACACACACACACACACACATAGCGATCAGCACAAAAACACACAAACACACACATTAGAGCATGGGAACAGCTTTGTCACTGCAATAATACAGGACCATTATCGCCAGAGGGGCTGAAATGCTAATAACGAATGTGCCAATGATTTACACCTCAGAGACTCTAAACCTAAACAGGGTTGCAAATGATTGATAAACTTTGTGAGTTCACTGCTTCTCGCTGACAAACAAACCTGCCAGTCACAGAGGTCACAATCCTGCTGCAGAAAATAAAAAAGAAATGGTCAGCTTTAGAGGAGGAAGAGGAGGGTGAGAGGTGATAATAGGTAAGGATGTGTGGAAGGGGCCACCTCTGCTGCAAAACCTGCGAGCTCTTAGCAACATGTGGCAAAGCTGACGCTTAAGCCACTAATGGATGATTAGTGAGGAAAAGAGATCAGCCATCGTGACTCCAGACACCCCTGTTTAATCTCTTGGTAATGGGTGAAAAGACTGGAGTGACAGGACTGCCCCGCATAACACCCCCCACCACACACACACTTCCTCACCTTCCTAAAGAGCAGTGGGTTTCAGTTAACTGAGTAAATACTGTATTCAAGTACCCTTCAAAATTTTGAAATCATTTTAATTTCTGGTCTGTATTTCATATTTCTCATTATGAAATTGCTGTAAGAATATGACCTGAGATGTTTTTACAGGTTTTAAGTCATTTGATCAAGACAACTTGCCATATTCTTCTTGTTTGTAATAATAATTAGGTTAAATGATCTGCGATGTAAATATATGAGCAAAATGACTTGTAAAAGACAGCTGAATAATACAATATTCTCACAACAATTTCAAAATAAGAAATATTTGATAAATCAGTTAGATTTAATGCCATTTTTCTTGCTAAGATATTACTTTCGCAGTGTAGCATAGAATACCAACCATGTAACTTTTTACATTGCCTTCATGGTGAGAGGTTCATTAAAAATGGGCCAATAGTACAGATTCGTTACTTTCTGATCACAGGAACGCCTCATACCAGACACGTGGGTGGTGGGCCATTCTCACCACAGTGACACGAATATGGTAGCTAACATGGCTGGCATGAGTATATCAGCTACATTGCGGTTTTATGTGTCACCGCGCAAATGTATCCAGACAGAAATGGCTCAGCAGTCTGGTTAACTCAAAATGAGATGGGCTCCAGCCGCTAACTGTGCAGCAACGATGTGGAGCTACAAGGATGGCGATTCCAATTACTGGCCATTCAGTATCCAAAAAATTGGCCACTGAGTGTATACCAACGAGGGAACAGACAATGTATTCTACTGCCGTGGGCGCCAGGCCTTCGCAGCCCATCCCAGAAGAATAGCCTAAAATCATGCCTCATGAATATATTTGGATTTGGTACGCCATCAGATGAAAAGGAACAGTCCAGGCCTTTGTTTTATCAGAGTCATGTCGTAAAGGATATGAGATCATCTGCTCTTGGCCATTTCTGCCCAGAGCAGGCATGGATAATTTGATGCTCAACGCTTCATCATCCATATCTTCCCTCACAAGACATCGTTTCTGGGCCTTTGGTTTGGATCAAATCACATGATTATAAAGCGCATGACAACTGAGTACACATATGGGCTAAAAGTATCCCTCTTACTGGTCTGGACTGTGAACGCGAAGAAAGAGGAAGACTCAATGTTTGTTCTTTACTCTGCTTCAAGAGGAAATGGCCCAGTATACCGTAGTTCCACTTTTCATATGGTATTGATGTGTATCCTCTTTCTCGACTGAATTATTTTAAACATGTATTAAATCTTTTGGATGTTAGCAATAGCCATATTTAGAGCAGAAAGAAATTAAAAATTGTTTTTGCTATCATAAAGCATTTAAAGCATATATAGTGCTCACAAAAAAGGTCTACAATGATGGATCACTGCTGCTGAAATGAAACTGTCCATCTCCGAAATGGCAACACATTAGGAGAAAGGGAAAAAATGTTTCTTTAGTTAATAGAGTGATACAGGTTTCTATTATTTATCAAGAAATGATGATGGTGTAGAGAGCAGTAAGTACCTTCATCATAAATAGAGATGCACAATCAATAAGTCAATATATTTTTATACACTGTGCATTTCATGTATACAGTGCTCTAAATTTGGTCAGTGTAGGATGTGAACAGCCAGCCTTCATACTTAAACAGAGCATGAGAAAACCACAAGCTGGCTTTATAATGATGTCCCCTGTGAATACAAACTATACTAAAAGTAGGCCCATGCATTCTGGGCTCTGAGCCTCTGATAGTGAGAAAATATGCATCCTGTTCCTCATCCCCACAAACAGAAAACCCCGCCAGTCTCACATCATTCGAAAACACCAAAAAGTCCTTTACGTTATGTAAAAATTTCATGACGAATGAACCAACACAAACTCAAAGCTTTGGAAATTACTTGGACTATAAATATCATACCTCACTCCGTTTGCAGTGTGATTAAAAAGCGGGCAGTTTTGTGGTTTTGGGGTCTTTGTAAACAGATTATGTTTCTTATCGATCTCTATTTAAAGAGCACCACGTGGCTTGACATCCACGTGTTACAGGCCTCGCACTGAGGCAGTGAAAGCCACATAAAACATGAACATGTGCTAGCTGAGGAAACGTGGTGGTGGAAACCAGGCTGTGGCAGACCGAGCGTGCGTGTTTAGTGTCCCCTCACTTTCAAGATGCCAACTTCTGTGGAACTTCCAACGGTCTAATAGTTGTAGTACCTTCCGGAAAACGGGAGGGCCTACGTTTTTTTTTTTAGACGGGCTTCCTGTGGAGAGCACCCTTTAATGTACGGGGCCTTCCTGGGGCTGTAAAAGGAGGGGGCTAAAACAGCTGCCAGATGTGGGGGTGTCCCAAGAGCCCTGTCACATTCTCACAGACAATGCTGTGCCTGTGAGACGCACCGAGAGGAAGTGAGTTCAGAGCTCCCGACCCCTCTCCCCTCAAAGCTGAGAGGAACGTGGGGTCCAGATTAGAAGCAAGCAACCCAACCACTTTCTCCTCAAGTCTTCTTGAATTTTATTATACAGTCCAACAAAACATGACTCAAGCTTCTGCTCTAACGGGAAAAACCGAGCTGGTCTCTCGACTTTGACTTGGATCTCGCGTGTCGCTCCACCTCTGCTGCGAGTTTTACCAGAATCATTGCTCAACCTGCACAGCGCCCACACCTTTGATGTGATTCTGGTGTAAAGTGATTTTGCTGGCTGGTGTGAACTGTGATTTCCATATTGAAGAGAAGGCCACAGATGAGTCAGTGTGAGGCTGCCAGCACGTCACTCAGCCTGAAGCGTACGTCTGTTCTGCAGGACCCCGTCACTCGTTTGATTGGAGTTTCACTGAAGGGCTGAGATTCGCCTTCGCTTTTTCATGACACGGCACGATGCAACACAACCCTAATGACAAACAAGCCCGGGCCGACCCGAGCACACCTGAGGCCAGGCAAAGAAAACAGGAAAAAAAAAGAGGAGGATTACAGCGATTATGCTGAGGCGCCTAAGTGATTGCACTGGAACATGGGAAAAGACAAAAACACCAACTCAAAAATAGAACCTTAAAAACACACACACACTTTCACACACACCCAGAGAGAGAGAGAGAGAGAGAATTAATGAAAAAAGAAAAACAGAGAGAAAGGTAGAGTGAGGGAGAGGGAGAAAGAGAGAGATAGTGAGAGAGAGAGAAAGAGGGAGAGAGGGAGAGAAAGAGAGAAAGAAAGGAAGAAAAACAGAGAGAGAGAGAAAGTGAGAGAATGAAAGAGATGTGGAGAGAGACAGAGAGAAAGAGAGGGAAATGGGGAGAGAGATAGAGAGACAGAGAAAGAGAGAGATAAGGAGAGAGAGAAGGAGAGAGAGAATGAAAGAGATGTGGAGAGAGAGAGTAAGAAAAGAGAGAGAGAAAGCAATATAGAAAGAGACAGAGAGAGAGGGAGAGAGAGGGAGATGGGGAGAGAGAGATGGGGAGAGAAAGAGAAATAGAGATGAGGAGAGAGCGAGACAGAGATAGGGAGAGAGAAAGAGAGAGAGAGAGAGAGAGAAAGGCAGAGAGGGAGAGAGAAAAAGAGAGAGAGAGAGAAAGGCAGAGAGGGAGAGAGAGAAAAAGAGAGAGAGAGAGAGAGAGAAAGAGATGAGGAGAGAGATAGAGAGAAAAAAGATGAGGATAGAAAGAGAGAAAGAGAGAGAGATCATAGCTATATTTTATTCTGTTTAATTGCAGTTAAAAACATCAAACAGAACAAGCTTGGTGCTCAACGCAATTTTTCCTGCGTATTTTGATACAATCCTGAGCAAAGACTCACAATCTAAACAGTCAGAGGAAAGGGTCAACAAGGTCACGGCCTGCTGCACAGTCCTATCTCTTTTGCTGCACATGTGAAAGTTATCATGTGCTGAATTTCAGCACTTTCTTGACCTGTGTGTTTTGCAGTGTGAACCACAGCACAGCTGAAGCGCTTTAGACCATCCCCACCACTGAGGTGTCTTCATTTCACTTGCAGCAGCATGTTGAGATTCTCTTGTAGCTTCTCATGATATCGTGTCATTGCCGGAAAACATTGACTTATTTTCCCAAAATTATGACTTAGTTTTATGGAATTCTGCCACACTGTGTCAAAACAATGAATAATTGAATTTCAAGGCAATATTAGGGATATTTAGTAATTAGTTAATTAATTCAGGATATTTTCAGGATTCTATCCAGGATAATTCAGGATATAATTCAGGATTATTTTTGACTGAAAGGCTTGAACCAAGGAAATGCATTTCTGAGAAAATATGCTATTATAAAATATATATTTAGATTTATAAATTCCTTTTTTTGAGGGGGGAATAAGAATATATTTAGAATTTCCTAGTCAACATTATATTTAGGATACTTAGGGGTACACAGTAAAAAAAAATGTGAAAAACTTGCAGCAATAGAAAAGGAGGTAAAACACACACACATCATCATCCCTCTTGTCCACCTGGTGGAAATGGACTTCCATATTTCAGGAAGAGAATTTCAATGCAAGAAGAAAGGACACAAGCCCTTCAGAGAGGAGGGAGGAAGTGAGGAGGTGGAAACCAAGAAGAAAAACATCTGGAGCCCATTTAGACCCTGGGGGAAGAGGGGGGAAATAAAATCTTACAATAAAAATGCATTTTCCTTCCTCAAAACTTTCAATGGGTTTTACAAACTAAAATAAAGTGTTGTGAGAAAAATCCCCCCCTCTCCCTGAGCGAAGCAGGTACTGCTGTGGGTGGGTGGGGGTGGGGGGGAGGTGCCCGTGCATGTATTGGTACGAGTGTGCGTGTGTGTGTGTGTGTGTGTGTGTGTGTGTGTGGCGCGCGCTTCCCTGACGTCTGCTGCTGCTGCTGCTGCGAGTGTAACGTTAGCTGTTGTTGTGAGTTCGCGCTCGCAGAGTCGGTGGAGTAAACGTGACAGCAGAGGAGCTTTTAGGGGGGAAACGTTAGATTTCACGCGTGGAGCGTGTCGCAGACCTGCCGCCGGACTCGGACGCATTGGAAGCCGGTGTTCGGACGAAGTTTCGGCTCATGTGTGCAGTTCGCTTTATCATTTCACCGAGTCGGGCACTCAGCTCGGAGTGGCTCAGGGGGTCTGGAATGATCAGAACACCTTCATAAACCAGGAGGCGAGACCAGTATCTTCTCTTCACCTCGCACCGCACATGGGGTAAGACCAGCCAGGTGTGTGCGGACTCACGGGTGTGTGTGTTTGTGTGTGTGAAAGGAGCCAGAACGTTTTGTGCCCGGGTAATATGTAAAGCTCCTAGACAAGTTTCAGGGTCGGTTAATCATCTGTGAATAAGAGAAATAGCTCTCGTCTCTCTCTCTCTCGTCCTTTCTCCCCCTCTTCATCTCTCTCCCCTCTCTTGCTTTTTCGCTCTCTTCTCTATCTCTCACTTACTGCTTTCTTTCTGTCTCCATCTCTCTCTATCTCTCTCTTGCTTTCTCGCTATGTCTCTTTTCAATTCTCCCGTTCTTCTCTCTCTTTCACTACTACCTCGTCTCCTCTCTCTCTTATTTTTACTTTCCCCCTCTCTCTCTGTTACTCTGCGTGTGTGTTCTCCGTGTGTTATCAGTGGGAAATGGACTGAGATGTGTGTGTTGTGTAGTGGAATAGTCCTGTGATAAAGGTTATCTCCTACACGGCTCTTATCGGTCCTCTCGGTTTCCCCGCGATAGAGCTTCTGTCACCCGGGCTGGGTTTAGAGTACGAGTTCAGGGCTCTTCTCCACCACTTTAATGTTTAACGCGTGGGGAGTGAAACACCAGCCCGTGGGCTCGAACAGGTTCTCAGCTGCTGCAACACCGTGAGTGTGTGTGTGTGTGCATGTGTGTGTGTGTGTTGTAGTCACTCATTTGACAAAGAGAACGAAAGTGTGTTTGTCCGTGCATGGCAGGGTGCTGGTCTACATTATGTAGCCGTTGTAAGAACACCCCCCCCCCCAAACACACACACTCACACACCCCTCCTCTTTTTGGAGTTTCGAGGATTTGCCCATCCACCAGTGCTCGCATTGTTCCTGAAGGATGTATTAATAAGACAAAAGACTCTATTATACTATTATGTAGGAGGGGAAGAATCTGCCTATGGGGGTGGGGTGGGTGTGGAGGGGGCTGGGGGGGTCTGTGGATGGCTTTAAATCCTCTAAAGTGTCATACAGAGAAACCATTGCATTTGTTTGCTTAATTTTCAATGAGAAAACGAAAAATTTCTATGAGAATCTGCTTAAGCAAGCCAGGCCTTGATGTGATGATAGAAGTGCTGTAGACTCCCAGCAGCCTGATGTTTTGACTGGGGCGACATTCCATATGTGAGCTGGTCATTGTGAAGCGGGGCGGTGGAACGCATTTAGGTCAGCGCTGGTGGTTCCTAGAGATACCCGTGTCTCAGTTTCCTTCATTTTAAACATGGGATGGCTGCCGTAAATGGGACAAGTAACAAAATAGATGGTAGTGGTGAATGACGCCTGTGATTCCATAAACACAGTGTTAAACCTGCTCAGAGAGAGAGAGAGAGAGAGAGAGAAAGTGGAAAGAGAAAGTCTGGATGAGAGCAGGGGGGGAGGAGGTGCCGTCTGTTCTTCTGGTACGAGATGCCTCTATTCCACAGATAACCTGATATGGAGGAAATGCTCATAACAGCACTGACGAAAGGCATTCATCCATCATCCCCAGTACTGCAGACAGTGGGTAATGAGTCTGTGTGTGTGTTACACCATTGGACCATCCATTCTCAGTGCTGTTATTCTTCTAAGGGCCCATGATTGAATTGACTGTCGGGTCTCAGACTGCAGCAGACTTTTTAAACAATACGCTCGAGTGCACACGGGTGTTGCCGAAAGGCGCGAAAAGAAGGGCAAACATGTCTGCGTGATGATAACATCAAATGTACCCATGCAGGAATATCAGGTGTTGAATGAGGCTGTCTCTGTGTCCAGTGATGACGAGACTGAAAGGGAAGCACTTGCTTGTTTGGGCGTTCAGGTGTCACCGGGCTGTTCCCTAGTAAACAGTGTAGTTTCCTATCCTGCCATGGTGGTATATGGAACTTGATATGGGTCTGCGTTTGCCCGTTGTGACTCTATGCTTCATTACAGCGGAATAAAGCCAGCCGTGCCCCTTCTGCTGACCGCTGACAGCGTTCTTCACACCAGAATTCTGTTGGCAGCCCCCCAAAGAGACGTCCAGCTGTGACCGCCGCTTGTGCAGTATCGTGTGCAACAATTAAAAACCAAAGCCACAGTTCTCTACGGGGATTTTGGAGTGGATGTTCCACTAAATCTGTTTAGTACAACATCATCAGTCATAATACTACAGTGTCATTATGACTGTAGGTTAATTAGGGGTAGACAATATGGGAAAAAATACTTGGTGGTTGGTCAGTGTCGTTCAGGTACTGATAATGTCCACAATATGCTCATAAAGTGCATGAGCATAGCTTTTAACAGCAAGTATATTATAACCACTAAAGGATTATTTTAGCATGGTAACAATAAAATATGGCCATTATTGCCCATTAGTCTCTAATGGTCCAGTATATGTAATCTGAGAGATCTGCGCTGCTCCAGGTATGCATAATGCTCATTCATTTATTTTCTGTAAGTGATGAATCCTTACGGGGTTTGGGTATGCGTAATGTTCAGTACTTAAATTGCACACTTGTACTGATGAAACCTGCATCGGGACTTTAGATTTATAGCTAAGAATGAAAGTGCAACACATGACCTTGTGCAGTCTGGTCACGTTTGCATGAAGACTGAATCATACCTACCAAAAAAGGCTGTAGGTAAGGACAGTGGTTTGCTGACCTGGTTTTTAACTCTCCCTGGAAGACCGGCAGTTCGAGAGGGAAAATTAGTTCCTCATGAATACAAGGTCACACATGTAACCTGACCACTTCAGCTAAATCAGTGCATGAGAAAGGAAGCTAAATAAACAAGCAGATAAATAAACAGATGTATAAGTGAACGGAAGAATAAACAAATGAAGGAGGTTCTGCAGTGGTGGGAACTGGAAGTGTGGGATTTTTGGCCTCGGTCACGTGGCGGTGGGGGCTAAGGGTGGAGCTGTGTCACTGCGTGGGTGGAGCAATTCCTCAAGGACTCTCCAGTGGAGGATTTTGGCAGCAGGAGGAGAGGAAGACAGGAGGGAGCTGTCACTAGGGGAGTTCAGGTCCCTCGTGGCGGGCCGGAGTCAAGGCCAGTCCTGTGAGAATTCAGCAACAAAAGAAACTTGTGAATCCCAAGCAAGAAAGGGAAATGATTTTTTTTACCTCAACCTCTGTTTTAGGTAACCACAGTGAAATAAACCAGAGGTTCTCAGATCAATCACTGGGGATCCTCAGCTGGTCCACACATGATCCACATGTAATCGGTGTTCTGTTGACTTTGCAAAACACCACATTCAGTTATTTTTTCATTTAAAAGTGAAATAATGCATATAAACCAGGAGGAAGAGTCTAACAATTAGTAAAAATACATTAATAAAATAAGATAATGGCACAATGGGCAATGCTATCAGTTACTTGTTACTATGCAGTTACTATACACTCATTAGTGTTGTTCATGGGCTTTCTATGATTTGTTTAAACCTGTTCTTTTTATGATTCATGCACTTGTTCAGTGCTGGAAAGTACTGATGATACCGTTAAAATGGTGCTGACATAAATCTTCCTGTAATGATAGCACTTTTCTCACCACTAATGACCGGGATTCCCCGCTGACTTTAACCTAAAACAGCCAGATATCAACATCGTTACTGGTATTTGGATTTCAAGAAGTGCTTGTAGTCCAGTGATCATCATTGCATGGTTGAGTGGGCATTGCTTTGACCACTTTCCACCATATATGATTGATGATCGATGCACTCTGAAGTTCTGAGAGGATCGTTGGTGTAAAACCAGGGCATCTCGCACTCGTCAATATGTGTTATCTCTGAGGGGCTGCAGGCGTTGATAGTGGTTGTGTGATGTTAATCAGATCCAGAGTCATAAGGCTTTCGCCACTCCAACCACTTTGAGCCAGCATGCACACGTTCACTGCCCACCTCGCTTGCTCCCTCCCTCCCTCTTTTCCTCACGGCCTGGACTGAAAAACACTTTTCCCTGGGTGTGGCAGCTGCAGCGAAATAAACGCCTTCTGTTTCAGCGCTGCTGCTGCTCAGCGAGTTACGACTCACAGCCAGCAACATGGAGCTCTCAGGGTCGGTGCCAAGAAAAGAGGAGTGTCCCGGCAACACACTCCTCATCCTCCGCCTGTTCACCTCGACACACTCGCCCCCCCACCCCGCCCGCCCGTCTAGCGCGTCTGTCTTATAAACAGTAGCGTGCATTCGCTCAGCACAGCGACAATCGAAAACACATCCCCGCAATTTATGCTTTATACAGTGCAGACACGGTCATAATTTGTCTGTCTTCCTCAGACAGTTGTAGTCAAGACTCCGGGGAGAAAACTATAAATATTTACTGTGAAGAGATTCAGTCCGGGGGACTTTAGCCATTTTAGGACAGGCTGTGTTTTTTCAGCTCATGAGAAAATGGAAGAGCCTTCAAAGGCCTCAGTGACTTTTAGTTGTTCCTGTTGTTTGGTTTGAAATAACAGATCACACTTGTGAGCTTGTGTTTCATGACGGAAACAAACCTCGAGTTTGGTCTGTAGTACACAAACCAGACTCTAGTCTAATCACGAAAGCAGTGCAGCGTTGTGGCGAGCTTTTGAGTGAGTCATCACAACCAGTCAGATCTGTGCATTCTTTATTTCTTTTGTGTGCTCCGCAACTGTGCATTAAATGATTTGCTCATGTGTTAAAAGTTGTGGTTGAAATCTTGTCAGTGTGATAACAGTTACACAGCTTTAGGGGGGGAAACAAACAGGTGCAGTCTTTGCACTAGCTCAAAACGCTCAACATCTGGCTCTCTCCCCCACTACTATGATAATGTTCTCCACTTTCCTGGCCACAAAGAGGCTTGGAAACCTTTCTTATGTTACTGAAGCATGAAGCTATAAAATATTTTCTGAAGGATTTGTGGCTTGAAGCACCCCGTCCGACACTGCCGTTATGGTTTTCTCCTGTCTTTAACCACTTTTCTGGCCAGGTAGGCTGAGAACCCTTCCCACCCACCACCCCCTTCCTTACCCAGCAGATACTACATTGTTTGCCTGCCTGCCTTTGTTTGTGCAGCTGGAAAAGCTGATGCAGCGCCCCCCTGATGGGTCGCAGAGAAGAGGGATTGCATCTGGATGGTTCAGTGAAGGCACTGCTGAGAGAGTCGGGGGTGTTTTCGCCTAGTGGAGACTTTCTGATCTGTCTCTGTCAAGCCCATCCTTTCAGCCCAGCCCTCTGTGATGGGATTAGACCCATCCACATGGTAATGAAGAGTCATGAATGTCCATGAGAGGCAATAAAAGGTGGATCCTGCCTGGACCTCTGTGCCTTTTAGCATGAAAATGGCCAAGTTCTCCACTGTTTTATTTGTGGGGCTACAGTTGTTTGGCCTAATCATTGCATAGTCACGTGGTGCAACAGGACATCAAAGATTACACAAGATTTTTTGGCCATAGGGACTTAACTGAAGTAGGATTAGAACGCAACTGGTCATCTTGCATAACGGTTGTTTAAGCCATTTAGATATGCTGGCTTTCCAGTGCTGAGCTTTACTACAAGTGTTGAATTGGTAATGAAACTTGTTAATTTACCTCTTGCTCTTTCTCTCGCTCTCACTCTTTCTCTCCTTCTCTCTCTTGCCCTTTCTCTCTCTTGCTCTTTCTCTCTCTTGCTCTTTCTCTCGCTCTCACTCTTTCTCTCTTTTGCCCTTCTTCTCATTCTCGCTCTTTCTCGCCTTCTCTCTCTTGCTCGCCTCGCTCTTTCTCTTGCTCTTTCTTTGTTTCTCTTGCTCTCTCTCCTCTCTCTTTATCTCTCTCTCTCTTTCTCTTCTTCTCTATCTCTCTCCTTCTCTCTCTCTCTCTCCTCTCTCTCTCCCTCTCTCTCTCTCTCTCTCTCTCATTCTCCCTCTCTCTCCTTCTCTCTCTCTCTCTCCTTCTCTCTCTCGTCACTTGTTCTGTTTAATGGTTGGGGGTCCATGTGTTGGTCTGGTCGACGTTCCAGAGCTTTTGCATGCAGGGCACCCTCAAGTGACCCATGACAAACACACGGGTCAGTGATAAGATGTACGCACAGCGATAAGAGGCAAAAACACATGCAGGGATGTGTAGAGGCTTGGACAATGGCTCCCAGTCTTCCGATGCCTCTTATGCACACATTGCAACATTCATTAAAATTCCTCCTTCTCTCAGACGCATTTTTCTCAACATTTCTGACTCCTGTTTTGCCAGTTCTCCCCGAGTTTTTGTTTCCATCACACCCACCAATGCACTATATCTGTCTTGAAATAGGCCTTTTTTTACACTTTGTCTCATTATTTCTTGAAATGCAGCTTTTCAGTTTTTAAAAAGTTCTAAATTGTTATGATTTGAATTTGATGTAAAGTTATTTTTGCAAGTACAGGCTTGGTTTGTGTAGAAGAGAAACACATTTACGGGCTTGTCAGACTCTGCTGCCACAGTTAAAAGTCCCCCGCCAGTTTGGCCTGATTCTTGGAAAGTGCCAAATGGAACCTGCTGATCCACAAGATCAATCAAATGTAAATGTACTTTATTGCATATCTGTCATTTTTGAGCTATCAGTGGGATCACATCTAAACAAACTAAGGTCAGG
The DNA here is from genome assembly GCA_037974405.1 of Brachyalestes nurse. Classification (NCBI taxonomy): domain Eukaryota; kingdom Metazoa; phylum Chordata; class Actinopteri; order Characiformes; family Alestidae; genus Brachyalestes; species Brachyalestes nurse. Next base: position 3,374,390 of record JBBPCY010000142.1, on the reverse strand, counting down.
TTGGAGCTTGAAAGAATTGCTTTTGTTCTGCCTAAATAGATACAATCTCTGTACGATTCCTCACTGATAATGAGTTTCCAAACGCGTTGCACTGATGAGGTTCCTAACTGTTAGAGTGAGCTCCCACTTTGATTCTTGCTCTGCCATCTTATTACGAAGTTTAAACTGCAGTGCTTTCAGAAGACCAGCCCTGTTCAAATGTGGTCTTCTCCAGATCAATAGCAAGGACGGCAGCCGTGACCACACCCAGTGGGAAAGTTAAAGGATTGCAAGCATTGGGAGTGTTCTGGTAGAGTCCTTCAAGTGTTCTCTTGGGAGCATGGTCCATATCACTTGTTCTCAATCTGTGGGTGTGTTTTGCATTAATGGTAGCCCTGGTGAGTCTCATTTCAGCATTCTCACATGTCGAGGGCGTCTGAGAAGGCACGGAAGAAACAGCCACATCTCGCTCGTTTTTATGTACGCATAGAGAGATTCACACCAAGCAGCATCTGAGCACTATAGCACAGGCTCATTTATCTTCTCTTGTTTGGTTTGCCTTATGAGCGATAGGCTAAACAAGTTTGTGGTTAAAGATACCAAAGCATAATGTGCTGTACTCTGGGGGGCTAAAGTGTAATCAGTGCTGTCATTATCAGAACAAAATCAGTGCACCAATTGCCTTACCAGAACGTTCTGGCTCCAAAAAAATGACCAAAAGAAAGATGTGTGTTAATGTAAAAATGTTTACACGTGGTCATTTTGGACCGTTTCCCATTTCTGCAATAAAAATGTGACCTGCTATAAACAGCATAGTAATATTATCGAATTATATAATGAGAATTGAGACAAGGCTTTGTCTCGACAGTGACAAAACGAGGGTGCAGTCTTGCTTCCTTTGAGATGTGCCTTGCATTGTGTCTCCCTCACGCACACACATTTGTCCTGAAAAACTGCGGGAATATGAGCAGGGGTGGGATCCGTCTTATGGTGACAGCACAGAACTGGAGCGGAGGTGCCAGACAAAGCTAACGTGATTCTCGTTCAGGGCCTTTCATTAACAGATGTATGTGTGTGTGTGTGTGGGGGTGTGAGAGAGAGAGAGAGAAAGAAGGTGAGTGTGAGAAAAGCTGGGCTGATGAAATGTGAGAGCAGCTTTCTGATACCCTTCTACGGAGCTCCAGATCTGTTGGCAGATCTAAACGGCCTACTTTTACGCTACGGACCTTTATGTTTCGGGGTCACGCGCTGTGTCAAACCACCAGCATGTGATATGACTACGGCGAGGAGCTTTCTCGTGGTTGAAAATGTTCATTTCTATAAGAGCAGTTTGAGTGTGATGTCTGCAATCCCCTGCTATTCTCGTACCCTGACCCCTCGGTGGCCCTATCGGTTGGTTAGATTGGCCTGTTTGGTGGTTTCCCCATGTTTATGTAGAAAGAGAACCATCTTGAGATGTGCTTAACTCAGCAGCGGAGAATGTGGTAATGAAATAACGTGACATTTGCTGCTAATGTCATGACACCCTGGTGGATGAAGGAGCATGCCTCCGACTCTCGGAAGTGTTTTAATCGCCTCTTTGTGGCTCTTGGCTTTGATCTCTGTGGTGAAATTTATATGTAGGAAAGAGGGCAGAGGATGTTTGTGTGTGGGGGGGGCGCTGGACGTGGTCCTCATAACCAGCACAAGGGATAAAAGACAAACAAATAGAGGATATGCAAAACCAGGCCAATGTGGGGACACGTGTAATTAGACATGCCGTGCTCGGGGTTGACAGGATTGGTCCTAGAGTGAATGAATTACACTAATTGCCTTGGAGGCACCCACCCTCCCTCTACTGACTGCACCCCATAGGGCAGATAGGAGGGGCTGTCGATCATTGAAGCTCCTGTTCCTGCGGCTCTGCAGCATCCCACTTTACACATCCCTTTGTTCTCGTCTCCTCTCACCCACATGCTAAGAACCCAGCAGCAAATAAACAGCATCCATAAATAAACCATGAAAAAAAGACAGCCAGCGTTCATGTGTCTGTTTCTACTAAGGATAAGATAGCAATACCCTCTTAGCAATACAGTGAAACTCGTACCATTTCAGATTTCTTTAATCTCCTTGCAAAGTACATTACAGCATAATGCATGTTTACACCAGGCTCAGAAAGGAAATAAAAAACAGTATTTTACCATTTTTGTTCTTGCGTTCCAGTCCCAACAAAACAATCCTAATCCTAAAAAATGGTCTGGCCTCGCCTGAATGTGAACATTGGAATATTTGTTTGTTATTTTGTTATTCTAGTCTAGTTCTAGTCTTTTTTCCTAGCTACAAAATGTGTAGTCTACACTACACCACTAGCCTTAACCCAGGTCTCTAAAAAGGACAGTGATTGTTACTATATAGTAAAATGTAAAAAGCTGGTTTAGGTTAAGCATGTATTTATGCTGCCCAGGCATAGTCTTTAGTTATTTTAGTAAAAGGGTATGGTTAACGACACATCATCTATTAATTTGGTTTGCCCTTATAAATGGGTAAAAAACAACATGCTTTACTCTGTTAGTATATCAAAATTTTCTTTAACAGATTCCAAGGGCATCATTTATCATTTATTTTTTTAAAGAAGCTTCCAACTCACAAAATGTGTTAGGGGTGTCTTTTCAGTAGGGATGAGTATCAGGAGCCAAACTGAATTGGTACGGATTCTTGACTGATTTGTACTTCGTTAATGCATCCTAACATAACTGGCATTTTCAAATGGACGATGCTGGATTAGATTAGTGGAAGGGACAGAAGTGACGTTTTACACATCCCCACTAGACACTAGCAATTGCTCCTCCCTCATTATATATGCAGGACACTTAGGACAAAGTTTAGCTTCTTATTTCTCAAAAAATAATAAGATTTAAATAACTTTTCCAATCTTTTCATGTGATGTCTTTAATTTTTGCCTCACATTAGGGAGAATAGCTTTAATAAGGCTACTGATGAGTATCGGTATTGATAAGCAGTATCAGTATCTACGTTGGTACCAGTAAAATCCTAATGACACACGTCCCTATTTACAAAACTATTCTGATTTAGACTGGCCACAGTGCAACACTCACAGGAAACAAATGTAATTATCTTAAAAACTGAGCTCAAAAACTGAGTTTATTGGTTAGGCTTGTGATGGACAGCTGCTGTGTTTTATGTAATAAATGTAATAAATTTCATTACACAGTAACAGGAGATTAATGCTCCGCAACTGCTAAGGATGATTGTGTTATTCGTTTTTATTTTGGTTTACATAGCTATAAATATGGAACGAGACAAAGCTTATCAAATTTTATTGCAAATTTAGCATGGCAGTGCCAATACTCCTAAATAAGTGTGTAAGTCTCATAGCCATTCAGAAAATGTACCTACATTGAAACTGAATTTTTGGTGTAATAAAAACATACAAGAGTCTAATTACATGTATATTAGTGTCTTTTAGCGTGTTCCAACAGTGTCAGAAATATAATAAGTCCATATAAAAAATGCCATTCCTGTTCACATATGCGTCTGTGCATGTCTGGGAACTGGGTGCGTTTGGGTGTGTGTTACTGTATGACAAGAAAGACTTAGTGAGTAGAATTACATGTACGTTGCAGCAACAGTGCATTGACCGGTATTTTAAGAGGAAACTGTGGCCAAACTGTCTCTTGCAGCTTCTTCCCCTCCCCCCAGTCAAGAGTCAGCAGAATAAAATCGTTAACGAATTTCCAAATCCCCCCCCCCAGATTACCATAGCAGAATCATGTCCACAAGGCACATGGCAAGGAGCCATGGCCTCTTGCCACGCTAGTTTTCTCGGCAAGGGACACTGACTTTATCTCGAGCCAGAAACAAAAACTTCGTTGGAGGATTCGTTGAGATGCAAAAATTCTCGCAGAATTTAAACATCGTTTATTAAAAACGAAAGCACAGATATTATACTTAAGCGCAGGCTCTAGGGATAAAGAAGCTTTTAACGCAGTGCCCTCATTTCGTAAGCAGCAGACTACACTCAGCCATTCTCATCTTTCACCATGCATGTCAGGAGCAGGCTTAAACAAGTCTGTGCCCAGAACCACAGCGATGTTTTATTTCATTTTGCGTTTGTGTTTTTGGTCTCATATATACTGTCTTGTGGTCGCCTCGGAGTTCCCAGATTTGTGATCTTTCTGACACCTTCTATCTGACATCTGCCTGTCGCATTTTTTCTAGCGCTCGCTGCAGCAGCTGCTTGCGCGCATGGTTCTCTCTCAACCTGCTTTTTCTCTGTAAGGCCCCACGCAGTCCCTCAGCCAAGCCGTGGTCCCGAAGTTTGCTTCTTTGGTTTTAACAAGTAACAGAGGTCAACCAACTGTGCACATTTGATGCCTGAGTGATCACAAACTCGCCTCCGACTGCAGCATGTTTTAAAAAAATCTCTGGTAGGTGCTTGTGGATGTTGACACACAAGAGAAAGTTTATTTGAGATTGCATGAATGCTGATAAAGATGAAGAACATTCACACGCTGCTTGGGCAATGCTACTTGGCTCAAATATTTCCATTCCTTTGCAGACCTGCAAAGAAATATTGTCTTTGTTTATGTAAACAAAGTCATTGATATATGATGACAAATGACTGATCAACCAGCTGTAGCCTGTAAATTTAAAAACATTTGGTATTTTTTCAAGACAATAATGCAAAATTTTTAGCTCAGAATTCTGGGTATAAAACCAATTACCAATTTTAACATACTAGTCTGATGGTATTTTTTTTGTCCAATGTGAGCTGTGTGCAAACAGGTTTCCTGAGCAAGCTGATCTGCTATTTTTTCATGTAAAATGCTCACAAAACAAGTTGTATTTTAAGGTAATTAACTAGTTTAATTAGTGGCTATCTAATGTAGTTATCATTGTGACAGGAAGAGTGTTAAAATGGCTGCAAAATACTCCTAATGAACAGAAGAAAACTATGTATCTAATGAAACAACATGAGCCTTAGTGATTTCTGGAAGAGCAACATTAGCTCATTCTGACAAATTATGTACAGTTAGAACTGTGCTGTAGAATTAGGATGTTTTCTATTCAACGGCTCAAAGGTAACGTTGTGATTCCATGGAAAGCAAGGCTTGCCTATCATTGCTAACCAAATAAAAAAAGTATCTCCAAAATGCTATCTTCATTCTAATGTGAGTTTTTATTCTAATTATTTATGTAGCATTTCTATTGGTTCATTCATCATTAAATAAATGGCAGCTACTGTGTTCGGGATATAAAAAAAAAACAGAGATGTTGTTTTGAACACTGACTATGTTTAATGGGACTAATATTTCAAATATTATTTTTTAAGAAAATGCTTCTAGACCTTTCAGCCACAGTTGTTCTTTTTCTTCTGCTACATGTTCACATAGAACTGACCGTATTCATGACCTTCAGGGTAGGTCATGACCTGATTCTAATTGCTTTGAAAATGTAGATGACAATGGAAAGTTTGGACAGTGGAAACTCAATACATCAGAGGCATGTCTTAGCTGTTTTAATACATTTGGGGAAATAATCATAATAATAATAATAATAATCCATTTTATTTATAGGCACCTTTCTAGCACCCAAGCACACCGTACAAGAAGTGCAAGTAGATAAACAACAATGAACAAAAATAAACAAGCATTAAAAACAGTAAAAGTAAAGGGTAATGGGCTGTAAATGTGATTCTCTTTAAGATGTGTAGACTAGTTGCTGTGGGAAATACGTTGAGCACAGATGTACTGTCCATGAATCAGGCCTCTGTGTGCAGTGCAAGTCCTGCCCTTATCTGAAATGACTGGCATTCTTGAAGCACAAGTGCAAGCACAAGTGAATGGCTGGTTTTGCTCACTGCAGTTCTAGCCGGTTTAAGTGCATATATATATACACATACACACACACATGCACAACACACAGCAGAAACCATATGTGGTTTATCCATTTTCGAGCCATTGTGAATCATTATTGTGCATGGCAAGAGGAAGTAATCAAGGTTCAAAACGTCCACTATCTGCACTGAAACAGAGCACAGACTAGGTGAGTGGAATCAGATGCATTGGTGTTTTCATTTGTGGGCCAGAGTTTGCCGTCTGCCTCTTGCTTGCACGTAGGTGTGTTTGTGTGTTGGTGTGTGTTCGTTCACATGTTTGTGTGAGCTCAGTTCCCCAGCCTCTATGTTATCAGCCTGTCTGCTAGCACTCAGCCATGGTCTGGAGATAAGAAAAAAGAGGAAGAGAGCATTATTTTTGTGCAGTTTTCTACTTTCTCTGTCAGCCAAGCTGCAGGAAACTCACAACTCACACACATGCGAACTCACACACATAGCTAAATTAAAACAAGGGGAGAAATCTGAAGTCTGAAATATCCAAATCACGTTTGTGTTTGAAAAGACCTTTTAGCATGAATTGAATTAGATGAAAATAAATTGTGACAGTTGTTTGGCAGGAAGAAAAACCATCATCTTGTCATTTCTTGACATCTAAACAAAAGGATGTGGAGAGCCAGAGCTGCAAATATGGAACGTAAATGCAGTTCAAAAGCAAATAAGTCGGCTTTGTGTAGGCAAAAATCCACATTTGTAATCTTTATCATTTTAAACTTGAAGTCTTAAATGATACGTTATCTTGTAAGTGCATAAATAACTATTTCACTGAAAATAAAGCATAATAATAATTCGGCCACCGGAAACAGTTGAAATGGCAAAAGAAAAAGACAAAATTCAGCCGAAAGAAATTTCTTTGTAGACATACAAAGAAATGTTAGAAAAGACAGCAGCAGATAAACAGTGAAATTATGAGCCATGTGGAACTATCTTACCATTTCTGTAAGGAATGGTACATAAGCAATCTGCAATCAATGTTCATGGCGAGTATTAAGGGGATGTACATCCAGAGACTCCCTCACTTCTGGTTTGATTTCACTTGAAAACCTGATTTGCAGAATAGAGCAAAACAACAGAAGCAGAAAGGAAAGTCCCCATTAGCACGCCAACACTATTCAGTTTGTGGAATTATTAAAAAATCAGCCATTCTCCGCTGTCAAGTTGGATGTTGGATTTCATGGCAAATACTATAATAATTTTGTATGTAATAATATAAACTGTAATAATACCGTATTTAATAATTTTTTGTGAAATCATACATGCCTTATTTAAATTCCAAACTAAGTAAAAATGATACTGAGATTGGATATTTTTATCCAAAATAGGGCAGTGCTTAGGCCTAGTGCTTAGGGCTATGCCCCTGTGCTCAGAAGGATGTGGGTTTAAATCCTTGGACCGCTAATGTCATCACTGAGGTACCCTTGGCCATTTTACTTTGCTTTATATTAGAACACCTCCCCACTACATCTCCCCCAGTGCTCAGATATTCCCTCAGGTTTATTTAATTTCTTTTCTCAGTTTCAGTTTTTGGCCCTCTGTGTCCTGAATTTCGGTTTCTCAATACTCTCAGCCTGCCAGATGCCAGGCAATCAAAACAGCATCATATGATCTATTTTTGCTATAGTGTACAGCCTTCTCTCTTTTCTTTTTCGTACATCCCCCCACCTACGTATCTCTATCAAACATCTGATTGTGAGGGAGCTCTGATTGTGAACCACAGCACTGGGGCTGTATCTGAGGTCCACTTTCACAGCCTGATATGAATAGACGAAGAATCACGACTGCTGGGGTCTTCACACAGTTCTGCTTCTGTTTGCCCTGCTGCTGCTGTTCGCCACAACGACACGATGTATAGCTGTAATGGTTAGGGTTGTGTGTGTGTGTGTGTGTGTGTGTGTGTGTATGCATCTAAAGGGCATGATCCAGCCTGTATAAATGAAGGAGAGTAGGCCCGAGGCTCTGATACAGGAGGCTCAGTAGCAGTACCAGCAGGCTGCTGGGGAGCACAGCATGGTGCCAGACTGATGTTTGTATGTGTGTGTGCGTGTGTGTGTGTGTGTGTGTGTGTACATCTGCAGGGCATGCTCCAGCCTGCCCACATGGATAATGCATGAACAGAAGAGGTGCAGCACGCAGGAGCTGTTGTTGTTGCGCTAAATGCGGTCACATGTGCTATGAAGGCTAGGAAAACACAGTGCATTGCGAGACAGATTGTGCAGCGAGAGCCTTGTTCTGTGGGCGATTTGGTGTTAACATGTTCAGCCGTAGGCGTGCTTTGTTTGCACAGTTCATATTGGGCAGCCTGAATGTTACCGGTGTCGGTTAAATATAATTATAACACCCGTTCGCCTGAGTGCCCTTTGATCCACTAAAACATGCAAGGTGTTATACCTTTTTTCTTAGCTTGGTTTGAATTGCGACTTTACTTGACTACTGGTTCTTCGTGCACAAACTAGCAAACCAAAGTAAAAACATTATTCCTGCATGCTTAGAGTTTGCTGAAAATGATGCATTAATGAACAGTGTGTTTGCCCCAGTAGAAATTTAGGTCTTTTCAAACTGTAATATAATAAAGTGCCTCACAGAAGAATTCAGCCCCCTTGACAGTTATTAACATTTTATGGATCACAAATTATGTATGATATATTTTCATAATTACATGTTTTTCCATTACATTTTACTGAAAATTGGATAATAATCAATGCACTCAAAAATTACTTGAAATCTGAACACATCTGATCATTCTAAACATCTTTAAATTGTCCATAAATATATAAATGTAAACTATATATACCTATATATACACTGATATGCATAGGTAATATCAAATAGCAAATTCATGTATGTGTGTTACAGTCTGTTCAATTATGTATCGTATGTAAAAAAATATATAGAATTGTTTAAAAGTAAAAACTAAGATATCTAAAGGCCCTGTATTCTACAATTTTTCCCGCTTTGTTTCACTTATGGTTCACTTCTTTACCCAACCGACTTGTGTTACTGTGCCTTTAAGACTGCTAAATGTAAATGACCTCTCCTCTGATTGGTTTGCATGTATTGTAACAGCCTTATTCATGGATGGATGGGGTTAAATTGCTGGAAGCCGAACAGGCACATATATGTAAATGTGTTAGTTCCAGTAAATCCATAGCGGTGGTTTTTGCAGCTAAATTTACACATATGAAGCCTATATGAAGCCTATATGAAGCCTATATGAAGCCTGTGCACTGGGAAGTAAATGATGTGTTTTGAAACACAAATAGCATTTATGTACTGCATTATGGTTTTAAGGAAGCAAGTCAAGTTCAGCTTTGTGAAAAATGAAACTTCTAGGCAAACGTGTGTGTGTGTGTGTGTGTGTGTATTTGTGTGTGTGTGTGTGTGTGTGTGTGTGTGTGTGTGTGTGT
>JBBPCY010000142.1:3337825-3362725 GCA_037974405.1 Brachyalestes nurse | reverse complement strand
TGCGCTTTTGTGTTGGGGTTTGTGGGGGTGTGTGTGTGTGTGTGTGTGTGTTTGAGTGTGTGTGTGTGTATATGTGTGTGTACGTGTGTGTGTGTGTATTTGTGTGTGTGTGTGTGTGTGTGTGTGCGTATGTGTGCTTCAGAAATATATTTGGTTATATTGCAGCACTGTGTTATAAAGCGTGCTGCTGCATGCTTGTTTTGTAATTTGATGTCAGAATGACTGACAGCAGGCTGATAGGGTGCAGTCCTAAAAGAGAGTGTGAAAGTAAAAGAGAGAGAGAGAGAGAGAGAGAGAGAGAGAGAGAGAAAGAGAGAGAGCCTGATAGACCCTCATGCTCTATCAGCTCCACTGAGGTGACCAGCATTGACTCATGACCTCGCTCTGTGGCCTTGGCCTTCACATGGAATTTTCCCTCCCTTCTACCCCTCCCTCTCTCTGTCTCCCCCTCTGTATCTCTGCCCCCTCCATTCGCTCTGCTCCCGTATCGCTTGCGTTACGTAGCTCCAGCCTGCCCGGTCAGTATCACTGCTTTTGACAGTGTGCAGTAGACCAGAGCGTGAGAGGCTGCGTTTACGGCCACTCTGAGGTTGTGTGGTTAAAATCCATTGAGCTGCCTGGTGTTTCACTCATGTAGTCTGGGGTTAGAATTTGGTTCACAGTCGTTGGCTTTCTGTTTGCAGACGTGAAAGACGATGTTAGTCGGACTGTGGGGCTGTGCAGCTTTTTCTCTCCAATCTTGATGCAGACGTGACACCACAAAGCCACGGAGTGCTTTGTAGCAGTTTTGTACAGTGCAGGGAAGGATGTGAAAGTGATGAAGAGGATGATGGTGATGATGATGATGATGATGGGGCTGAGGGAAGCTGAAGAGCTGCTTGCCGGCACGTAGAACTTGTAAAAGCGCGCATTAGCTAAACCATTAGTGAGGAACCTTGCACAGCCGTGCAGAAGATAAGTGGCTGATTAGAAGGAACGGCTGGCTGCAGTACATGCACACACAAAAGCAAGCGCAGGCACGAGCACGCAGCTCTGAAAGGCCAGCAGAGTTGAGGCTGAAATTGACCTAGTGATTATGCTGCAACAGTGAATAATAAATAGTCTAATTACGTGCGAGTGGGTAGATGAGAGAGAGAGAGAAAGTCCTTATCAGTCATAATTAATTGCAGAGTAAAAGCCATGATACTGATACTCATCAGAAAGTACGCATTACCGGTCTCAGTGTACATGAGTACGGGAAAGCCATACTAATGAAACCACAAAGATGAAAGCAGAAAAAAACATGTTAGTCAGAAAACACACGGCACTGAAACATCTGTAGTAGGCCACATAATATACACTACCAGTCCAAAGTTTTCCACATTGGCATGTTACTCACATAATATTTACTAAAAATACACTCAATATGCTTTACAAATAACAAATACATATACAGTAGGTTCACCATTTGAGCTTCTTTATTAATAACAGAATGTTTTCATTTTTATTCATCACTAATATAATTGTAATTATAATTATAATGAGGATCACCAGACAACTGTTAGATATTTAACGAGTTGTTAAGTGATGAAACGGTTAATTAGTGCTTTTAAAGTTAAAGGACAGTCTAGAATTTGACTCGTCACCACACAACCTGTTAAAAGGATGTCAGACCTGCACTGTCACAGATTCTTTCATCTTAGAAAGGAAACTGGTTTTATTTGACATATTTTCATTTTTAGTTGTTCACTCAGCAACTTTCCAGTGTTTAACAAGAATGAAAATCTGCAGTTTTAACAACTGTAACAAAAAGACAAGTTTGCATGTATTTACTTATTTATTTATTTATTTATTTATTTGTAATGTTTATTTCATAGGGACTGTTCATGATCATAGTTGTCTGATGCTTGATGCCATTACATTTATAACAGCATACTAAGTCTTTAGTTCTATAACATTTTGTAAATATTATTGATATCGATAAACTGCAATATGAATACGAAAGTGTGCAAAAGTTTATGCATCCCTGGTCAAAGAACCTGTTTTATGGAACTTTTTTTTTGTTGTTTTTGTTTACATGAATAAATGTGCATTAATTTTGCACACTTTAATACATAATTACTTTTTTAAATTTAAAATAGTGGAAAAAGGAACAAAAAAAGTAGTAATTATGTAAAATATATTAGTCATTTTTTGTTTTATGTTAAACTCAAATGAATGGAAAATGTGCGATAAATCTTCCATTATTCTCTGCAGAGGATGTGGCAGCTGACTTTCTCTTAGAAAATGAACCAGGCGTGTAATTTGACTGGGGATGTTCGAACTCGTGCATACGACTGTTTGACTTGTTGAGGTGGGAAGATGTGAACCACATAAATTCAGGGCACAGTGCATTTTCTGTGTAGCACCCAGTTTTATTCATGTCTTTTTCACACTTACATGGTCAAGGTGCAATTGGGAGACTGTTTGCTGTGTAACCAAGCTACTATTGTTATTGTGAGAGTGGAGAGTGGTGTCAAACCATAGCCAGGCAGCAGGTGGGCGGCCGGGTTACTGGAGCGTCTTGAAGGCCCCTAATTGGGACTTATCAGGTGTTGCGGGGAGGCACAAACAAGCACCTGGGGCCTTTGTGGAACTGTCAGTGTGCCGTGAGGCCGAGCACTGACTGCAGCGAGGCTTTTAGTTCAGGTTTCAGAGCTTTTGGTCTGAGTGCAGCCTCAGTCACGTAAACAGGTAACATGACCACAGGTCCCATGCACTGACTGCTGCTGATGAGTTATATTGTCTCAAGGAGGCCAATTATCCACAAAAAACTGGATTTTATTGCTAATCATGACTGGTTTTAAGGATGAGGATATAGTGGAATATATATTTCTAAAAGAAAAATAAAGACTTTTTGCATAAAGAACCATTTCCATAAGGTAGCCTGCATTGGATGATTTTTAAAATAACTATTTTCTGTAAATGAGTTAAATTTTAACTCAACCTTTTAAAAATTAGAACTAAATGTTTGTGGAAAAATACTCAAATTGGTGCTTAAATGTCATTCACAAAGTTGTGTTTTTAGACAACGAAACTGGTTCTTTGAAGCCTTCGCTCATCCTATTTTTGGAAAGAGAGTAGGTGGCAAAATTAGTACACCAGGTTGTTTTCACTTTTGAAATTATTACACAAAGAATAATGGAACAATATGGGCTAAACATATGCACGTTCTATTGAATACAGCTGTAACTGCTGATAATATTACTGAATAATGCATGTGGTAATTATTTTCCCCAGCTCATTTTTGGTTTTTTAATCGCTCCTGTTTTCCCCACCTTTTGTGTGGAGCCATCACGGACACTTTTAGATTGGTGCACAAAATTTGTCTGTATTTTTTTATGCTCTGTTTTTTATGCTCCCTGTGAAGAGAAAACAGTAGCAAGTGCGGAACAGACCGCAGCTCCATGCTAGACAAAAGTGTTCAGTAGTGTAACATGATTTTATGTGGTTTACCTGTCAAAGGAGTTTGTAAAGATTCACTTTTTTAACTTCTCTGAAAGCTCTGTTTCCTGCCTCATACCTGGAAGACTCTTAAAGAACAGCTCCTGTTCTCTCCACCACCCCCCCCTCACTCTCATAGGTAGGCATAGACTGCACAGGATGTTAGTTCTGTCAGTGCAAGCACTTCCTTTGACCTTTTTTAGCTTTGGTGCACACACATGTGCACATGCACACAAACACACACATACACACGCACACAGTCTAGCACATGACCCCCTCAGATGTAACTTACTTATATTTGAAAACTCAATACACGTGGAGTGTTATCTCTTATATGATGGAATCACATGCACAGCATGCGTTGGTGGTTTCCATCAGCTTTTTCTGGTATGCCAAATATGGTGTCTTGGCTTTTTATAAAGAAAGAGATTCTTCTGATAAGGCAACAGATATGTAATCAGTTCAACACCAAAGAGTGTAGTTGCTCGAAATGTGTTTTCATGATTTATCTTTTTTTTTTTGTCAAGTATTTTCACATGTAATTTTCAGTGTTTCAGTGCTATCTAAACAGGACCCTAGAAATAAATCTTCAGTCTCAGGCAGTTTCCCTCAGGTTACCTTTGGTCTGAGCTGTTTGACCTCAGGCCCGGGGGACTCTCAGGATGTTTTTGATGCAGATTAGAGTGTTTTCTTTTTGATTTTCAGCTTCAGGGAAGATTATACCAAAGTGCATAGTTAAAAGATTTTGTTAACAAAGTCATTCAGGGTGGTTTGGTGTGAAAGTCAGGTTTATCCTCAACAGTGGCGACAGGAACCAGACATCCGAAGTGTTTTATGTGAGTAAAAGCTACATCACAGGAAACCGCTGTCTGAAATGGGTATGAATATGCTGACTGACGTCTTGTTTTTTATTGCTTTGAGATTAGACTTTGGCCTAAAGCGTATTTTATAAATAAATCCTCGAGGAGAGACACATGCACTCTACTCTTTAACTACAAAAAGTAGTTAAAGAAAGGACCAATATTTTACCACCATTATGTATATATATTCTATGTATGTAGATTATAAGGCGTGCAGGTTCCAGTTGTTTTGAATAGCAAATGGCTGTTTTTGTGTTGGACATGTCATAGCCACTGTTACATTTTTTGTTTTGTTTCTCTACCATGAAGCATGTTACACCACTCTAAATGGCTTGGTTTACATCTCAGTGACTGAATTATGCAGCAGTTTTGAAAAAGCATTCTTCCTTAACATTAGAGGCCAAGCAGGTTTATATAGACAGTACTGTGAATACGTATTTATGCCACTGTTAGTTTCAGTGCCGTCTTGGGTATAAAGCCAAAGCCTACATGTTTGGTGTGGTGATAGCACTCACCACTGAACCCCTAAGGGGTTCAAACCAGATTTGGGCTGGTATAGTTTCAATAGGTGCTTTCAACAAAAACCTTTATATCAGAGGAGACACTTTGTGAACGGTAAGCTGAATGCTGGAGCTAAAGGATTAGCACACCAGTGTTTCATATTAGGAAAAGCTGCGGATGTTCAAATTTATTTAACTGAAAACTCACTAGAAAGAAGCTCAGGAAAGGTGTCTCTTTACTTTTGAGGAACAGTGCAAGTTTCTAAACCCTGATTACGTGAGGTAGTGTGTGTCAGTGGCTAGAGAGAAATGAATAGTACTAGTAGAGTGGAGTATGTGTGTGTGTGTGTGTGTGTGTGTTGATATGTGTCTCCTTGTTGAGGTTGGGGTCAGAATTGGAGACAGTCCTGCAGTGGAACCAGCCCATCAGGTTTCACACGCTGTCAGAAGCCCGTCCTGACAGACAGACAGGTCTCCACGGTAACGCTAAGGTCACGAGACAGTGAGTTAAAGTTCACGGAATCTGAGAGTAAAACTTCTCCTTAATAAATGTCACAGGGGAGCTTGAGAGAAAGGCTTGCAAACGAAAAAGCCTGCCAGATTACAGAGCATCAGCCCTGGTGAGCTTCAGGCCCTTCTTGAATCCCCTGCTATTTTTGCCCTAGTGCTTTGAAGGGGACGGCTGTAATGGCTGTAATTCTAAGGGTGTCGTCCGCGTTGATTTCGGATCAGTTTACCTCTCGAGCGTCCATATTTAGAGAGAGCGGTGCTCTATGGAGAAGGAGGCCATTGTTCTTTGTTCCTGCGTGAGGAAATGACTGCTGGTTATTACTGGCTGTGAGCTGCAGATGTTTGACAGAACCGTCTGAGCACAGCTGCACCTTTTTGTCTGTGCGTCCGTGCCTGCGTCGTGTGTCATGGCATGTTTACTTTATTTAAGTGTGTGTACGTGTGCAGGAGTCCCAGACGGGTTATGCATTGTGTGCACCAAAATATGGTAGCATTGGACTTGCAGAGCAAGGTGCTGACTGTGTGTGTGTGTGTGTATGCATGTGCGTCATGCAGATGTCTCAGATTCCTGCCTTTGTCTGTAGATGCCATTCCGCTTGGTGGAGTCGTCTCCGCAGCTCAGGCCCTGCCTGCCACTCGATGCTTCTCAGTGAAGAGGCATTGGCCAGTACTTGCACTGACTGAACTAACATCATGATGCAGTGGTGTTCTATGGGACAGTGTTAGATTCTGGTTGTATTTTCTTGTTCACCGTAAATGAAACAGCATCAGGTAGCAAGTCTAACAAAGTAATCTGTTCCTGTTCTGTTCCTCTTTTCTCAGTCCTTACATTAAAACTAAGCTGAACTGTCATTTACATATATCCACCTATTCAGCCACCTATTCAAACAGGTTTAGCCCCACTCTTTCACAACAAAGTCATAAGGAGTGTTTCAGCCCGAACTGCTTTTTGAACGAGGCACGACACAGAACAGCCGTTCTGAGCAATAAAGAGAGACTGAAAGTGGTAATACGAAAATAAATGGCACATAAAACCACACAAACTTAAACCATACATTAATTCAACAGGTCACATAACAATTTAATCATTTGTTCTATAGATTACGTATATATATATATATATATATATATATATACATATATAATTTCTTATTTCATAAACTGCTAAGTTAAGCACTGGAAATCTGTTAAGTGAACAACTATCAGTGAAAATATGTTAAATAAAACAGGTTTTCTTTATAAGATGACAGAATCTGTCACAGTTTATGTCTGACATCTTGTTAACTTGTGTGTTGATTCAGAGTCAAATTCTAGACTGTCCTTTGACTTTAAATGTCCTCGTTAAACGTTTCATTTTTAAAGCCAGATGTTCAGCACCATCTGCTTTTGCACTGATCAGACATTACGGTAGCTACTACCGTGACTCGAAAACACCGATTCAAGAATGACTTACAAATGCATCATTTAGTGCCCCACTGTCTAGCCCACTAGTGACTCGTAGTTTCTTTTTCAGTCTGATTCACTGTAACTGATTTTACTATAATTTTACTCTAATTTACTATTTTAAAAAAAGCAGGGGCATATACAGTGCAAACTCCTGTCATGTGGGCAGATTTTTATTATATTTGTCATAGAGCAAAATCAGACTGGATGTTAACAGATGATCATTCACCCAGTACAGTTAAATAGCAGGGTTTTTTCTTCAATTGAGTAGTAAACTTATAAGAAATTGTTATTATTTCAATAAACAACATTCTGTCTGTTTAAATTAACATCAAAATCTAAAGCCTGGCCATAAGAGGGATTTGATCACTGCCAGTGTTTGTCAGAATAACAGACACCGGATGGATTGTGGACCATTAGATGACAGCTTTGTTTTGTTGGCTAGATAGATGGGGCATGTAAACCTGCTTGACCATGGGACTGGTAATTGTCAGCATCTGTTGATGGCAGATTTGCAGCATTGTGAGTGTTTCTCCATTGTGAGAAATGTGCATTAAAGTGACAGAGCCGGTGGAGAGGTGAGAGGCGAACAGTGGCACGGTGGGGTGCTTCAGCAAACAATGAGGAAAAGAGTAAGAATGTTGACAGATTAAGCCTGGTGGAGGGCAGCCTGAAAGCCTGATTTAGAATCAGAATTAGCCTCTTTCCTAGCATTTCCTGTGCTTTGTTTGGGCCTGTACTCATTTCCAGCTGAATGGGGATTTTCGGCCAGGGGAGAGCTTGTAATCTATCAGTGGGCTGATCTAAATGACTATGGTTGCCATTACTCATCTCCATTTCTTTAAAGTGGAAGGGATTGGCACACAAAACAGTCGTTTCAACTTTTTAGTATTTCGTCAGTTCTTTCACTTTTCACACATCCTTCACAAGTCTGCAGCCCACATCTTCTCTGAGTCAGTGCACAGTGCCTATTTTTCCTATCCTACCTGGTGTGTGGGTGTAAAGATCTGATTGTACCAAGTAATATCCACTCTTTGTGTGTGTGTGTGTGTGTGTGTGTGTGTGTTTAAGCAGCTTTTAGCTGTTGCCAGAGTTTTGGCATGGTGAGCTTTTTCTCAAAGGGGAAATTCCAGAGCTCCACTGGAGCTATTTCTGAACCCCAACATGTGTGTGATTGGCACGGGCCTGCAGAAACCTAAATAAAAAATCCTCTACACACGTTCTTGCGTCATATTTATCTAACGTTTATCATTATAGCTGAAAGTGGATTGTGTGAATTTTAAAATGAACATGAATCATTTTCTAATCCATCTAGAAAGAGACTTTATAAAGTTGCTGTTCTCTTTTTCTGTATGTTTCGTTGCCCTGTCCTTGACCATACTGTTGTCTTGTTTGTTTGTGTGCAGGCGACCCAGAGGGACTTCCTGGGCTACTGAGACGTGACTCTGGGCCCAGCACGGTCTCCAACGTCCCTAGTCTGCTGGCCCAGGTTATCTCGAACAGGCACCTGGCTGAATAACTCCAGCCATGGGGTCCGAAAACCAGCAACTCTGCCCCAAAGTCACCATAACAAACAAGTACTCCCAGTACTACAACACCACCCTCATTAAAGTGCACTACATGTGTGCCAAGAATCTGACCTCCGAAAACCTGGATGAGCAGAGGAGCAAAAGGGAAGGGCCCAACTTGCTGAACACCTTCTTCATCATTATCTGCAGCATCATCATCCTGGAGAACCTTCTGGTGCTCATCGCAGTGTTCCGAAACAAGAAGTTCCATACTGCCATGTTTTTTTTCATTGGGAACCTGGCTTTCTCTGACCTGCTGGCCGGCTCAGCCTACATTGCCAACATTTCCCTCTCAGGTCAGAAGACTTTTGAGCTAGTTCCCGTGCAGTGGTTCATAAGAGAGGGCACTGCTTTCATTGCATTGGCAGCTTCAGTCTTTAGCCTGCTAGCAATCGCCATAGAGCGCTACATTGCCATCACCAAAGTCAAGGTTTATGGCTCCAACAGGACCTGCCGCATGTTCCTCCTGATTGGTGCATGCTGGGTCACCTCCATTCTCCTTGGAGGCCTGCCTATCATAGGCTGGAACTGCATTAACGACTTGAGTGAGTGTTCCGCTGTTCTGCCTCTCAACTCCAGACGCTACATTTGCTTCGTCGTCAGTATCTTTAGCATCATCTTGCTCTCCATCGTCATCCTCTATGTACGCATCTACTTGATTGTACGCTCCAGCCACCAACAGGCCACTAACTCACAAGCCTACGCCCTTCTCAAGACCGTTACCATTGTGCTGGGGGTCTTCATAGCGTGCTGGTTGCCCGCTTTCACCATCCTCCTGCTGGACGTCTCCTGCAATATAACCTCCTGCCCCATCCTGGACAAAGCCAGTATCTTCTTCGGCTTTGCCACTCTGAACTCAGCACTGAACCCGCTCATCTACACGCTACGCAGCAAGGAGATGCGCAGGGAGTTCCTGCGAGTGCTCTGCTGCTGGGGGCTTTTCAACTGCGGACGACCAGCGGACCGCTGCATGGTGCCTCTTAAAAGCTCCAGCTCTATGGAGCACTGCACCAATAAACATGAGCACCAGTCCACACCCATCATGCAGGACTGCACCACTTGTGTTTGAGCATGGGACCTTTCTCTGGCAAAGGTCTCTGAGCATGTGTAGAACTAAGAGGACACTAAGATGCACCTCGAAATCACTCCAAGGTGGAGGAGAGACACAAAAGATGACAAGGCTGACGCTAGAGATGTCAGTTTTGACTTCTCCCGAAACAATCAGACCTGTGTGATTCATAATCAGTTCCTGTGGACTTCTGTGACTTTAGAGTAAACGGTTGTGGTATGGAGTGTTGTTTTTTTATGACCATAACTGCATTATTTCACTTGTTTAAAAACCGTTATTTTTCACCCTTTGTTTTCAGTAAATATGTTTTTTTTTACTGTATTTTTCACATAAAGGAAAACGTTTTTGTGACAGTCAAGTCAGTGCCAAGTTTAGCCTCCTGGCAGTGACCAAAAATGAGTTTTAGGCAGCAAAAATGAGAGATTTTTGCCTTAGAACCAACATTAATATAATGCACTTTTAAGCTTTCTGTGATTGTATGTATTATTGACCTGTTTAGTCAGCCAGTCCAAAATCACATGAATGATGAGTAACCTAGCAGTCCTTATTCAACTGGGGGGGAGTGAAAAATAACACTCCACAGTGCACTCCTCATGAGCCACGAGTGCAAAACCTTCCTACGTATTCCATTATGTTAGGGTAAATTCCCTTTGATTAACCACGTTAAAAAAGGCAAAGTAATCTGCTTTATTATATTGCATGGTATTCTAACCTGTGTACAAACTAATGTATGGCGTATTCATGTACCATTTCATAATTAACCCTTTTTTGTCCGTCTCTCTCGGTCTCTTGCTCCCTGGCCTTGGCTTGTTGTACTGTGTTTCCTAAGAGGAAGGCGCAATCAGAAAGTATATTTCCTGAAGTGAAATGGCATGTTTCACTGAGCTGGCAGTAATCCGCTAGACTTGTCATGACAATGCTGTAGCGTGGCTGCAGCGGCGCGTCCTTTCTCTTTTACGCTCTCCTGAAACTGAATGTAAGCATGAAGTGTTTGGAGCGAAAGCTTCGCCTTATGACAGTATTACCGAACACTGTTCTTTGTCTCGTCAAGTATTGAGTTGTAGAGGATAAGGAAAGAGAGGTATGGTGACTGTGAAGTCTTGAAATGATCAAAACCGCATTCAGCACCACTCACTGACTGACAGACAGAGCTTTGATGAGGCAGGAAATTCTGACATTTGAAAGAAAACAAGCAGGTCACCTCTCGTCCTGTGCCCTGGCCCCTAAAGGCGTGCACCACTAGAGCATAAAGGGAGGGGGGCTCATAAGAGTGCATGTCATAGGTGAGAGGTTAATTATTTTCCCCCCTCCGAAAGCCTAAAATTTCCCACTTCCTGCGGCCACAGGACGTCCAGCGTTTCCTACGGTACTTCCTGTTGTTCAGGCCTGACCTCATCCTTCATCATTATTCTCACACACCACTTCTTCACCCAGACACACAAACACAGCGATTTAGAGCCCGAAACATGCTGCCACCTTTTCTTCTCTTGATCATCAGGGAAAGCACTTTGGCAGCTCTTCTAAATTCACCCTAAAGCATTTTTTTCCTTTTTTATTTTAGTATGAAGACTCGTCAAGTCTACACGCATACCTGTCGCTTCCAATCAGTGTAAAACGTTACCTAACCCTGTGGAGAAAAACAATGTTTTTATTATGCATATATGAAATGTATGTATGTATGTATGTATTGTATGTATGTCTAAAAGTGTGTATATGTATGAAATGTCTTGTGTGCAATAGCCTTTGTGTGTCTAGTAGCGAGCTACCTGTGTTTAAATCGGTACAACACTAATATTGGTACATAAACGTTTTGTTCATTCCTTTTATACAAAATAAATTAAATACCAAAATGATTGCCGTTTCATTTATTTTTTATAACCTCTCTAGCAAGCCTTGATCTTGTACAGTCTGTTTTAATGATTGTATGTGTTAGCTATTGGTTACAATTTGGCTGAATCCCAGATGGCTCCCTGCTCCCTACACAGTGCAGTATGTAGAAATCGAAATGTTAGTTCCTGAACCCAAAGTGGGGCAATTCCTTCAGGGGTATTAACACATTTCGAATTTAAGAGAGTGATAAACATTTCTAAACTGACATATATAGGAATAAACTGCAAGATTGTTGTGATCTGTGTGTGGACTGTTGTAGAGCTCTGGGTGTTTGAAAACAGTCAAAGATTTACATGGCTCTATCTATACATTTTTCTATAAAAGTTGATGCTGAAAAACTTGCAAAAAAGCACATAGCTGTAGCATATACCAGATACTTACCGGGATAGTCAGATGCTAGCAGATGGCCCAGATAAAATGGCCTAAGTGTAGGTACAGGTTAGGTGCACCTATTGAACCGAGTTTATTAGGGTCTTACCTCTGGATATTTTCTTACTGTGCTACTACAAAACATAAGCGTTTCAAAATTCTGACTGAGTCAGAAGTGTGGCTACGCTAACGATGGAAAACATACATCTATTTTCACTAATATGACCTTAATAGTCATCATGTTTCCACATCATATAGAAGGTGACTGTCCCTCCTCTCTTATTAAACTTCTACTCATCTAGTGATTTATCTCACAGTGGCTGACAAAACTCCCCTCACTTTATATTTTAGACCAAAAATGAAGCTCATATTCTTGCTCCCTTTGTGTTACTGAATTTGTACACCCCTTCTTGAGAGATGACTGACAAAGTAGTATTACGGCAATTCATGAGTAAAAAAATTGTCACCTTTCAGAATGTAAACGCTACACTAAATTTTGTTATGTGGTCTTTTTTATTGTTTCATGTTAGCTAGCTAAATTCTTTATGAAGGAAAATGTCTTCCCCTCAAGCCCAAGCTGCGTACAACATATTTGCCTGAACCGCTACATAGCCTTTTACACAACGTTAGTCATTTAAAGCTGTGCATGCAGATTTAAACTTTGATAGGATCTTTTTTTTCCAAAAGTAACAGCATGACTAGTATATGCAACGCTAGTCATGCATTTACAGCTGTGAGAAAAAAAATGTGTTCTTTATTCATGGTGTCACATTGCTCCACAAACAACAGAACAATGTGTAACAACAGCCATGTGGGATTCAGTCGCTTGTACGATTCCGTACTGGACAAATAACTGGGGGCAGGAGCCAGAAATAACTTCTGTATACATTGCATAACATTTATAGTTCACTATATAGAGTGTAGAGAACTATGTAAAATATTTATATTAACTATTTAGCTTTGGTCTTCTTTCATAGTCTCAGAGCACGTTCACAGTGGAGCAGTCACCATAAACGATCCATAAAAGTGTCTTCTAGAAGCTTTCTGACATGCAACGGTGGAAACTTCCTTCGATTTGAAAGATAGCTGAACTGGGAACAGAATAGGCAAATTGAAGCCAAACATGCACTAACATGGCTGAGGCGAGACTCGCTAGGACTTGAAGAGATCTGTTAATGATGCAGCCTGGAACCATTGGCTCTGACTATTGACAGTCCAGCATTGCTCTGCCAGTTGCAAGGTTGTGTGGGAGTGTTCTGGAGCAACAGTTGAGGGTTGAGATGAGGTAAGAGCTTGATGGGAGGGAATGGAAAGGCAATGGCACCATGGGAAAGGCTTTCTTCTTTCTGAGACGACCTCTGGACACCAGACCTCGGGAGGGGTTCTTGGCTCAGAAGGACTGACCGGACCTTGGAGGAGTACGCGAGAGTAAGCTTCGGAGGACAGTCTGGCCTGGTTGCTGTCAGACATCCAGAATTCCTGGGTGGGAACCTGCACCAGGGCCCTGGGAGACCACTCGGCCAGGAACAGGGCCAACAGCTGTCGGCAGGAAGTGACATCATGCCCGACAAACCACAAGAGAGCAGCTGGAAACTTGTACAGCTGGAACTGGCAAACCTAGATCTTGTGTATCTCTCTCTTAACTCTCCCATAACCTCCTGCCCCACCCATGTGCAACACATGTGCCTGCAAGAGACGCACCCAGAACTCCTCTCAGACAGTACCATCTTGTGGTTAGAGAGTTAAGACGCTATGCTGCTTTTTCACAAACTGTGTCCGCCACCTGCTGGACTGGCTCTGTACTGCAGTGCAAAAGCACATCTGGGTGCCTTATGTGCACACAGTTAATGGTGGTTTTACGTCAGTTCTGGTTAAACTTGCTTTGCATGAACTCTTAGAAGCTGTATTTACTGTGTAATTTTATATGAATCATTTCACCCTTGTGGTTCACTGAAACAAGCAGGGAAGTCCAGAGCAATGTGTGTACACAAAAGAGAAAGAAGGATTATAATGATTTGAACTCGTAAACTTGTCATGTTTTTGCATATAGACTTTTTTTAGATTTTTGCGATGTCATCTCTTCACAACCCACCAAAAAGTCCCACATGTAGACCTGAACAGAGGAGGAAAAGTAAAAGCATGCTCACTGTGTCAAAATTATATACAATACAAAGTGGATCAGATAGATTTCTGGACTGTTTAAATGAAAGTTATGAAATTATGAAAAAGTAACAACAGATTAACTTTAATATTTACATTTACAGCATTTAGCTGACACTCCTATCCAGAGCGACATACATCAGTGCTCAAGTAGTCCACATCTGTTCCTGTAAAGCTATACTTAAATCAACGCCTACTTTTCAAAATTACTGCAGGCTGAGTACAACTAAACAACTGCAAAGGCAAAAGTAAGGAAGGCGTGGAAATGAGTGTGCTTTTTTTTTTTTGGCAGGGGAGTGATAGGCAGGGGGGTGATAGGGAGGAAATAAATAGAAACGAGAGGCATAGTTAGCCACCAAGGTGCTCCTTGAAGAGGTGAGGTTGAAGACGATTAGGGACTCTGCAGATCTGAGGTCTGATTGGAGAGAGTTCATTCCACCACTGGGGGGGCCAAGACTGAAAAGCGTCTTGGTGTATGTCTTCCTCTTCTTTTGAGCAGCAGAGGCTCAGGATGAGCAGTGCTTGAAGCCCTGAGAGAACAAGAAGTGACATGCTGCTTGTTCAATGCTGATATGTATGAGGGTGCAGTGCCATTCTTGGCCTTGAAGGCCAGTGTTAGGGATTTGAACTTAAAGGGGACCTATTATGCAAAACTAACTTTAGTTATAATAAAACATGTTCTTGAAGTTCTTTGCACAAAATACTCTCACATAAAGAGATATCACCAGGTTTATTCCTCACAGCTTGGGTCCCGTTCAAAACACGTCGTTTGGAAAAAGCCCCCGCCGTGTGACGTAACACGGGGAACAATTTGCATAGAACTGCCCCTCATCTGTCGAGACCCCGCCCACTAGATTAGTTGAAGATCCGCCATTTTGTCTGAAGAACTTCATGAACATGTTTTGTAGCCCATAGATCTATTATAACTTGTTTTTTTAAAAAAGGGAGTTTTGCATAATAGGTCCCCTTTAATGCGAGCGGCCACAGGGAGCCAGTGAAGGTTCTGTAGTAAAAGTGGGGTGTGTGTGAACTGTGGAACATTGAAGACAAACCTCGCAGCTGCATTCTGAATCAGTTGAAGTGGTTTTGTTACCTTCAGTGGAAGTCCAGCTAGTTGAGATGACCAGAGACTGGACGAGTAACTAGTCGGATTTTTCTGAAGAAGGTATCTGCATGTTCTGTATTAATAAGATGTGGAGAACAAGATGGACTGGGATTAGCAGCATTTGGGAGAGATAAGGAGGACAGAACAGAGGAGGAGAGAGAGAGGACGGAGATAAAGAGGAGAGATTTCTGCAGGTAGACGTAGATGCTGCACATGGGTGAAGAAATGAGGAGGTCTGAATAGGGAATTAGAAAGAGAAGATGGTCATATATAGGTAGAGGAGTAGATAATATGTTGAACATAGGAAATGATCTGGTGGATACTAAGTTGAGAGTGTTGCTTGCTTTGTGGGTCAGAGGAGACTCGCCGAGGGACGGACCAAAGGACGACAGGAGCATCGCGAGTCCGCAGGTCTGCATCTTGTCGCTTGGGAGATTGAAGTCCCTGAGGAGGATAAGTGGGAAGTCAGCATCTGGAAATGAACTCAGAAGGATGTCCATTTCATCAATGAAGTTACCTAGAGGATCAGGTGGGCGATAATGTACAATGATATGGTGTTTAGTCGGGTGAGTTAGATGCAAGCACAGGTAGAACCAACTGCTCAGCATTTCTGCCTGACGCACCTAGTACAGTGCCGCGTGGTTGGCTGCAAGGTCATCAGCCGGGACCTACCCTTCATGGATGTTTTGGTCCTTTAATCCCAGAACATCTCAGGGTGGTGGAGCAGCGAACAGGACATCTTCCTTAACGCTCCCTGCAGCCTGCCCTAGCCCCCCCATGCCTTGTCCTTCCTTGAGCTGCCGCACAAGCTAGATCTTTGACTGTTCTTTTCTTCCTATGGCTTGTAAAACCAAGGGTTTTCAGGAGCCGCTGCGTGGATGTACCAGTGAAACCTCTGCACCCAACTTCCACCGGGAGCTTGAGAGCATGCAACAGCCAGATCTGCATACCTCTTGTTCTTCCTCTCATCGGCAGCCTCCATCTCCTTCTCCCATGGGACAGTCAGCTCCACCAGAATGAATACTTTTTTAGGTGTTGACCAGAGCTCTATGTCAGGGCGAAGGGGTAAATTGGTGTTCTTGGCTGGAAATTTGCGTTGGTGCTGCACTGTGCTACAGCTACTGTCCTAACCCTAACCCTAACCCTAACCCTAACACTGACAAACTGGATCCATCCCTGGGATAATGGGGCACCGGCACGGTTTACTTCCAGCCTCGGGCAGCTCTAGCAGCTTTACTTCCTGTTTTTGGCAGCTCAGCCAGCTTGTACAGGACTTTGTCGTGCCGCCATCTATACCTGCCCTGTGCCAGTGCTGCCCAACTTGGTCTCACGATTTTTCATGAAGCCATCATGAAATAAAATCTCTATTCAAACGTGCTGCAATCACACTTTAGGCCTTTTTTCGTGCTAGGAGAACACTTCACTACCCTATGTATTTTAATGCCGACATGCGCTAATTTCTCTCCTACTGTTCCTCAGTGGGAGAGAAATTAGCGCATGTCAGCTTAAAAGAGGGTTTAAAAGAGGGTTAGGGTCTCTGTCTGTAGTGCGAAGAGTGTAGGAGAAGGAGAAGCCAGAGGAGAGGGCAGTAGCCGTGTCCTCCGGTGTGATCCAGGTCTCGGTGAGGACCAGGAAGTGAGACCAGTGGAGGGACGCCAGTCCAGAGAAGTCAGCCTTCTTGACGCAGGATTGGCAGTTCCACAGACCACCATGAACCACTGTAGAAGGCTGTGGAGAAAAAAGCAGCTGGGAGAGGTTACTGAGATTTCTTCTCCGCCAATGGGGAATGTATCTTCTTGGACCATAACATATATGAACAGGTATAGTTGTTATATATAGGTATAGTTGTGTTTTGGTAAAAAAAAATAATGATATCCTGAAATATCCTGCAATTGGTCTTCTGTGTGTTTTTTCCTTTGTTTGAGCCAAAATCTCGACCCAGAGACTCAAACGCACATGCAAACGCACTGCAGCGCTCTGCTGACCTAAGAGCAGTCTCGTTTCATTAATAAGGCCAAGGGGGGAGGAATCGTTTGAATCATTAACAACCTCTAATATTAGTTACTGCCTGAAATTGACGTGAAAATACACCAATCACGGTTTAAAAAAAGGTTTTATTAAGAGGTGTACTGCCCACGGGCCAGCCCCCTAGCGGCGGATAACTCTGGGAGTTGGAAGGGGTGTGTAGCGATTCTCACACCGCGACACAGGTTCGTGGACCTGGGTATCGCGATTTCGGTTTTGAATCATATATCGTTACAGCCATATATATATATATATATAATCATATATATTTACTTCCAATTTCTTTTGTTATCAAAACAATCCGTGCTGTAATTCTTTAAACAGAAAAATAAATTGTACTGAAATCACAGCTTTGACACAAATAATGCTTGTGGACCTCAGCTTATTTTGTACAACAAGCTGATCTTATTCAAAACTAAATAATGAAGAGTCCAAGACCTGTCACTTCAGCAAAGTTCTGAGTATAGAATATCTCTGAAGTAAGTTACTTTGGCTTTTATGAAGTTGAAGGGAACAAGACCTGGACAAGAGTCACACATGGATTTAAGCAAAAAATAATAATCTGATGGAATTTTATTTATGTATGTATTTTTTTAACCAGATGTTAAACAGATGCTAGGTGGGCTAAATGCTTAGAGTAAATCAAGAACCATACACTGTAATTATTCAATAGGTTTAGGAGTCAAGTAAGTTTAGTTTATCTGAACACAATCCTCAGACAAGAGTAAAGTGCCTGAATATCCAGCAC
Organism: Brachyalestes nurse; assembly: GCA_037974405.1. Taxonomy (NCBI): domain Eukaryota; kingdom Metazoa; phylum Chordata; class Actinopteri; order Characiformes; family Alestidae; genus Brachyalestes; species Brachyalestes nurse. Next base: position 3,345,016 of record JBBPCY010000142.1, on the reverse strand, counting down.
AGCCATGAGCAGTTAGACCCTTTACTCTCTTTAGCTTACTACCGTTATTAGCAGTGTACAGGCTAATCTAGCATCTTTCTGAAAATAAGTGTTTTGCACGCACCAGTGTTCTTTACACTCCTGCTTTTCTTACAGCGATCTGCCCCAAGTTCATTATTAATCTTCAGTGCACTCAGTTGACTGAAATCCATCATAGCGACGGAAAACTTTAATCCGTGCGTCGCATGTCTTTGTTATGTGCACCCCAGAGACGGTCCGGCCGGGCGCTGCACTTCCGAGTTCCGCTTTTTTAAAATTCCTCAACATTTCATTAATTACCTTTAACAAAAATCGGTTATTAACATTTTAAAATCGATTCAGAATCTTTCACTTCCGCATCGCGATGCATCTAAAAATAGAATTTAATTCCCACCCCTACAGCGCATGGTATTAAAAATGAAGCTTTGGCTCGTTGAAAGATGTCATTTCATCAAGTTGGAAATATCCTCAAGCCCACAAACCAGCGTCTGGGTTTGTTATTGCTTGGCCTCAGGTAAAGGCTCCATTCCTCAGTGATTCCTCAGTGCATGAGGGGGTGAGGGGGGGTGAGGGAGGGTGCCCCCCCGCTCCGTCCTCCTGGACGGCGAGTGAATTCCTCAGGCGCTCAGTAGAGTGGAGGGGCGGGTGGACACTGAAGGGCAGATCTATTGTCCCCGGCTTAAGAGGGAGATCAGTAACTCTGATCTCGGGTTAAGTGAGAGGCGCAGCACGGATGTGCTTAAATCATCTTCAACGAGCCGCGGCGAGCGCCGCCACTGCCGGAGCTGCCGAGCGGGCGCGGAAACGGCCGGGGCCCCGGCTCGCAATATTAAAACCACTCGTCTTCTTCCTCCCCGAGGGCCAGGAGGAATGGAGGGATGAGATGGAGAGAGAGGGGGACGGCGGAGCGGCTGTGTCGTTTGATTTCCCTTGCAATCTCAGTCAATTACCGCGGTGCCGTAATTCAATAGAAGGAAACAAGGAAGTGGCCGGGGAATTCTAATTTCATTTACAGGCATTTATCCAAACAAATTAGACAACTCGCAACATTAGAAAACGAGCAGCCTGGCGTTAGAAGGAGCGCTGGCGTTTTATGGGCCGCGGCGGGACAAGAATTTCGGGCCGGGGCGGCCGGGGCTGGAAATAAAACAGCAGCGCCGGACGGGGGGCTATGCTTCTAATATTCAGAAAACGAGCGATCCGAAGGCCACCTCCTCCTCCTCCGCGCTTTTTTATTCAGCCTTTAAAGCTGCCAGGGTCGCTTCTCGTCACCGTCTCTGTCAATGAAGTGTTATTCATCGGCGGACTAAGCCCCCTCTCCCTCACCCGCACGTGAACTCCCGAATTCACAGAGGAGCTGGATTTGAATATTTCGCTGCATAATTGGAGCTTTAACCTAATCCTTGGAGGAGGAGGAGGGAGGAGGAGGGAGGAGGAGGGGGGCCTCCTCTTCTGTTGCCAATAAAAAGCTTCCAAAGGAACGTCAGGAACCAATCGGCGGTGATAATGAGGATTTTCTCTCAGGCTTCAAGGGAGGATAATTAGCCCTGATCCAGATAAAAGCTGTGTGTGAAGGCCCTATACTGCTGTTCGGGCAAACACTACCTGATCCCCGCCGCCCCTTTCTCCACGAGCTCTGGCCATGAAAAGGACTTGCTGATTTCTCAAAATGTGTGTACAATCAAGATTTAATCTCTTGCCTGTGTCTTGTATTAATTTGTTTTATTCTCTCCTGAATGGTGGGAAACAACACAAAGGAATGAAATATTTCAGCTCGCTCACTGGATTCTATCACTGTTTAGAAGTTTAAAAGTACTTCGGACGATTTCATTCTCAGTCTGCGACGATAACAGAATCCTCTTAAAAAAAACAATAACAACAACATTGGTTAAACCGGCTTGAGTTGAAAGTCTTGGTGAGGGAGGGGGCGGCAATTTTTAGATCAATCTCATCAAAGCTCATTCCTGTAAATGTGGCTTGAACCCATCGTGTTTAAAAGCTCAGTTACGCTCTCATGTGAAAATCTGACCATGTCTGCTTTACATTATGGCATCAAAAATAAACATTTTGATCGTTGATTATTCATGTGAATTAATCGGCAAATAATCATTTGGACCAAATGTGGCCTGGAACTGTTAAGAGCTTTAACAAAAATGGCTTTCATGTTACTGTCTTTCTCAATATCATAATAAAAATTAAATGCTGAATGCAACTTTATTTACACCTTGTCACTAAAGATCTTGCAGAAGTAGAAATAACATGCATTGTTTTGTTTATGCATCTGTCTAAAGCCTTCTAATAAGCTACTGAGCTCCTGAATAACAGCAACAGCTAAAACAATAATCTGCATATTTATTATCATTTCACTTATTTCATAACATAATAAATATGTAGAGCGATGTTATAGCTCTTCAGGCTGCAGTGATTTACTGATGTACTGTTTTGCTGCTTCAGAATGGAAACTTGGATGTTTTCTTTTCAGGTGAAGTTGTGCTCTCATGTGAAGTCAAAACTGAATATGTTGTATGAAACTAATAAATCTTTCAAGTTTTCAGCCACAATTGTTCTTTTTCTTTCGACACTTGGTTACAGAGTTCGGCCCTGCGGGCGACTTGCTGCCCCCTTCAGGTGAAGTCTTGAGCGGCTTTGAAAATGCAAAATAAAAATCAACCTAGGAAATATTTGTTGAATAATTTTTATTGTAGACATTACCAAATAATGTCAAGCAATTGTCTCAGCCCTGGCTTGCATGATATATCTCAATAAATTAACAACACCACGAATTTTTACTATCACCAGGCACAGGTCTAGTTCAATCAAAGACGGGAAAGAGTTGTAGTCTGAAAACACTCTGACAAAAATTTGGCGTTTATAACATGGCATTCCCTCACCCTGGCTTTCATCTCACTCCCCTCTTATCAATGAGCGAGAGAAGCGACAGCTGGAGAAAGATACGACTCGGATGTTTTCACACACTGGAAGCGCCAAACATTTATTTTTCAGAAGCTGCGAGGCTTGGGCATCGCGAGACTGACTTCTCCTGCCAGAGCTCTGAATGTTTGATAGACGCGTGTATGGGTGTGTGTTGTTGTGCATTACGTATTTACACACAAACCGGCGCTTCCGCGGCGAAACCCGCCGATCAGAGCCCTGTTAATGGTGCATGGATGTCAATCTCTGCAACCGCATGCTGAGCTCAAGCTATATTTAAGCCAGTCTGAGACAAACACTCGCTCGCCGTCAATCATCTCCGCAATGCTGCTCCGCTGCTTCCCACTCACTTATAAAATAAGCCCTAATCTCACACTGCTACCAGGCCATCAATCAATCCACTTCTCCTGGAGCCGAGGACTGCCGGTATCCCGAGAGCACGGCGATCGCGGGGAGAGATCTGCGTGTCATGGTGCAGCGCGTCTCTCCTGAACGCGCTGCCAGATTTAAGACAGACTTCGTGAACCGCGACCCGCTCTCTGACAGGTAAACGTTGGTGGACGGCCCCAGAGGCGATCGTCACCGGCATGATGCCGAGCGCACTGCGGCCGCGAGGTCGAGGAAAGGTCAGTCTCGCCGAAGGCTGCGGATCAAATCGATGATGTGTTTCGCCGGTCGGCGGGGCGTGTTTAGGTTTGATTTACAGTTTAAGATTCTCCTGTCTGTCCCAGAAGTTCCAGACGATGTGGCCTGCGGTTCATTCTCCAAGAAACAAACCAGACAGGCTTCAACCCCACACCGGATTTTACTGCTCCTGGGATGCACAGAAAGAAGTCTGAGACCTATACAGGGTAGCAGGGGGCTAGCCTGACTTTGACCCTTTCAGTTGGAGAAATCCCACAGGCTACATCATATCCTTCACACTGAGTGCCTAGTTTTACTTCTGTCTTCATGTCTTCTGTGTCTTCTGTGTTAATTAGGGGGCAGCGTCGCAAATTACAGAGAACAGAGGAGAAAGCAAGACTCTTTATTGCTGTAACGATTGAACGGACAGAAGTCAAATGTAAAAAAAGAAGCAGTCATGCTTTTATTTATAATAAAATATATCAATTAATGATTGAAAATGCCTTTTTTCTGAATTCTATGCATTACCAGTAATCGATGTTCCAGCTGCGATATTTGCGTCGTTCTAAGAATGGAGTGAATGTCCCATCACTTGTTAAAACCTCATTTAAAACAATGTGTCAAACATACAAATAAACCATTGTGAAGAGTTAAGAGTGGAATTAATAGTAACTTAATTAATTAATAGTACTGTAACTTGGACCATTATGATGAAAATGCCTTTTTTTTAAAAAAATAAACCAAATCAATGATACATTCTCTGTATCCGCTATTGAAACAGAATTTTGGTGTGACTTTAAACATCAGCATGAAACATGTCCAGAAAAAAATGACAGTATATTGAATACATTTTTTTATCTGAGCTAACTGTAACTGATCTTCAATTACGTACAGTTCAAAAACGATAAAACATCGTGCAGTGAGTGAAACAATTAGAACAAGACCTTCATTAAGCCCTAACACAACAGTAACCTGCTTTCACTGTGAAGGACTGTTAGACTGTTAGAGGATCGTCCTTCTACTGCAAACGTCATTTAGAGAAATGAGCTTTTCATCCTTAAATAATCACATGTTCCTTAAATAAAGTGTAAAGGAATTTTGTAATCCATTTCTCTCCACGTGATTTAGTCGAGTTCCGTTTATGGTTGTAATGGAGATACTTTCCTGCTCAATAACCATTCGCTTGACGCAAAGCGCCACAGATCTGCTTAATATATCCTGGAATTTGAAGGTGTGTACGTTGACTCGTCTGTGTGTTGCTGTTCAACGTGAATTCCTCTGCATCTCTACAAAAAATAAGCTCACGTGTGTCTTCGCAGGAGCTTAAATCAACCTGACAGTCGTTTAGAATGCTAAGCTCTCGCCCTGCGTGCAGTGTGAGCTGACGAAGACACAAAGGGATCAGATGCATTTTTTCTCTCAAAGAGGCATTCAGGTGGCACCTTTGTCACTTAGAGAGCGGAGCTCGCCTCCCCCCCGTCTGACGTGTCACGAAGAACAAGCTCCCCGCCGACCCGACCCACTCCTCCCGCTCCTCCCGCGTCGGGGACGGCCTCGGAAGACTGTCATTAACTCTGTTACCACACACAGTTCAGGAACAGGCACGGTGCATTATTCATCACGGGCTCCGGGGCAAGCTTCACACCGGCGGCACGGCCGCCTCGCTCCCTCGCGACATCCGAAACAATCACCTTCATCGCCGGAATCGACGACAAACGGATCCCACAACCTCCTCACACTGCCTTCGTACATAATGGGCGGCGAGCACAGCTTCGTTCACAACAGGACCTTTGTTTGCGCGATGTTAATAATGAAGTCTCCACGCTGCATTGTTCCGCAAACATTCAAACGCCCTTTGTAAGGAACTGTCTAATCTTGTCTCACTGCCATTGATTTCCACTGAATGTCCAGAGAACTTCACCTCTAGACAGAGTGGAGAACTTATTGAGAGCTGAGGGCGCAGAGAGAATAGAAGCTATTGAATAACTGGCTGGGATTTGCAGAAGACAGCACTCATAATTGAGCACTCTGGCTGTATTAAGGAAGGATTTAGAGCCGAGTACGTGCCATCGATTACCTCTGCGCTCGGTCCAGTAAGAATTACAGAATAAGGCCTGAATCAAACATACGCTTCTCGGCTAACTCCAGGGTTGGGCCCCGCGGTTTGACTCCGCTCAGAAACTACACGGCTCAATATCATCTCTGAGACTGAGACTGCTCACGGGGCTTCTGACCAATAGCAACCGCAACAAGTCCTGCCATTTATCATCATAATTATAATTTCCAGTTATAACGGATTATAAGTTATTCTACTCAAAAAATGACACAGAAACCTCAACAACTAAATATAATATTAAATGTTTAAAAGTAAATTATGTGTCCCCCCTTTGCCTTTATCACCGATTTCATTCATTTCAGGAGACTTGCTTTCAGTTTTTCTGATGAAAATTCCAACAAGAAATTCTTAGTCCAAGACATTTTCTTGTGCATTTTAGATGTGAGAAAGAAATGCGAAAGGCAGCTGAGGTGTGTTTGGGTAGTTGTGCTAATGTGCTAATGTTAATGTCCCATTGAAGGAGAACGGAGGGTCACGGTGGTAAAAGGGTTTAAGACTGAAGAATGGAAGAGACTGTAGGTCAAGTGTAAAGAGTGGACAAATTAAATACTGATAGATTTGATATTACGTCTTGTGAAAAAAACAAAACAGCTTTCGTTATTAATGTGTACACTTTCACTTAGTGTTGGAGCCTTTGTGTAATTTCTCTCCTGTTTTGAGAGATGGAAAATGCATCAGAAACAGTATTTTTCATTCCTAATGTTTAGAGTTTTTTTGCTTCACAAAATGGATCCATCAAGCCTTAATGGCAAATACGTTTTCTGTTTCCAGTTCAGAGAAACATCGCTCACGGTTTCTCTGCAGCTGGGTGGTGTGTGCAGAGGATATCAACATTCTGCTTCACCTTGGAGCTCCAAGCATAAAAAGGAGCAAATAAACGCACGAGCTTTGATGTGAGAAAACAAGACAGCATTAATTTTTAATGTGTACATTTTCAATGAAGCTTTTGACACGTTGTACATATATTTCTGGTCTGTAAACCTCAGGTTTTGTGTGAAAAGGCCTTGGGTTTAGTTGCCCCACAGTGCAAAGTTAAACTCTAGTGTTTTACGGAGCGTTACAGTAAACAGAACTCACCGCACTGCAGTGTGAAATATTGACGCTGCAGACGCTGATAGAAAGAGTAAGATTTTAATGATTTGTGGTCCTTTGTGTTACGTTTTGGTAATTTGGTGATGTGTTTATAGAACGACAGGATCGTTGTCTATTTCACTCTTAGCTGACATTTGAATTTTGTAAATGTTACGTAAGAATTTAAAGACAAAATTAATATTAAAGACGTCAGAGGAACAGAGGAAAGCAAGTTGTATTGACACTGTATGAATGATCTGTTTGAAATGGGCTAAATGGCATCTACAGCTCTGGAAAAAAAATAAAAGACCACTGCAAAAATGTTCAGTTTCTCAGGTTCTCAGCTTTGCCTTCGTTTTTAAGAACCGCTGACAATATTTCTCCTCATTTCCAAATAAAAATATTGTTCTTTAAAGCATCATTTTAAAGGA
>JBBPCY010000142.1:3307582-3320020 GCA_037974405.1 Brachyalestes nurse | reverse complement strand
GAAAAATCGGAGCAGAAACAAAGGTGTTGCGTTTATATTTTTGTTGAGTGTATATATATATATATATATATATATATGTGTAATTGTAATTTTCCAACTCTCTCATTACTGCCTACTATTATTGCCTGCTGCCCTGCTGCCCCTTTTCAGTGTTTATTTCCTCAGACTCCCTCTCTCCCTTTTCATTTCCCATTTTCTTATCTGTCTAGCTCCCTGTGCCTTCACCTACTTCTCCTAATGGTCACTTTACTTTTGGTCAGTGGAGTTTGAAGCTTAAGTTATTAGTTGACTCCCACATGGTGCTTGGAGGAAAGTGCTAAATGTCTTTTCAGCTGCCAAACACCATCCTGAGTGATGTGGGGAGAGAGAGGGCCAACCCACCCCACAATGAGAGAGATGTCAAATGTGAGGTAAACTGTGAGGCCAACTCTTATTAATTTTAAAGTTAGTTAACATTTAACTGGACCTTTAATCTGCTCTGAAAATAAGAATAGTTATTCTCTCCTTTACATCACTGTTATAAAATTAAAACCAGAATTGTGTTGACTATTACGTAAATGCTTTTGTTCAAGTCTGTGAGAAGGTCAGTGAAAAAGACATATGTCTCTGTCTCAGTGAATCCACTTACCTGAGGCAGTATGGTTGTAAAATACACACTTTGGCTCTGTGTTTGCCTATAAGGGAATTGGTTTTTTAAATCGTCATAAAAAAAGACAGAGCAGTGAAGGACTTGAGGAGTTTCACATTATAACTGGATGTGCTATAGAATCATAAATGAGATGCACTCACAGCCGGTCTCACACGCACTGATATAACCACAGGAGTTTCCAAATCTGAGACATTTTTTCCACTTATGCTCACACCAATAATTTGGCCATCCGAGAAGTTCTGTGAATGTAAGAAGAGACAGCTTAGCGTGTAATGAACACATAAACAAAAACAAAGGCTGCATTTAAAATGAAAGTTACATATATTTTCTAAGGGTATGATATATTTCTAGGCAAATGTGTTTCATCATTTTGAAAGCCACACTTTAGATGTTCACTTCTCTTACTTAATTTAATTATAAATACTGGGATTTTTATTTTTATGCTTCATTGGACATAAACTGAAGGCTTGATTGAAGTATTAGTGTGTAACTGGATGTAATTATTGCGTAGTAGCATCTGCAGTTGAAAACAGTATTTGGTGCTTCTTTGCTGTAAATCTGCTTGTTTTTATAGCAAAAATGACAATTTCTCATTGGATTTACAGGAGCAAGAGAGTAACACATTAGGTCAAAAAGTAATTATTAAGTCATACCGAGAATTGGTCAGGTGAGGTTGTGATAGATAATATGATTGTTGCGTTCTTAATTTCTCCTACAAGTTTCTCTGGAATTAAGACATGCGCTGTATTGCTTAGCACCTGTGAGGCATCTGTGCTAGCCTGTAAAGAAAACAGATTTTACACAACTCCTGCATAGACCATTAACTGTAAATAACTGACCAGTGTGCTGCTGCAAGCAAAATTAAACAATTTCATGAAACTTTATTAATTAAATTTACTGAATGGCCTTGAACCATTTTCAGATCCCTAAAGAACCCTTCAGTTTAACATTCCTTGGAGAACTGTTTTTGATAATAAGATGAATGTGAAGATTATTTAGAGAACCTTCACATAAATGTTGTAGAGTAGAGAATCTTACATTATGTGAAGTTTATTTGACATCAACAATGCTATAGAGTTCTCTGAATGTCTGAAAGGGAGAGCCATTATAGCGAACCTTTCAAGCTACATGTCCATTCGATTTACTGCACAACAATTTGGTTGAAAAGTTTTACTTCCTGAAACTTTTTTTGCTGATTTTGACAAGTACTTGGTGGGTATGCACAAATATAATTTTGGTTTGGTGTAGGAACTCTAAGGAATAGACAGTTAACCGTTTACCATCAGTAATGTATTTAATAACAAATTTAATCACAAAAATAAACATAAACAAAACATGTATTTATGTATTTATATAATTGTCTTGAGGTTTATTTTACTGTTTTTCTTTATTTCTTATACAGAAACAAATATTTTTGGACACAAATATAAGAAAAAGACATGATGAAACTGGAAATTACAATTAAATTTGGGTGTGAATTTGAGAAGCAAAAACTTCCTGAAAAATATATTCAGTAGTGTTTTTACATCATCTGATGTTCCAGGTTAAAAGGGACATTCAAGAAGGCACCATCCTTTAAATATAATTTAGTATTTTTTTAAACCCTTGTTTTGTCACGGTGTGGCGTGGCGTGTTTAAGCAGGAGGCACAGAGACAGGCTCGATCTAGATCCATTTGTGAAGGTTTATTCTCAACAAAACAGAAACAAAAACAAGGCACGATGGCCGATATGCTTTCTCTCAGTAAACAGAACGGACAGGAAACACACACGACAGACCTCAAAGGTGCAACGGAAAACTGGACAAAGAAAACGTGAACAACAGTGACTTTTAAGCCAAACAGAACTCAGAACACGTGAAATAATAATTGTCTAACTCAACCCAGGTGTAAACAGAAAGTGTCCCCAAAACACGTGGCCAGTTCGGCCGAGTACCGCTGCCACACCCCCAGTCAAAATAAGAGTCCCTACGGTCCTACGGACTGGGGGCGTGACAATTTGTGAGTAATTTTTCATTGAACTTTATTAATAAAAGAAAACATGCATCTAAATAATGACAAAAAGGTTCAAGTGGTGTTGTTTTTAGTTTGTAGATGTGTTCCATCAATGGCTCCCACAATGTTGGGGAACCTTGTGATGTAGAAAAACCCTTTCTTGATCTGGTTCAACTCTTGGAAACTGGGGAAGCTTGTCTGAGAGTGTCCTTGACACCCTGTGCACCACCCGGGGCTTTACTAAGACCCACTGTATCACCAATAGTATTTAAAAAACTGCCTGTTGCATAAAATCGTAACACAGTGCAAACCTGTAGTCAGTCTAATGATGACTTCTTTGGACAAACAAAACCGACTAATGACCTCTTTATTGTTGTAAACTTCCAATGGGTTAGTTAGATCCCTGAAAACTCTTTCCTGTCCTACAGCTCTCTCCATAACTACATTAGCAAACCACAAATTATGAGCCATCTCTCCCTCTGTTTTGCTTTTTTTCTGCTGTTACCATGGTGACATAGCCATTTAGACCTATGTCAGCCTGGGGGTGAGTTGGTCTTAACTTTTGTGTAACTGTCTTACTTGCATTAAACTTAAAATCTTACCACATAGACTAGGCTAAACTAGTGACTGTTTGTACTGTTGTCCAGCTGGTGGGCCTATATGGGAGAAAGTCTAGGGCCGTTTTTTAATCTCAGTCTGCACCCTGATGGCCCCTCTTTCTGGTTTTGGGCTTTTCCTCACCACTGAGTTTTGTATTTTTGCTGTGTAACAATGCAGCTCTTTTTACTTATAATTTAATTCATTCAGGTGAATGTGGATAACAATAATAATAACCATAGTAATAATAATAATAGCAATAATAATCATTTATATAATATATCATTGCTGTGCAAATCTAGCAAAAGCTTTTAAGCTTGTAAGCACAATAGTGACAGATAAAGAATATTTTGGTGAAACAATTTTTTTTATTCAGCAACTTAATAAAATATTTGAATAAAATCAAGCACATCTTTTGACAAACAAGAAAACAAATGCACTAGTAAAATTACTAAATACCGCAACAGTAACATGATTATTTCAAAATATTTTTTATTTACATTTTCTGGTTTCTTGGAAAAAATAAAAATAAAACATGATTGGAGGAGCTGAACTGAAAGGAGAGGTGGGACAGAGAAGCTACCAGTAGAGAAGTAAGACGATGAAAAAAGGAATTAGAAACTAAATTTGAAGAGATACAATTAAAATAGAACAGACATCTGAGTAACTGGAACTTATTACCCACATCATTAAAAGTTAATTGCGTGTCTCATTCTAAGCTACTGTTCCAGAAATTGGACCAGAAACGCTGGTATTGCTAACATTTATTCACTGATTAACATCCACACCTGCATAGTTTAGCAGCGAGTCTCATCAGTACAAGTTATGAAGCTGGAGGTCAGTTTTGTGTGCATTTGTCGCCACGTCTCCAAGATAAATCAGATGCCAGTGATTATTATTACAGTTCTTATTATTATGATCCTATTCATAAAACATTTGGGGGGAAAAAGCTAACATTTGTCTATTAATAGAATATTTGGGGCTGAAGCCCCGACGCTAAGGTCTAATGATGAAGTGGTTGCTAGAGTGTTGCCAGGTGTTGCGGTGGTGTAAGAGGTGGTTCCTATATACTTTCCAGGTAGTTGCTAGGATGTAGGACTTGATGGCTGGGGAGTTTTTATGTGGTTGCAAAGGTATTTGCTCAGGTGAAGGAAGCGGTTGCTATGGAGAATCTAGGTGGCAGGCCCATCTCAAAATTTCTTCAGGAATTTTGCCTTTTTATTTGAATGAATGGTCAACAGGTGTGGTTGATTAACTGCATTTTCTAGAGAGAAAATGTGAAAATTGGTCAGATTTGACCAGAACACAGGAGGAGGGTTAAACACAAAAAAGGCTTTAGAAGTGAAATGATTGCATTCAATGTTGCTATATAATGAAACGTCTAACTGGCAACCAGCTATGTCTTGATCTCGGTGAAAGTAAAGCGAAAACACTAACAGTCCTAAAATGACAATATAGCCGGGTACAATATACTGGACAAACTGGTTAATCAGTGTCAGGGACCAAGCCTGGCCCCAGTTAAATAGGAGTTGCTTCCTGTCAGTTATTGATCACCAAGAAACTGGAGAACAAAATTATTTTTATGAAGTTTTTTTTTTTTTACAATATAATCTGATATAACAGGAGGGTTGTGAGAAAATAGGTCAACTACACTATATGAACAAAAATATTGGGACACGCTTGTTTTTCAGGGTTTGGGCTAGGCCCCTTACTTCCAGTGAAGGAGAATCTTAATACTTCAGCAGACCAAGACATTCTGGACAACGCCATGCTTCCAACTTTGTGGGGGCAGTTTGAGGAAGAACTTTTTCTATTCCAGCAGGACTGTGTCCCAGTGCTCAAAGCGAGCTCCATCAAGACATGGCTGGAGGAGTTTAGTGTGGAAGAACCTGACTGGTCCACATAAAGCCTTGACCTCAACCCTATCCAGCACCTTTGGGATGAACTGGAATGGAGATTGCAGGCAACATCAGTGCCTGACCTCATAAATGCTCTAGAGCATGAATGAGCACAAATTCCCACAGAAACTCCAAAATCTTGTGGAAAGCCTTCCAAAAGGAGTGAAAGCTGTTATAGCTGTAAAGGGGGTCTATCTCCATATTAAAGTCCCTGTTGGTGTAATGGTCAAGCATTCCAATACTTTTGTCCATATAATGTATTACAAAGCTCAGCTGAACATTAAAGTTACCCATACCCCAGAAAACGTATAGAAAACTATGTAGAAGACGCACTAGAGCTCTCTCTACAACAGAATGTCCTGATGTTATCTAACAGAGCCAAATAGAGAATGGGGTGAAGGCACATGTTAATGCCTGCTAATGCCTTTGTGACTCTGTGTGCATTTTGCACAGCACAGTTAGGGTTTCCCCTCTCCTTTAAATTAAAGTGCCACAGCTGGAGAATGTGGTAGGGCACGAAGGAAATGATGTAGATTAAGAAGACTGAACCCACAATCAGAGCTACTTTTCTCTTCTCCAAAGTGCTGATGTTTGTGTTTCTTAAAACCACCCATATTATACCAGAATAGGATGAGAAAGTGACCACGAAAGGAACCAGGCACCCCACAACAGCCGTAAAGATCCTGTAGTTATATTTGTGAGCCTTCTTATCTTTAGTGAATAACTTGCATCTTGAATCATCTCCTACGCCCGCAAACATAAAGACTGGACTTGAGATGATGGCCACAAAGATCCAGATCAGCACACTGACAATCTTGGCGTGTTTGGGACGCACATGTTTACGCGTGAAGAAGGGGTGAACGATGGCCAGGTATCTGTTGAAACTGATGCACATGATGAAATAGATGCTGACGTACAGGTTGCAGACAAAGAGGAAACGCTCAATTTTGCAGAGAGGTCCACCAAATTTCCAGTCTTTATTTACAGTGGTGTTGATGATCAGGGGAAACGTCAGGACGTAGAGGATGTCACTGATGGCCAGGTTGCAGGAGAAAACCACTCCCGTGTGCCAGTTCTTCCTCTCCTTCATCACCAGTATACACAAGGCAAAGATATTTCCCACCAGAGCCACACACAGCTCAGTGCCGTATATAAAAGGTAACACTTGCTTTGCAGATGTGGAGTTACAGGACGAGTTTTCATTCCCTGCCATTATACTGTGCCTCCTGCAAACAAAAGAGAATTAAAGTTTGTTCTTGCAGCATTCATTAAAATGGTGCTTTCATTATCAACACCCTTTTAAGTGATTTTGGTTGTTAAACAACAAACATGGATGGAACGGCATCATTGTGTTAAAATTGGAATAAAAGTTTGACTACATTTAAGAGCTGGTGTGAAATAAGATGATATGGGTGGAGCACACTAGTAGGATTTAACTCAATGAATATTGAAACTGAGTACTTCTTTAATATAAATAATTCTTTGATACAAATATTCAGTGTTTTTTTTAATCAAAACTCACCCATACCTTCTACAAAATGATTTAATCTCTCCTGTAATTAAAAAATGATGCTCCCTCTTCTCTCTCTGTCTCACACACACAGTAACAAAAATTATGATTACATCCGCTCTTCTTCTGAAAACATCCCACACCCATGGGTGGACATGAACGCAGTGTTTAGAGTCTTGCCCAAAGACTCTTATAGAGGCACTTAGGGCCAAGGTGCTACCCACTACACTTTTGTCAACTTTTAAGAAACTTTTATTTAATACAATCCCAATGCACACATCCTGTTTTTTGACTTTGTACTAAAGTATGTACTCATGAGCATTAACAAAGATAGTCGCTGTCCCAATAAATACCATGCATTTCCACTATTTTAGTTTTTGTTTAAAAACAGTGGGCATATTTTATGTTGTGAAATAAAGTCAAATATCAACAGAAATGGTTCAAATTTACTTAAAATTAATTTAAATTAACTTAAGAAAAGATCATTGTCTGTTTAAACACTTCAGTGCACTAATGTTGCAAAAATAAAAATTAATGTTCTTGAGCAGCAAGTATGTGGAAGGAGCTTCATAAGGTTCTCAGGAAAACATTATCAAACAAAGCTTGCATTGAAAAAGCTGTCAAACCACTCTAAATGACAGCATCTCCATCTTGATTGAACTAAATCTTTCAGCAGCCATCTTTCAACACACTAGAACAGCATGGCAATGGTTTGGACCTCGAGGGTCGCAGTTATCAGGCGTTATTGAAAGGAACTGTCTGCCCCATGAAGACTCCACCACAGGTGTTCCCCAGGGCTCAGCGCCCGGACCCCTTATGTTTTCCTTATACGCTTACTCTAATCTTTACAGGGTTTCTCCTCCCACTGTTATATTGATAACACTGAACTCATCCCAGGTACAGCTATTGTACATCCCAGGTCATGCTTCTAACCTGATACACAAAGTGCTAAAAAGCCCAAAATCCTAGATGAAGATCTCATTGTCATCTCAAATTAAGAATCACTCAAATTTGCAAATACCATCTTTAATCATCAAATAACATCAGAAAAATTGGTCCATACCTCACTACAGAAACTACAAAGATACTCAATCACTTATTTCAAGACTGGATTACTGCAACTCAATCTTGGTTGGGCTTCTTCTGAAGACAACCAGGCTTCAGATTTAAAACTTGAATAAATCACCTATAAAGCTAAAAATGGTCAAGCTCCATTTTATCAATACTGATCTGCCCTCAAGTTACAGGTCACACTCCTAAAGCATCAAATACAGAAAAATTCACCCACCTTTCCCAAAGGTCAGAGATGTATATCAAGATTTTTCGCAGCCTCGGAAATATCTGAAGTTTAAAACATCATTGGGGAAATACCTTGGTAGAGAAGAAACTATCTTCTTTACAATCTTAGTCTGACAGCACCTCTTAAATGAGGTGTCAGCGCAAGGTACGCATTTCCTCTGGAGACATCAAAGCACCCATGTACAATTTCAGCCATAAATGCAGACTTGTTTGACTAAGCAGTGGATATTCCTATGGCTTGTTTTTAAAATATACATTTTTGCCCCCAACTACACAGAGGAAATTACCATATTCTATTGCCACCACTGAACACTGTCATACACAAACGTAGAAGCAGCGTCCCCCTTTTAGGTTCTCCCAGCCATAGAGGAGAATGTCTGGTGTGCAACATTATTTGTGAATTTACCACAATAAAGTAACTGTTGGATTAAAAAACCCAGTATAAAGCTGTAACATTTTATGAGCAACCAGAAAAGAGGAAGGTAAGGAACACCCCGACACATTTGTGTAAGTGCATGACAAGTGTATGATGTCATCACTTTTGTGCTGAGAATGGACCCCAGAAATATCCTGTCCAAAAGATGTCAGTAACCCTACATCCAAAGCGCACTTACATTGAAGGTCCAGCTGATAAACAAGTGTTAATACGAGATTGGTGGACCTAATAAACGGACGACTTGAAGCACTCAAAGCAGAAGCATGGAATGGAATGAAGATGTGGTTTGATAAGATCAGCAAATACCATGGAAACACAGTAAATACAGGAAAGGTCTGGCTCAAACTTGATCTGATAACTTTGTATTTCATTGTTTAATACATGTCCATCGGTCCAAATTCTCTTAACTTTTCCAGAATCTACTGCTTATATTCCTTAAATCAGCTTAACACTAAATGCAACCATATGTTTGTTCTCCCCCACTCGTCAATCCTGCTCCAACAGTGTGATTAAATACAAATTAAGCAGATTTCTAACTACAATCATGTATCTTAGTCCCTACAGGAAACTCGCAGAACATCCGTAGTGTAAGAACGTGGCAAAAGGTGAGAAAAAAAAAAAGCTTACAGAAAGGAAAAAAAAACCCCTCAAAGAACGTAAAAATGTGAGCATGGTGCCAATTACAGGATAAAAGCAACAGCAACTTTTCTTAAACCCGACCTGAAAACTTACTCACAACCAGCAATTTAACAAAAAGATACTCACAAAATAACTCGATCCAGACACAAAACAATTTTGCTCAGCGTCCTAACCCTTGTGTTACTTTACTGTATGAGATCTAGTGAGATGCGCGCACACACTTCACACAGCCTTTTCACTTCCTCTGAGTTTTCTCCCGCCTCACCGCCACTTCTGCTCAAATTTCAGATAAAGTCAAGTCCAGAACTGCAGCGATGCAATGAGTACAAGCAGTAAATATCAGCCAGTGATTTATTGGTGAATAAGCAATGCAACATTTACAATAACGTTATTACACAAAATCTCGAGTGAATGCAGTCTTTCCTCTGCCGTTTAAGGGAAGACCATTTTGCACAGTCGACAGTTCTAAACTTGGAAGTTTGGCAACAAGGTCAGTAAAGGTCAGCGCAGCCGATACGGTGCAGAATCTTGGTTCCTTTTTAATCTCACCGTCTGCTGCTCTTTGACCCCCTTTCCTTCTTTTTGAAGTCCTTCTTCGTTCTGCCTCCTCTCGCGTCCGCTTTAAAGCCCGAACCAGTTTTGGATTTTTGTCCTTTCTTCTTTGAACCGGGGCCTTTCTGTGGCCCAGTTTTCCTCCCCACAAAACCTTCACCTTTGTTTCCTCCAAACTTCTTGCTTTTCCCTTGTTCCCACTTGTTGCCAGACGCTCCCATGGTTTTAGCTCTGAAGCCCTTCCCTTTCAAACCAATTTTACTCATTTTCTTCTGTCCAAACTTCTTATCAGCAGGTTTGAGGCTTCTTGTTTCCTCTCCAGATGGTTTTGAAGTGGAAAGTTTCCTCTTTTTAAAGGGTCTGGGTGACTTAATTGGGCCATGTTTCCTCTTTCCCAAGGGGAACATATCTGAAACAAACACAAGTAAATGAACGTTGGCTCTATTGGTTGTAGTTGCAAGACAATCCACTGACCGCAAGAAAATGTATACCCTCATCAGGTTCCTCCCCGACAGCCTTCCTGTAGTATTCAGCCTCGTCCTCAGACTCCTCAGCCGCTGCCTGGTCCTCCTGCATCCCAGGATCTTCCACATCACTTTTGTCAGACTCTGCCCCTTCCTGCTGCCACTTCTTCTTCATCCCCTCAAGACTCTTTTTCCTGCAATTATCAAGTACTCCACTAAGATGATGGGTCATATGAAATCAAAAGCCTATGAAAAATGCAGTCTAGAATTGATACTGAAAGACATGGCAATATATCATTAGGGCTGGGTATGCAGAACCAGTACATATTGGTACTGGTTTATGACTGGTCAATGGCAAAACATCAATCACTCAGAAAATCCTAGGACATATTCATATGCAGAATTAATGCAATCCAACAGCTGAATTTTCAAATGGTTGATGCTGGATTGGATCAGTAAGAAGCACAGCAGCAGTTGTAGTGAGTGACCCACTCTTAAAAAAAAAACAAAAAAAACTTTCACACCTTCATTTGATGTCTATGTTTGCACCAAATTGTGGTGAGCAAAATTCATAAGTATCAGCAAGTATTGCTACTGATAGGCAGGACCAGTATTAGGATTTTTAGTAAGATTTACTTGTTCTCCTCCCGATTCAGCTTCTTTAGAGCAACGTTTTGTTCCTGCTTCTTTTTACGTTCAGCTTTCTCCTTCAGGCGGGCCTCTTTCCTCTTCAGGATCTCCTTGATGTCTTCTTCTGACTTACTGACTACACAGAACATTGGGTTTTATTAACAAAGAAAATGGATGAGTTGGTACTTCAGCTCCCCACCAGTGAACCATTTACACTGATCACTCATGCACCATTAATATGCACTCATATTAATCTCACAATTTTCTTGTATGTTATTTTTCCCCCCTACTTGTTTTAGAGCTTATTTACGTGACCAACTGCACATGCACATCTGTTACTGCAGGCTGACAAGGAACATAATCTAATAGCAGCCCAGGCTGAACATGGTTCATCACCACAGTGTGAAAGTACAGGGCTACACCAACATTTTGCAGCCACACAAGCAACCACAAAGGTTTCTATGGCCCACATATGCAACTAGTAGCACATACAATGCAGCATGCAGAATGTTGTTTCACCAAATCATTTTCTGTATGCAGCCAATTATCCATGATGGACAAATTCACTACATACAAAAAGAGAAACGATGGGCATCAGTGTCAGTTATGCTGGTCATGCATTTTGCCACATCAATCAATAAGCTAGATTTGAACATGGTGTTTTATTTCTGCAATCATCAAAGCAAGTGATGCATCACTTACACATATAAATAACATACACAATACAAATACCACATATCCCCTAGCAGCAATAAAATGGCCCACATGTGTAGTCCACTAAATATGCTCAAGCTTTTACCACAAATTTATTTTACTTGGGCAGTTCGTTACCACATTAACGTTTCTTTATTACACAGCACAACCATGTGTTTCAAAAAGTGATGAAAATTTGTTTTCCATGATGTGCCCTTTAAATGTCCTTTTTTTTTTATTCAGTCATATCAGACACAAAACATTTATAGTTCCCTGCCTATAACTTACCTAAAGAATGATAAAGTACGTCCCCTTCTCCCATGCCCTCCACAATCTTCACCAGCTGAAGGGTCATTCTAGGGCCAATCTACACCAGAAAAAAGGAAAATACAGATGGGTACATTTTCAATAAATAAATCATCTTTATATAAAGAATCCTGCATTAGCATAAGGGATGTGCAGCTTGGAAGGGGGGGGGGGGGGTAGTATTTTTATTGTATTCTGTAGCTTCTTTCCCTCACCTCTGTTAGTCTAACAGCGCTCTGCTGGGATTTCATGTTCCCCCGGCCCGAATACACCTGAGGAAGCTCTGTGATGTTGTGATCACCGTCTTGCTCGGCTTCACTCTCCGACAGGTTAACTCCCCTTGTAGGGTGAGACCACAACAAACAAAAAAGTTATTAAATTAGAATCTGAAAAAACTTGAGACCACTTGCAGATCAGACTATAACTGATGCATCAGAGCGTTTACTTTGAAACATCACTGAACACTCAACGACATTTGTGTCCTCATTTGCATCAAGTACAAACTCGGAAGTGAAATGTTTCCTAATTGGGCTGATGACACGATTGTAAGACCAAACCAAAAGCATTCGGCTACAATTCTTTGGCATTATTTAGTAGCCATTTCCACACACTAAAAATTTACACCTAAAATCAACCCTTTGGAAAACAAGATTAAGGAATTTTTAACTGGGCACAAATCATGCCTCAGGGTCCTCCGGGTGACTTACTTCATTAGAAGCTCGCTGATGTCCTCCAGCTTGTTCATGTTGGGGACCCTCTCTTGCATGAGTTTC
>JBBPCY010000142.1:3215940-3255601 GCA_037974405.1 Brachyalestes nurse | reverse complement strand
TGTGTGTTTGTGTGTGTGTGTGTGTGTGTGTGTGTGTGTGTGTGTGTGTGTTTGATATATACAGCCCAGCAGTATATTTACCTTCCCCATCTCAGTGTGTCTATTCAGTCCATTCTGCACCTGTTATATATCATTGCTCTCATATTTTATTAAATATAAGACAATATATGCTATGAATTTAATCATTTAAAATGCTACAAATTATGTGATCTCAAAAATACTGACATAAATACTGACATAAAATGTTTTTCACAGTTCTTTCAAATTAATACAGAGGCAACAACTGCTGCAGTTTCACTCTTAGAGCACAGCTTTTCTTGAATTAACTCAACTCAAGGACTCTATAATAAATGTTATAAATGTTATAAATGAATGTATAAATGTTTTCCTAACTAATATTGTTTAGTTCTGCATCTCAGCTAAGTAAACAAAATGGAATTCATTTTGACTCATTCTTCATCACTAGCACACACTCTTTGTATCACACAGTCCCACCAGGTCTTCTCCTTTTGGACTCTCAGTTGAGTGACACTGCTGATCTCCTGATGGTGGGGGAATGAGACAGTTACTCTACTTGGAAACGCCTAAAGTTGTTGTGGCCATAAATGTTTAATACACTTTAAAAATATTAGTTTTAATTGCAAGACTTATCTTATGTATTTATTATTATATTATTATATTAAATTACTTAACATGAATATTACTTGGTGTTGTAAGTAAATTACAATGATATCAAGAAATGGGGATATTTAAGTGTTCTAAGTGATCCTGTGTTATATGATAGGTGATACTTGTCACAAGGAAGAGTGAAACAAGAACTTGCCAGTACTTCGCCCCTTGTAGTGTGATGGATGAACTCAATCGCGAGAGACACAAGAGAGTTGGTATATCACGCACTTTGACCTGTGAACGCTCCACACAAGAGTAAAGATTCCCACCGGAATCCACGTTCACAACACACCCAGTGTCCGGAGCTAAGGGAACCAGAGGTGAGGTGGTGAAGTGCCTAAGTTGGGACATATGGAAAACGGGTAGAATTCGGAGAGAGACAGGCAGCTGGAGCCGGAAGGTGACAGGGTTAATCCGGTGAGAGATGCTGAAGGGTCTGATGAAGCGATGAAAGTTTCCTAGACTCAGTGTGCAGGTGGAGATTACGCATAGAAAGCCAAACCCTGTCACCTACATGGAACAAACGTCCCGGGGGGTGCCAGCAACTATGTTGAAATACATAGCGTGCATTGGCCTGCGGCATCGCGGGCTTTCTGCCACAGCCGCGGACCAACTGTTGGGCCAACGGCACATCAACCTCCAGTTCTTGATGTTCAAACATCGGATGTTGGAATACCTGAAAAGGACTGAGGCCGGTGGCAGAGGAGGTGAGGAGATTATGGGACAACTCAGCTCAAATGAGGTAGCGGGCCCAGGAGCACTGACAATCAGCGACAAAACATCTCAGAAAGCGCTCCTGTTGGTTGGTCCACTCCGTCTGACCGTTTGTCTGGGGATGGTAACCAGATGATAGACTGCAGGTAGAACTTGGGCCCTCTGTCCGAGACGATATCCCTGGGGAACCCATGCAGACGGACTACATGCTCAATAATGAGTTCTGCAGTGGTTTTGGCTGTGGGGAGTCCGGGAAGAGCCACCAGGTGCACGGCCTTGGAGAACTTATCCACGATGGTCGACGGTGACGAAGTCCAGCACGATGTGCGACCACGGCTGACAAGGAACCGGAACAGGTTGGAGATCCCCTGGACCTGGCTGGTTGACAGTTTTGGCCCTGGCACACACCGTGCAGGCCTGAACGAACTCCTTGGCATCTGAAGCCATCTTGGGCCACCAAAAGGCATGCTAGAGCAGAGATAGGGTGTGGTTGAAGCCAGGGTGACCTACAATGGCTGATTAATGAGCAGTCCAGTGGGAACAAAGAGTCATCCATGTGGAGTGCCTGCCAGAGGGGGCTCCAAGATCTGCCCCTGGCGGACTCGATCTTCCAACTCCCACCGGACAGGCAAAACAACAATTTGTGGTGGAAGGACAGCCGTGGGGTCCTCCCGGGGGCTGTCCACTTGGTGTTGAGAGAAGAGGGCATCAGGCTTGGTATTCTTCGACCACGGGCGGTAAGAGAGAATAAAGTGGAACTGTTCAAAAAACAATGACCACTGTGCCTGCTGAGGGTTACGTTGTTTCGCCTGCTGTATGGTTATGAGATTTTGTTGATCTGTCCAGACAGTGAACGGGTCACTGTCACCCATGAGCCACTGACGCCATTCCTCCAGAGCCCACTTGATGACTAACAGTTCACGGTCCCCTACCCCGTATTGCTGCTGAGTTGGATTAAATTTTTTGGAGAAGAAACTGAACGGATGCAGTTTCTGGTCTGCACCTTCTTAGGAGAGAACAGCTCTTACGCCCACTACGGAGGCGTCCACCTCCACAGCGAATGGCTTGGCAGAGTCTGGGTGAAGAAGAATGGGTGCTGAGGTGAGCAGGTGACATAGATGGTGAAAGGCGTCCGTGGCTTCAGAAGTGAGGTGAAATGGTGTCTGAGTAGGTCTTGTAAGGTGCAGTAAGAGGTGCTGAAGAGTAGAAGGCTGTACAACCCCTTGTAGAAGGCTATTCGGCGTGCAGACTGTCTGCACGGCCAGGATGTGAAACTGCGGGGTAGTGACTAACCGAACCCTCCCCCTGCCGCAGATGGTATAAGTGGGAGTCGACCTCCACCTCACTGTCAGGATACTGGAAGGCGGCCCTGAGTTTACGTGTGACCTCCTTGTATGAATATCCAGTTGTCCGATTGTCTGTTGTCCGATCTCAGGACTGCTGTAGTCAGCCGCCTGCCTGGTGAGAAGGGAGATGAGAAGCGCGATGCGGTTCTGTCCGAAGTGTAGCGCTCTGGTTGGAACACGAACAGATATGAGAGATTAGTTCCAAACACATTGCACATCCCGTCTACACCATTCCATTTCTCAGTGAGTGACATTTTAAGTAGAGTGTGTGGAGATGAGGAATTGGGAAAGCCGGTTGGGACACAGGCAGTTGGGGTTGCATTGCGCCCTCTCCAGGATCATGACCTGATTGCGAAGGACAGTGACTTCCTGTTTAAGGTTGGTAATCTCGACCCCTTGCCTAGTAACTAGGTCAACCAATGCGAACCACTACTCTGGGTTCACTACAAACTGCTCTGTCATTCTCTCACAAGGAAGAGTGAAACAAGAACGTACCTTGCCAGTAGTTCACCCCTTGTAGTGTAATGGATGAACCCAATCGCGGACAGACACGAGAGAGTTGGTATAGTTGGTAAGAGTAAAGTAAGAGTAAAGTTAGTAAGAGTAAAGATTCCCACCGGAATCCGCATTCACAACACACACATAGTATGTATGTAAACAGATGTGAGTACTCACAGTATCCAGAGTTAGAGGAGAGTAGAGACTCAGTGACCCTGTTGCTACCAGCTTCCTGTTTATATACCCTGTGATGCGCGTCACTTCCATTGCCCCGCGTGCGTCACACGAATGGTGTGTGTGACGATACTAAGGCCAGTTCTGTTGGATTAACTAAAATACTTGTTAGATTTAAACTTAACTAATGAATTTTAAGTGTATAAAATATTCATGGGTACAGAATTAAAGGTGCTCAAGTGGTGCAATAATTTGAAGTTTGACACCAGCATCAGGAGATTGGCAGATTTTGCAGTGTGTCCTTAGCAGACATGCAGGACTAAAAACGTGAGTTAGGAGGACCTTTCTAAATAAAGATGTTTGAGGTAAGCAAACTCTTGTGTCCTTGAGTTAAAAATTATAGCTGTGCTTGAGCTGTTGAGCTTACTATTACTATATTACTATTTTTTTTACAGTTGTTTTGTAAAGTTAAATAAATGAGGGCATTTATTTTTATCCTTCTGTATCATATCGTACCTTTGTGCAAAAGCACAATACAAATTGTACATGACTTTTTTGTATTGTTAAATGTATATATGTTTGTATGTGTGCTCTTAAGTATGTTTATACACATTTATAGCTGTCACCATTGTTCAGTGTTAAAACCCTTCTTTGTAGTCCATCTGACCTCCTCCTCTCCAGCTTCATTCTCCGTCTGTGTTCATTTGTGTGTGTCACTGGAGCTTACTGTCTGCCTATCTCAGTCTCAGCCAAGGTGCTTCCTGTGGTACTTTTGGCCTCTGTGGTGCAGTGACTGTGTAGCTGTAACTATTCTCTTGGTGTCGTGAGCATGCCCTTTAACTCTTTCACTTTCTTGCCTGCCTGCGTACCTTTCTGCCTGCCTGTCTGTATGTCTGTCTCACTGTCTCTCTCTCTCTCTCTCACGGTCACTCTCTTACTGTCTGATCTCACAGACGACAAGGTAAATGTGAAGGTAAATCTCTAACTCTCTCGCCTGCCTACGGACTGCTTCCATCCCCTCCTCCCCCTACCCCGTCTACCTGTATGACTCAAAGTAAGGCCACAGACCCATCTAATGCAGTCTCCCTCTCTCTCTCTCTGTCTCTCTCTGTCTCTCTCTCTCGCTTTCTATTTCATTTATTTCATCTCCTTTTGCTGCCCTGTTCTTGGTCTAATTTCACCCCTCCTCTTGTTACCCTTTTTTAATTTTCTCCGATTACCCATCCCTGTTGTTTTTGTCCTCCTGGCCCCTCTCCTCCTTTCTCTGCCTCTCAGGTGAGAGACAGTAATAAGGATGCAACTGGGTTCCTGTCATTCCTCCGCAAGTCCACCAAATACGAGGACACACAGCATGTGCTGTGCAACCTTAACATCGCCATGCCTCCATGTGTTAAGGTACTCTTGTCGAGCTGCTGAAGTTTGCATTCAGCATCTGGATGATTCATGTTTTTGTCTATGTAAAAAGAAGTTGGTAGATAGTGTTAGCTTTGGGACATATATTCAAAAAAATAACACCATTTATTTTTCCCATAGTTCCTTATTTGGTCATGTCACCAGCTATAAGCCTCAGTGTATATTTAAGTCATGATATTGCAATTGCTATACTACAAATGATTCATCACTGTTGTTAAATGAATGTCTAAAAATCAACATAATGTGTATTAGTAAGAAATTGTGTCACCAAAAGCTTCTGAACCTGTACACAGGAGAGAGTTTTGATGATGGTGACGAAGAGCACTGTCTTAACACACTGGTCCAAAATTTCCCATTGATTACCATGTGGGTTGTGACCTAGGGGCACATTTAAGTCACTTTCCACTCGGCTTGGCTCGACTAAGCTGTACTTAACTGACTACTGGCTTTTTAGTAGCCAGGACCTTATTTGTTTTCCACTACAGTACCTCCTAAATGTACTGCTGATGCCGAACAAAACTGTCAACAACACAGCAACAGCAATAGAAACAGAGAATACTAAAGGATATGACATGTCATTGGATGAGTAGTAGTCTGCAGTGTTTTCACGCTGCATTGTTTTTTAAACCTGTGCAGCTTACTTAAAACCGTGGTAAAACAAAAAAGCACTGGGTACCAAGTACTAGGTACTTGATTTGCCTGATTTAAAGGTGAGAACAACGGATTTGAGTGAAGCCAATACCATGCAGTGAAAAAGCTACTATAGACTCATGCTTTCTTATACTTTTTATTTTTTACATACCCCACCCTCTTGTGTTTTAATATCCGCTCAGTTTATCTTTGATCTAATATACAACTCCTGTACTGCCCTTAATGGCACCAAACTCAAATAACTCACCAATGTGAAACAGATTAAAGAACATTTTCTACCAAAAATGTTCTGTTTAAGTGGAAACTCTTCTGACTACAATTTGAAGGTTTGTTCAACAAGATTGTTTACCTGGTCCTGCACAAGTTCATGATTATTAGCTTTTGCAGTACTTTACCACATCACACTTCATGTACAGCTATCCAAAGGACGACTAATTTGTGTATTTTTGTGTGTGTTTAATCACAAATACGCATAAAAAGATCAACAATTGAAAGTAACTTCAGAAGCCCAGATTTTCTATTTTTATTGTTTTTTCATGACACATCCTGATGCTATTCTTAGCAGCAAAAGAGCACAATAGCCAAAATAGCAAAATAGTCCCTGCTTCTAAAGTCTGCTAAAGTGAGATGGTTTGCTATGTCAGGAAATATCATTTATGTTCATCTCCTTCTATGGAGTTCACCTCTTAAAGACCATATGCACTCAGAAACATTCATTCCTCCTGAATGACTTATAAATAAGTAATGTAAGCAGAGAACATTTTTTTATTTATAATTAGCTAACTGAGAATTCCTTAGTATTTACATATATAACATGATTATAATAAACATGATGACACCTCAGAAGGAATATATCTGTCATAGTTCAGTACACAGTGCAGTGCTGTATTGAAATCATTACATCCTAATATCATACATTTTTGCAGTAAAGGCGTAGATATAGTTGCAGGCCATTTCTTGGGCATAACATAAGATTAAGCAATGGTTTAAATGCTGAGTTATTCTGGAAAAAAAACAGATAAAGTGTGTGCATGTGTGTGTGCTGTGCTCTCTATAACTCAGGTGGCAGGGAGTGAAGAGCGTAGACGAACTCTTACGCCGCTAGCCCTGAGGGAGCGATACAGCGCCCTGAGTGAGCCAGGCCTGGGTAAGCCACAGTGCCCCCCAGCTGCTGGAGGAGAAGGGGGCTCTCTGAATGCTCCATGCCCCATCTCTGCTTCTGTAGCTCCCCATTCTACTGAACTTGTGCATGGCTCTGACTGAGCTCTGGATGCTAAATGCAAGGCTGAACGCCCCGCTCTGCAGTGCTATGGGCACTTGCTGGGTTGGCACTCTGATAAAGTGCCTCTAGAATTACTGGCAGCTCCATGGGTTCAAGGCATTCCTGCGTCCACAGACAGAATGAGCAGTAATGTAGTGCATGCTGCTGAATCTGATATGGTCCTAGCACTAATCCTTATAGCATGGCAAACTCCAGCACTGAGAATGAACTCCAGTGGAGAAAGGGCTGCCACACTGCCCACTGTAAAGAAGATGAAGTTGGGAAAGGGTAATGAGTCCCTATGGCTGTTTGGGGGTGGGGGGGTTATTATGCGGCCTCTAAAGTGTTTTTGAAGCAGATGAAGACAAGAGGTTGTTAATGCAGGGCAGGCCATGATGTGGTAAGTATGGATCATCACATCATCACAAAGCCTACCTGAGCCCATTTAATATCATTTTGGATGGATTGATATTTATTTACTGTTACCATAGCGGTTGTAATCCATCCACAGTACTCATGTAACTCAGGCCCATGATTTGCATGATGAGAATCACTAAGCCTGATTAGGCTGGAATCATTGACTCCAATGAGTTTTTAAGTGATTCTGTTGAAATAAGAAAATATGCATACATCACAATCCAATATATACAATATCCAGAGGTCTGAAAGGTTATTTTTAAAATGATATAGGAAAAACTGTGTACTTTTTAAAATGCTGATTAATATGCATAATAAGTATACACAATTATATTATTTTATATTTGAAAATATGTCAGTGAATTAAAATTAATTATGAATTATGATAAATTATTTTGTCCTTTGGAATGATGGAGAAAGTTTTTTGTCCTTTGGTATAATGCAAGGTTTTGTCTTCTCAGCTGCTGTTAATGCCATGGAGAGGACGGAACTGAAAATCACACTGATTGCTGAGCAGCTGGGCTTAAGCTGGACTGGTACGAGTGTATAGAGCTTTGCGTGTGGGGGTGTGACATTGATATGCAGGTGTATGGCATATAGACTGTTTGTTTCCCTGTCTGTCTCTCTGGGATCTCTTTCCTTTTTTTGCCTGTGCAGAGTTAGCCAGAGAGCTGCAGTTCGGTGTTGATGACATTAACAGAATACGAGTAGAGAACCCCAACTCACTCCTGGACCAAAGCTCAGCTCTGCTCAACCTGTGGGCAAGCCGAGAGGGCAAGAGGGCCAAAAGTGAGCCAAAATCTCTCATTAACCCACTATTCTCCTTCAATCTCCCTTTGATATTTTATTTGAGATTTTAATACCAACAAGAATGTATTAATGGGTTATATACTATAATTATATAATTGCAGTAATATGTGTTAAATTATGCAGCTTATTTACCTAACCTCAACCAAACTGGATTTATATTGTTAAAAATATGTGTTCCAAATGTTCATGTGTTTTTTTACATAGCTCTGTGTGAAATAACACATCAGACTTTTTAGTGTAAACTTTCTTACTCTTTCAACATAGTGGAGAACCTGTATGGAGCGCTGAAGAACATCGACCGGTCAGACATTGTGAAGTCTTTGGAGGCTCAGGCTCCACAGGCTGTGCCAGAGACAGAAGAGGAAGGGGCCTGCAGACTGGCTGAGCGTGACTCCACCATGCTGTCTTCTAGTGTTATTAATGGTAAGAAGTGGCCGCACCTTACAATGATTTTTAGGTGATAAACCATTGCAGAGCTAATAATAGCTACTGTGACCTGGCAACCAGTGTTCCATGGTCGACTTTAACCAAATGACCAAAAGGCATGTGTTGAGGTTGGTATCTGCATGGTTGCTCAGGTAAAATACATAGGGCTGAAGCATGAAATGATGAATTTATTGGTTAAAATTAGTAAAATGCAAATTTAATAACACTGTCATTGGCTGTTTTTGTTCTCTCATGTGCATTCATTTTTAGCAACGGTTGGACATATTTTACTGAATGGCACATTTCTCATTTCACCTTATGAGAAACTGTATAATGGAGTCCTTAAAGTATGATTTTCTTGTTATATTTATTTTATTTCTATGTTGTTGTTCACACCTTTTTTTAAATTAGGTACATCAATGTAGTCCAGCTTAACAGCTGAACTAAATTTAAAAAACAATATGTATACAATATGTAGTGACTTTAAACAAACAGTGGTGGTTATATTTCCACATTTTGACAAATGCTGAGTTGTATCACAACAAATAATAAAAAAGTAGATAGATACAAGATGTGTACATGTTTGATAAGAAGGTATACTATATTATTTGACACAAAATATTGTTAGCGTGGGCACTTCAAAATACCATCACCTTATTTTGCTTACCATTATGCTGTCACATTGTGATTTCATGATTTACTTGAATTATTTATGGCTGCATTTGTGTGTTTTGGCCTAGGCATCTTCTTTAGATCATACTGAAGCCTGATAAGATTTTTTCAAGACCTTTAAAGACCACTCTCTCTTTTTTTTAGTTTATGGCTTTTTAGTATATCTTAGTGTGTGGGGTTGCATGTTCTCCTAGTGGTGGCGTGGCTTTCCTTTGTGGTCTCTGGTTTTTCCCACAGTCCAAAGACCTGCATGTCAGGTGAATTGGGCATTCTAGATTGGCCATAGGTGTGAGTGTGTGAGTGAATAGTGTGTGTGTGTGTGTGTGTGTGTGTGTGTGTGTGTGTGTGTGTGTGTGTGTGTGTGTGTGTGTGTGCGCGTGCGCGCGTGTGTGTGCCCTGCGGAGGGCTGGTGCCCCGCCCAGGGTGAGTCCCTGCCTCACGCCCATAGACCCTGATATAGGCTCTGGGTACCCACAACACTGTTGAGCAATAATTGGTTACAGAAAATGAGTAAGTAGTATATCTTGTATCCTTTTAGTGTATCCTTTTGTTTGAAAGGCTATATATGTTTGTTTAGTTATATTATGTATAGTTTTTTGTTTTTCTATAATAAACTAGATAAATCATGAATGCCCTGCAGTGGCAAATAGCTTTGGGTTTATATTTGATTTAATTACATTAATGTTTAAGAAATATTTGAACTGTAACTGTGTAACTGTGTTAAAAGGAACATTGCTGTTAAAAAGCTCCTTATTTGTTTAAAGTGTTTGCAAACCAAATGTTATTCCACTTTTGTTCATACAGCAGTACTTTAAAAAGAAAGTTGTGCAATACACTAGTTTTGAATTAATGAATTAATTTCACATAACGTGATTAGTTGCAGAAAAGCATGTGATTAATCACGATTAAAATTGTGATCGTTGCCCAGCATTTATATATATATATGCGTGTGTGTTAGATTTATTTTTGAAAAAAATATAAATATGCACAAAGCAAACATATTTGTCTACTCCTATGTTGATAAGAGTATTAAAAACAGTATGCTTAGGACAGACGTAGAGGTGTGATTAATCGCGAGTTAACTATGGCAAACATGACATTGTGATATTTCTGCTGGAGTCTTCATATCTTTTAGCTTCTATCCTGAAGTCCACTTATGATATTTATTTAAGAGATCACAAAAACACTGAATCCAAAATAGGCTATTTAGTAGCTTAATGTTCATACTGTGAATGGACTATGGTTTTGAAATCAGTGTTTTCGGTAAACTAACAATGTATTCATATAAAAGAATTTAAAATCATAAAATAATTATTCAGATGCCCTGTGCAACTCAGAGGTTGCAGATAATCAGTATGATGCAACAAAGCTGTAAAAATAGTCTTGTATTTCAAAAGTGATGATTACATTGAATATATATATATATATATATATTATTTTATTTAAAATAACAAAAATAACAAACTTTTGAATGGCTGTGAACCGCAAAGCGTTGACTGCAGGGGTTCCTTTTAATGGTACTTTCCAGGATGTAAATAGAGGCAGTCAGTTTTTCCCAAAGTCTACACTTGTGGTTTGTGGTTTTGCTTCAGTGCGCACTTATGTGAATACAGCAAAAGTGTGCAAAGACCTGTTAAGACTGCAAATGTGCATATATGTATCTTGTCTTGAGATACAGCACTGTGCGATATACACTGATCATCCATAACATGAGTACTGACAGGTGAAGTGAATAACATTGGTTATCTCATTACAGTGGCACCTGTCAAGGGTTGGAATATATTAGGCTGCCAGAGAACAGTCAGTTCTTGAAGTTGATGAGTTGGAGGCAGGAAAGCTGAGCAAGAGTCTTTGACAAGTACCAAAATGGGATTGCTGGATGGCTGGGTCACAATATCTCTGTGGGATTTTCCCAGTATGCAGTGGTTAGTACCTACCAAAAGTGGCAAAAGAAAGGACAACTGGTGAAACAAAAGCTACCCCTCTGGTCTGATCTCACTGATGAACTACTGTAGCACAAATTGATGACAACATTAATGCTGGCTATAAGAGAAAGGCCTCAAAATACACACTGCATTGCTGCTTACTGTGTATGAGACTGCAGACCGGTCAGAGTGCCCATGCTGACCCCTGTCCACTGCTGAAAGCACCTACAGTGGGCACGAGATGGACCATTAAGTGGAAGAAGGTAACCATGTCAGTGCTCATGACAGCAAGGAACCTATCAGAGAAACTCAAGCAAACTCCATAAACAGAAATCATTAACTGAGTCATTTATAATTCAAGAAACCTGAAATACAGCTGATACAGTTTTTGATATTCCATAACAAGTGGCGGTTGAAAAATGGTTTATCATTGTTGTTTGCATGTGTGACTTATAATAAAGTGAGTTGAAGTGCAATAAATGTGAACATTTGCTGCTACACACTCTAACCTTGCACCAAAAAAATATGTAAACATATTTATCTAAGCACAAGAAAACAACAGGAAATAGAATTAGACCAACTGACAGTGCATGATGATTAAATGAGTGTGTGTGTGTGTGTGTGTTAGCTTAGCCATTTCCAAACCTTTCCTCAAGGAAGCCCAGTATTTACACTTACCAATTAATACATTGTTCAGCCAGTCAGTTTCTCATTACTTTAAATCAGGCCGCTACTGATTCAATCGTGACGGCATGAGTGCACTAAGAAGTTTGGAAGTAAACTTGCTATTCTAAAGTCTTTCAAACCCTCATACTTTTTTGAAAAATAAAAAAAGTTGCTTAGTCTTGTTTAAACTGATTGAACAAGCAACTAAATTGTAGCTCTAAAATAAAAACTGGTTTCCGAGTATTGCCCATAAACTCATGCCCAGATATGAATAAAGATAGCCTTTTCTTCTTACAATCCTCTAAAGCTGTCCAAAGAATCTTTCTTTCTACTTTTAATTGAGCATATTTTAGTGTAAACATAGGCTATTTCGGTTTTTAATGTTGTATTATTAATCTTGCACCATTGATTACTGCATTCCAGAGGCCGTGATGAAAAACAGACCCAGTTAAAATGCGACTATAGGCATTTTGAACTTGTCTCTAAAATGTAGTCTTGATTTATTATGTATGACACCATGAATTGATGCTCTGACTCCATAAACATAATGAAGATTTAAGGGGTATTTGGAGAGGAATCTGTATTCAATAAGCCTGCATTACAGCGCCGCGTTGTGCTGTGTGAGAAATAGGTCTACTGTATGAATTCTAATGGCTTTGATGTTTGTGCAGACCAGATGAGCAGCCCTTTGAGATTTGTCTCTGAATCCACAATTTCTGAAAACTCAATTAGTTGTGTTTTTCCTACACTTTTAGACACCCCCCCCCACACACACTCCCTGTTCTCTCTCTCTGCGTCACTATCTGTCTCCCTGTCTTGCTCTGTCTCTCTTGCCTGAGTCTGCAGCAGGCTCTCTGCTGGGCCTGTCTTCTCATTTGCTGTCAGAAGGCACCTCGTTTGTCTTCGGGTCAAAGTGAGAATGGAGAATTCTTTCACTCTGAACTGAGCTACCACTTCTCTTAAAGCGAAGGGTCAGCAAAAAGTCCCCCCCTTTATCCCAACTGTAGTCGATGCACCAAGACATGCTTGGTGTCTGATGTTTGTATCTAATGTAGCTAAAACATAATGAAAGCTTATAGCCACCAAATAGCACCAAGGAAACTACAAACCTAATTAATCCCACACTTGCCTCAGACGATGTGGAGTTGTCAAACTTCCTTATGTCGTTTCTGACATTACATGACACACTGATATCGACGAAATCAGTAATTAAAAACACAACCTATTAAATAAAAGTGTATTATATAGCTAAAGGCAGTAGAAGTTTTACTAAAATATTAGTGTGTCCTACAGTTGGAATCTAAATGGGGACAGAAGTACATACGCAACTTGATTTGGGCATGCAATGTAGAGTCAAAACAGCTATTCAGCAGATTAGATTTTTAGATTCAATTAAAAGTCATGATTCACCCTGAAAAGGGCAGCAGCAAAGTGTCATTCTAGGGTCATATATGTAACAAAAAGAAAATGATCATCAATGGCTGAAAACTCAAAAAGAAGTAAAGTGTGGGAGTGTTTTCTTCAAAATAAGGGAACAACAGATCACATACACTTCATTTCTGTCTCATCTTATGAATTTGAATGTACGAACATGAAGTCTGAAGTCATTTTGCAGGAGTTTAATGGTCTGTTCATCATGAAGGTTCCACACAGTATAAAAGAGCAGCAAGTAGAAAAATGGAGGTGCATGGTCTTTTTTGGACAGCATTAATATACAAGTCTGAATTAGCTTTCCACACAAACCCAGAGTTACCTTCGACCTGCTGTGTATGAGAAGCAAACATCCTCATCGGAGGGGTCAGGAAACAGTAGAGGGTGTTCTAACAAACCAAACAAGAACTAAGACCTGAGGACACAAAGTGCTTTGAATAAGCTCCACTAAAAAAACACTGCTGCTCATAAGGTTACATTACAAAGGCTGTTAAATCAGGTTTTTTTAAACAAAAAACTGTGAAATGCAAATCACTTTTGGTAGCAGGTCACATTTAGTTTTGACCAACCGACCACACAGAGTATGGTGGAAACTGTAAATTAGATTTTTTTGGCCAAACAATCACTTTAATTTGATAGAAGTGGCTCAATCATGAGAAATCAAAGAAACGCCTTCACTGAACATTTCCCATTTCCCAGTAGGGGTGGAAAAGAATCACAACTTTTGTTTGCTGCTGTTCTGTGGACATTCTTTGCACCCGCAGCATACACGTACTGTGCTGCTCGATGTGTAAAGAGTCGAATGCGTTTAGGCCTGTCGCTTGAGCAGGTCAATATATTCTCATTGCACAGCCCACACACACCCACACACCCTCCCACGGTGCATATGCACACAGATGGCGCCTTCTAGATGTGCAGGGAGGTAGCAGTTGGTCTGTCAGAATACAGATTTCGCTCTCACTCCTCCTCCTAGGACTTCACCGCTGTCATTTGGGGTGGGGGGTTGTGGGTCAGTGAGAAGATGAGTATTAGTGATGCATTAGACATGTTGGGGAAACTAATAATTGATCGCGGAAACCCCCGCACATGTCCTCCGCATTTCTTTTTGCTTTTTTTGTGGCACCATATAATTTTTCATGCATTTTATACAAATAGATTTGGCTCCTTTTGTAACAATTATTAACATAAATTCAGCTAAATTTCCATATAAAATATAACTGTATCATAGCGGTTTTTGACTATTTGCAGGTGCTCTTGCAACGTAACCGCCGTGAATTTTGTGGGTGGACTGTAAATGCAAATAAACATGAAAGCAGTTAAAAGGATCAAGATTTATTTTTTTCTAAAAAGTAGTAGATATTTTGTGAGCTGGTTAGAAGAACACAGATGTGGTGGCAGATTTCTGCTCAATGCCTCCAGTCATTGTGAGGATTCGTAAAATTACATAAGCAGCACACTCAATTTAATCTAATAAAGTAAAAAGAGCCAAGCCAGGTATTTGATGAAGCTACAAGTAATACTGGGCCTCCAAGAGGCCATAATTAAAACCACTATTACTGTATTAATGTCATTTGTATTAATTGTAATATTACTGTTTTAACACTAACTTAACACCTCTCCCCAGCAATAAAAAGCTTTTAAGTATAATTTTTTCAGGTGGCTAAAACTTTTGCACAGTACTGTACAGAGATGGGGACTTGAGTCTGAGACTGGGACTTGAGTCACACTTAAGTCGCACAAACAAAGACTTGTGACTTGACTTTAGACTTGCCCTCAACGACTTGAGGCATCAAAACTAGTGCAGAGTGTTTAAGCTTGTTTGGACTACCATGTCTTATTAGTGCATTAGTGCATATGCCATTTCCATTTTATTTCAATTTACTTGAGCATGTTCCTCTGTGAAATGTTGCCATGCCCCATTATAAGCACAGGGGAAAATCAGTATGTGAGCTATTACAAATTCCATATTATGGCTTTGCAAATTGATAAGATGTTATCCATAGTGCCACATCCTCCTTCCACTGAACACTTTCAGTTTCCATGAAGTCAGTCTGAATGGTAACTGTTCTCAGTCCTCAGGTAGAAGTAGTCAGAAGGCATGAAACTGAAGTCCAAACTCAATCCATACTCATGGATTTGTGTTCTGAACCAATCAGGCCTGATTGTTACACAGTTAGTAAGCACTTGAGCTGAGTGAAAGAAATGATTCCTGTTGGAATACACTGCTATTTTACCCAGCCACGTTTATTATTAGTATATTTTTGTGAATTTGCCGATTGTACCTGACAGACAGTCATTTTTGGCACTCTAGGTGAGGGATGCTGAATGGGTGAAATGTTTTCACTTGAGGGTCTCACTTGAGAAGAGTTATGCATTTTTCATGATAATCTCTATCTAAGCACTAAACACTATTTTCTCAACGTCTCCTTTCTCAATTCAGTACTGGAATCACAGAGCAACGTGACAAAATGAACCAGTTGCATTGCTTGACAGGCAGTACCAGGACTGGACCGCACACTATGTACCACACAAAGGTTTGCCTATTTTATACCCCAGACCACCTTTTTCAAGAGAACACTAGATTTTTATCCTGGACTGCTTCTAAACTCACCCTTGGCTAAATGTGCCGAACTGTGGGCATCAGAACCAAACAGAACTAGCAGTTAAGTGTTCTCTTGTAAGCATGGTGAACTGCCCCAGGACGTTGTGTTAGCGTCACATGCTAACTTGCTAGCATCACATATGGAGAGAACTAGTTGGTGAGTGAAATTGGCCATGACTAAACTGGGAAAATGTACTGTTCTTGGATATTTGATTGTATGAAAACCTCTTAACTGGTATATAACCTTTCCATTATGTGACAGCTCTTTTAACTATATAACGGTTTTTCACAATTACACATTTCATTTACAAAAGATGGTACTTTAGGGAATCCAGAGTGGTTCTTCTATGGCATGACTCCAACAAAGCCTTTTTATAATGCCTTTATCTTTAACAATGTACGGAGCAGGGTCTGAAGCTGTGAGAACGTGCACAGCAAAGTTATTAATGTTCCAGGCTACGCTAACATTTTGCTGAAACCATATTGATTGTGCGGCATGACAGAGCAGACAGATTTCTGTAACTAGTGCACATCAGCCTACCTCTCTCCCACCAGTGAGCTACAATAAGATCAGGCCTCCCACCAACAGCATGACTCAGGCTGCCTCTCTAATGCAGAACCCAGGGTTTGGTGGTTTTCATCCTGTCTCTCCAGATCCATCAGAAGACTTTCTTTTCATCTTTTACACTGGCATGATCGGAGCTCTCAGCTGCTTTCTCTTTCCTTCCGTGTCTGCTGTGGACCTCCAGCAGTAGCCACAGTAGCACCCCACTAAGTCTGTGGCAGTGGCCAGCATGGCTTTCACAAACACTGCCACACCTGAAGCTTGTCAGGATGACACCATAGTAAAAGCAAGGGACCCATAAAAGGTGTTTTGAATTCCCCTGTCTTTCACAAATCATGGGCCTATAATGAGATTAGTGCCAAAATCAATGGGAGTTTTAAAAAACACAATTAATGAGTCAATTGCCCTTCAATGTTTTCAGTCTCTGGACATTTAACAAGAGGAATAAAGATGTATTAAACTCCATCCTCCCCATCCCACCACACTTAGGTATGTGAATGGTAGAAGATGCCTTGTTGTATAGCAGAGAGAGGGAGAGAGCAGTAATGGTGGAGTCTAGGGTTGTGGAAGTAAGACAAGCTTTGGAGAATCAGGAATATTCTTTACCAGAAGAACAAACAGCGGTGGAATCAGTTTCTGAGGTCAGTAAAGATCTGGGTGGTGCAACCATCTAAGCACTGGTCCTATCCTCAGGAGATGGCAGCTCTGTCTATCATAGCCTTTTGTAGCCAGGAATTCTGATGATTATGACCAGCCTCACTCTCCCTGGGTGGGGAAGATGGTCCTCCCTCTCCCCCATCATTCATCATGTTGAAGCCAGCATGGATGTCTGTTAGTTGATGTAACAGTACTGGCAGCTAATGGTCTCCTCTAAGCATGTTGAGCTGTCCGGTGACATTGTGAGAGCCAGTTGGTAAAGACAGGAAGGGGCTTGACATGTCTTGGTGGAAATACGTTATTCCCCCCCCCCCCCCCAAACATTGGTAGCATCATGTTATGGGGCACACATTTACTCCAAAGTCTTTTCTTTCTTTCTTTCAAGACTCTATCCAAATTCCAAAGCTTAAAGGCCTATTCTCAAATTCTGGATTTTTCCACTCTAGGAAATCAAGAAGATGGGAGAAGCAGAAAATTGAATTCCTATATTAGTAATATTGATGATTAATTCATCAATAACGGTACACATACTTGGTACAGCCCATTCAACTTAAACAGACGATGGAATAACAAGATAAACGAAGTACAGCCATAAACACTTGCTGTACTAAGGAATTCACCATCATTCCCAGATTCTGCATTTTATAATCAGTATGTGTGGTGCTCTGCCACAAGCAAGATGAGCTATTCTGTTGCTATTTGTTTGGATTGCAGCCATGGCCATGGAGCTCTGATTGGTCATCTCAATTAACACATCTGAACAACTCAGAAAATTAAACTGGCTCCAGTTTTTTCAGACCCAATATGAAAGGAGGCATTCATATGTGAGAGTTAATTTTGAAAGCTTTTATGTCATCTGTAAAAATTGGACCCATGTGAATAGGCCTTAAGTCCGTATGGCGAGAGATGCTTGTCTTATATCCTTGATAGAAAATGCTTCCATGAACAAGAGTCTGCCTTCTTCTATACATTTGGTGGTAAGGCAAGTATGTGCTTACACCTAGACTTTTCATCCTTTCAACTATCAGTCACATTATCCTTAAAGATCTTGAGTGCAGCAGTGGTGTTGCTATGGGCTTTAGATTAGATGGCAACCTCTTAAAGATCAGAAGGCTCTAAGCAACTTCAAAACTGTCCAGAGGGAATATCCTTGAATACTATATTAGCAGTCCATTAATTAAGCATATCCTGAACATCTGCATATGACAGTGCTCTCTTGGTTTATTCTCTGCAGGATCTGCAGTCCACCCTTACAGCCTCCCTGCACAACAACTCACAATTGGTGGCTTGCAAAATTCTGCAAAATTCCTTTTGTTTTTCTTGCTATGTCAATCAAGCACCAGCTCAAACCATCTGGCAAAATCCAAATGACTCGTTCTGAGAATTAGAAGCACACAGAGGAGTCGTCTGAAAACAGTGGGAGATGATGATCTCATGGGTGTGATGTGTCATCAGTGCCTGTAGTAAATCTCAAATGGCACTGATGCCCCTTTAAATACCTGAGTGCTTGTTCCAGTTCTGAAATCTGATTTGCTGAGCAGTTGTAAACATACTCAGTGTGAATCGTTTGCCACACACAGATGGATTCTCGGTATTGCTTGATGTACTGCAACATATTTTATTTTGTGGCTTTTTTATAAAAGTAACAAGCCACTTGAGGCTGGGTGTCAATTTT
Organism: Brachyalestes nurse; assembly: GCA_037974405.1. Taxonomy (NCBI): domain Eukaryota; kingdom Metazoa; phylum Chordata; class Actinopteri; order Characiformes; family Alestidae; genus Brachyalestes; species Brachyalestes nurse. Next base: position 3,237,029 of record JBBPCY010000142.1, on the reverse strand, counting down.
TCTTCGTTTTGGTCGTGCCTTGGCCTTGGTAATATCACTGCAAAAAGTGGCCTTGGGGGACAGTTCTTTACTTTTACTCTGAAACAATGAACAAAACTACCTTTTTGCACCCAAAACAGATGTGAATCCAATTGCTCAGACCACTTCTGGGGAAACATTATAGCAATGTAAATGCATCCATTTCCCCAAGAAATCTAAAACCCCTCCCACTACTGTCACAGGAGCCCCTGCTGCTCTGGTAATGGAAGAGACTGCGATTCAGTACTTTATGGGACATCACTGCTCTTTTAGTTTCTCTTGTAACATGAGTTTGATTGAATTTGATTTAATGAGATTATTTTATCTCAAATAAAGCAGCAGTTTGGTTAAACCGTACCGTATCTTTGTGTTTTCGCTGTCTAGCTACAGTACAGTGTTTAAACACACATGGATCGTGATGGCAATGACACATTAGGATAATTATTCTTAACACCCCTCTTCTTGTTGACATTGATTGTGTTGTGTGAAGTTGTTCTTTTCTTTCAAATATAACAGAAATAAAGAGGAGCACAGGCGATTGGTTTTTGTGAAAAAGCTGATTTTTATATTAGTTGCCACATTGAGATCAGATTTCAGCCTGGCTGACCAGAGACACATTTGACTACCAAGTGTAAACGAATGTGGCTAAAATTTAATCGGGATGCAATCCAGATTGGAGTCACATGAAGTGAACAGGTGTAAACAGAATCTCCGTCCCATCTGTCCCTGCATTAACTGGATTCACAGAACATGTTTGCACTCATTATTGTGATGCCAGACTGGAAGATCATGTAGAAATCTTTATTTTGCTTTGAACTGTCTTTCTAGACTATATTAGTTGTCACATTTGATGCATTTCTGATAACATTTAATTTGTTTGTTTAAAGCTGATCAAAAATGAAAGCTCACTCTGTGCGCTAATTTGAATCAGCCTCAAATCTGCATGGTGAAACACCACTGGCATGTCTTGTCCTGTCTGGTTGCACCACTGGCTGCAATACTGATATTGAATAGAAAAACTGCAAAACGCTATAAATGAGCAGTAAGACATTGGGTTTTGCATGAATATCATTTCCATTTGACAACTGCACTTACAAAAGCACAAGCTTCTTTTCCTCTAACAGCTCCAGTATATCTTCATAGCCTACTTCTGCCTCTGAAAACTGACATGCTGTCTTCTTTATTCTTCCCTATTCATTTTTCCCCCTGGCTTTTTTGAAAGTCTGATTTGTGTTTTAGGCGACATTTCTCTTGAATTAAAATCACTGAAATTCTTCTTGCAGACCATGACTGAATGTTTGCCCAAACGAACCCACTGGAGGGCTGACAGAATGCAAGATCATTACTGCAGGCTCAGTATAGAATCATTGTCTTTAATTACTGTTTAATGAAAGAAATGATTAAGTTAAGAACCTTTTGGTAATCTTTAAACCATATTCTCTTTGGAAGCAACCTAATCCTCCTGCTTTCCTTGCAGCACAGAATTCCAATTGTTTTCCGGTATTAACTATTGTCTCCTAGCATAATCATCTGGGCGAAATTAATGCTGCTGCATTAAAGAGTTTGCTTGAAATAGTGAAGAGCTACTTAGAAATAATTGTGATTGACTGAGAGGGGTGTCAATCATTTTGTAAATGATCAAAAGCCTGTCATTCCAGTATCTCAGCAGTGTCTTGTCTGAGGATTGCAGCATTGATCTTGATATTCAGTTCATGATCAAACAATCACATTAGCTGCCTCCAGGAGAATCCAGCACTGGGTCTTTCAGAATAAAAACCTCCATCACGTCAGTCAGGCTACCTGTGTGATCACTCTTCTGTACAGCTATGAAGCAATAAAGCTAAGGTCACCTCTTGATGTCACATGGAGTTCCAAGAGTATTTCCAGGTAACCTGTCTTCTTAGTCATCTGCTGTAATAAAAAAGCTAGATTCAAAGATCTGATGAAGGCATTTCTCTGTTCATGTACCATTAGGCCTGAGAACCTGTCGCTGCTGATTGTGACAGCTGGCTCCAGAACTGGTCTCATCAGTCATCAAAGAACTAACCATTAAGGACAACGGTGGAAGTCTACATCATACGTGGTGGACTACCTCAAGCAAGGGTTGATTTCAGAGTGATTTGATGTGAAATGTTCTGTTCCATAAGAGAAACTTACTGAATCAGATTTGTTCACAGTGGTGGCGATAGGCACCAAATGTCAGAAGGGTTTAACGTCTTCAAAAGCTCCTTCAAGGAAAGTTTTTATATGAAATGGTTGTGTATATTTGCCTGATGCCTTTATATTTTACAATATAAAATGTCAATATAAAGTTGGCTAAAATATGTAATAAGCTTGTATCTTTTTCCATACAAAAGCTGAAAATGTCAGACAAAGCATCACCTCCATCAAGTCAAGCAGTGACACAAGAGTGACATACAGAAAAATTATGGCCTTTATGTTAGAATATGCTGTTACTAATGCCAACTAATGCTGTTACTAATGAAAAAATAGTGCTGCACCCTAAGCATTACTGTATCAACACTCTACCCAGAATCTTTTAAAAAAATCTTTTCGGCTGTTATTGCATCCACAAATTGTGTACAGCTCTCTTCTTCATTTTCATAGGCAAGGTCAGAAAAAGTAGTTTTCAATCAAATCAGTAATTACTTGAATTCAAATTATTGCTAAGATTACTTTCCGTCAAGCTTCCGTTAACAACATAGTCCTGAAACTGCTCTGACAGAGGTCGTAGATGACTTTCATCTGATAACTGTCTTGGTACTACTAGATCTTAGGGCAGGTTTTGACAAGGTTGATTCTAAAATACTGCTGGACAGATTAGAAAATTCGGGTGAGCTCTCAGGAATGGACCTTAAATGGTTCAGGATGAACCTGTACTGTCATGCCATATGGAGTACCACAAGGATCCATTCTTGGGCCCCTTTTGTTCAACATGTACAAACATGTACATGCTTCCTCTCAGCCAAATCCCCCAAGAGTACAGGGTGGCTTATCATAGCTGTGCAAATAACACTCGGATCTGTCTAGCTCCTTCAACAAATTATTTTAGTCCTACAGACTCGTGTTTATTTTAACCACAAGTTTGTTTATATCTCAAACATTGAATTATTCAAAATTTTTTGCTTCTTAGTTGTTTAGTTTTTGTGTGATTAAAATAGTTTTACTGGAACAGTTCTCATGTTATCAATGGTAGCAGTCTTTCTCCAGTCAATTTGTCATTAAAATTCTACAAACCCACCAACCACTTTAGCAGAAAAATCTGCTTTGGACGTCCAACTTTCTGAACAGTTTGTACAGAACCTGTAGCCACGACCAGTTTGTGTTAGGCATCCTCTGCTGCTAAATCACAGATCTGACCACAGGGCCCCCAGACAGGCTTCTTCAACTATAGATGATGAGCAACAAAACAATCAGAGAAGGCCTGTTGGAAAAAGACACACTAACTCCTTTGTGTTGCGTTTTGTCCGTCTGATGAATCATCTTGAACGTGGGCTGAATCATCGTATTTTTAACACAACAAAGCCCTTTCTTTGCTCTGGTCTATACTACCCAATAAATAAATAAAAATAAAGATTACTCATCTTTATTATGTTTACTTTAAGGACAATTACCATAATCACTCTCGCTTGAAGTTTGACCTGAATTGAAGTAATTTATGACACAAAACAAGCACAAACACTCACTCATCAGGGTATGGACTTTTTTCCCTTTTCACTTGTCTCATACTGTCTTACTGCAAGGGCTTTGAGATAAAAATGAGGTGTAAATAGGATTCTGTAATAAGAGTTTTTTTTTTTATTTATTGCTATAATCTGAAACTCGGTTTGAGTATAAAGTAACATTTTGAGGACTAGTTTTTTAATTTAAATGAAAATGTAAAATATTTGGTGATGTTTTCTTTAGGTTCTAAATATTCACTGGGTAAATGTAAGGTACAAACTCCAAAATGCTGGAAAATTATTTTGAATAAAATTGTGGTGGGTTTCGCCAGTTCAACTACACTAAACTGAAATGCCCAACAGGTTGTAGCTAATAACTGGGTCAGTGTTGTACAGATTTTATTTTGGATAAAATTAGACTAAATACCAGCCTGTCCAAATGACCCTAAATGTTTAAATGACACTAAATATATAGTGTTTTTTTTTTAGCAGAAAACTAAACAATAAAAATCCAGTAAAAACAAAGAAAGAATCATTGCTGTATTTTACAGTCTAGATCCAAATACAAACCATTTTATGCTGCTCTCCCTATTGTTCTGTGCACTTGCTGCCGTAACAATGCAAATTTCCCATTTGTGGGACTAATAAAGGTTTATCTTATTTTATTTTATCACTCATTTTATCTTACAAGACATTTAGATCTTTTTGTGCCCTGCATGTTACCCCATGTATCTTCCTGCTACCCAGTATAGTTTTCTCGTTTTTATGTTTTGTTTTGTTTTTTTACCATAAAATGTAGTGGGTTAGTTTGTACTTACATTTTTACTCCAAATAATTATGAAAGTATTTTGCAATGTCTTGTCTTTGCTTAATATCTAGAACTGATGAGATATTTAAGTGTAATTTAGCTGGACTGTCTGGTAATTTACCATCATTTTTACCCAAAATAATAATGGAACTTACGATCATGTGACCTAAAATAATTGCCTAGTACTTTGGACGTTGTACCTAGAACTCAAGAGACTGTAAAACAAAGTGTTACCAGATATTTAGAGTATGAGAAAGAAATCAATCTCTGGCAGATTATTATAAGCTTAAATCTTTACATATCAAATTTAGTAGATTTTTTCTGGTTTTATGGCTTAGTAGATTTTACTGGTTTTATAGAGCTTAGACTGAGTATTCTTAACAAGATTAATACTGTCCAGATATTATTTGGGTGGTGGGCTGCTCTTGGCACAGCAGTGGCACTGACATGGTTAGTACAGTGCTGGTACGAGTGTTTTTTTTTCATGTCAGTGTCACTGTTAGGTTGAGTGGGGTATCAAACATGGCTGTTTGTTTGGTTAGTGGTCCACTGCTGTGCCTGTTGCACTTGCATGAGGGCCACAAAACACTACCATACCACAACCGTATCAGTGTCACTGTTGAGAAAGTTCCACTATCCCACTAGCCCCCAACCGTTTTTGTGCCATGGACCAGTTTCATGTAAGATACAGATACAACTAAAAACTAAGTGTGTTTGTTTTATTCTCATTTTCGCTAGCTTGTGGGCTAAATTTATTGGATGTACGTATCACGTGACTGAGACGAGCGGTTTTTTTTTTCAAAATAAAAGGTCTTTCAGACTCAAAATATTTTTATTCTGTCTTTCTGTGCGACCCGGTGGTTGGGGACCTCTGCAGTACCCAAATAATATCTGGTCAAAGCGGCCATAAGGTCTGTCTGCTAATGATGAATGGGAGAGCTATGCTAATAAACTATGCAGCAACAGATGGGCTACAGCAGGAAATTGCTAACATAGTGTACAGTGGACCTATGATGAAAGTGGAGCTCTTAAAGTGGCCAGTGAATGCAAGTACAAGGTGAATGTTTCTTATTGAGTGGCTGGTGAGAGTACATTAGGTGTGCATTGTGATTACATTAAGGTTTTATTCCTTTTGTGCTAGCATGCAGTTTTAAAGCTGTTATGGTTTTTTTTTTTGCATGTAGGTGGACTATAGGTGGACTATAATCATTCTAATTAACGCCATTTTTTCAAGACAAAATGATGGAACCAATTTGCGTTTCTAAACCAAATATGCACAAGTCCAAAAATGCAAATAGTGCTTCCAGACCTTCACAAAGTGCTGGACTGTTTCTAATTGAAAGGAAACATTTCCCTAACAAGACAGTGCGTATAAAGGCAAAATATATGAGTCGACCCGAGAAGATGTCAAAGTGTCAGCACTGAATATTTTCAGCGATATTAAAGCCTTGAAATTAGAAATGCAAAACAAAACGAAGGGTCAGTATTTGTTTAAGTGCTGCAAGAAATGATTTTTACATTCAGAAAAGGAAACACATGTAAATGACTGGACAAAAGTGATGTTCACTGACGGCCAAACTTTAGTCTGGTACAGTTCTAATGAAACATATAACAATGACTAACTGAGGAAAACAAGTAAATATCCTCTCTCATGAATGAGTTTGTGGGTTTGTATGTCAGTTAAAGAATCGGCAGAGATGACAGTCATTACTTCAGCAGTCAGTGGACATACGTACATAGAAATTTTGGACAATCTTCTCATTCCATTGATAGAAGATGGTGATAATTAAATAATTTGTCAGGATGATAGTGCATGTTAAAGCTTTTTTAGAAATGGCATATTAACTCAATGACATGGCCAGCAAACAGTCTGGATCCCAATCATATTGAAAATTAATGGAAATAATAAAAACATCCTGCAAAGCTGATCTATTCAAGAAAGCTGGAATCAGCTTGATGATTTTTCTATTAGTGAAGTTCACACCTCAATTTCAGGCCTGAGGAGGAGCAACAAAGTATCAGCTGGGATTTTTCTTCTTGATGGTTCCATATTTTTTATCCACAAATGCCACAAATTAAAATTAGGTAATGTAACCGATGTAATGAAGTATGTTTCATGAAGCCAGAATGTCAAGTTATTAAAGAAAAAATGTTTTGTCTAATCTGTGATTTGCTTATGTAAAGTCAAAAACCTGGGTAAACATTCTTTGTGGTGATTCCATCATTTTTGTCTGTAGAGCATAGGATGTGATGTTGCATCTCTGTCAGAACCTTGTATCTCCGTCTGAGCTGTTTTTATATCATTAGAAAACACCAACTGAGGTGTTTACACTAAATCACTAAATCAAAATCACACTAAATCAAAATGTCATGATACATTAGAGGCGATGCCAAATTAATCAACTAAATGTACATTAACTTCCATTATATGTTAAGAAGTGTTTTTTTGCTTCTGCTTTAATTTTCTATTTCCTTAGATAAAGAGTCCTGGGAGCACTAATGAACATTCAATAATGAATGTATAATTAACAACAGGAGTAATTAAGTGGCTTCAAAGACATTCACTGGTTTAAAAAAGCAAGGTTAGGCTATGCTTGAAACCAGGACATATATATATACATATACACACACATTATATAGTGTTCTATTTTGAGAGTTCATTCCTACAGTACACTGTTATAGACAGTGAATAAACTGATCATATGTAACTATGTAACTTACTATAAGACCAGTATACAAATAAAAACATTCTACTGGTGCATCTGGTTTTCCAGAGCTGGAAAATAATGATGAGATCATTTCTATTCCCTATAACAATATTCTCTGTAGGGTTCCTTGATTTTCTATTTAGGGAAAAAGTGATTAGATGTCATTTTTGTTCCTTATAATAGTGTTCTGTATAATTTATACTGTAAATACTGTAAATAATACTGTCAATACTGTAAATAACGATTAGCGGCTATATCTATTCTTTGCAGTATTGTTATATGCAGTGCTTATGTCCAGTATATGGAGTAGTGATTAGGGATCATTCCTGTTCTCTGTAATAGTGTTCTATATGGTGATCCTGATTTTCTCATGTAGGAAATCATGATTAGGGTTTGTTTCTGTTCTCTACAATAGTATTCTATATAGGGAATAGCGATTAGGTATCAAACCCTATTGCCTATGATAGTGCTCCTGATTTTAGTCCATCAGTTTTCCAGGGAATACTAAGAAATATTAATTAATAATGGATCTCCAGGGAATAGTGATTAGGGGTCATTTCTGTTCTATACAATGTTTCCAGTGAAGGGAATGTTGATTAGACATAAATCCTGTTCCCTATATTAGAGTTCTATAATGCTCCTAATGTCTAGTGTAGGCAATAATGGTTAGAAAATTGCTCTTGTTCCCTGCCAATTTTCCAGTGTAGGGTATGGTGATTGGGTATCATTCTTCTTTCCCATAATAGTGCTCAAAATTATCCAGTGTAAGGAATAGTGATTAGATATCATTCCTCTTCTCTGTAATAGTGCTTCTGATTTTCCACTTTCCTTTGGGAAGAGGAAGGAATCATAGAATTCCAGGGAAGAGTGATTAGGGATTATTTTTGTTCCCTATAACAGTGCTCTAAGTCAGGCTCCTGATTTTTTTCATGTCAGGAACAGTGGATCATTTGAAATGCTAATTTGCACCTGAGTACTGCTGTAGTGTGGCCATGCTGGAGTTTTCGGACTCCCTGTGGCTGATGGTTCAGTGCGGCTGGCTTTGCAGTTGGTGCGGTTTCTGCAGGACGGGAGTGAGTGAGCTGAAGGCTGGTGCCGTGTGTGAGGAGGGGCACGGGTCGGAGGGGCCGCACGGGAGAGCGGGACATATTACAGTAATAGATGGTGTTTTTACAGGTCTCGCTGCGGTGGAGGGGAGGGCTGCCGGCTCTTTTAATTGCCCGCGTATGAAGCAGCTGTCAGGCTGGCCGCTCGGGCTGTAAGTCTTAATTAAACAGCAGAGCATGCTGGGCCGGCAGCGGGCTCACAGAGCGGCCATGGATCTTCTGTTCTAATGTGGAGCTCTCTCTCACTCTATCTACTCTACCCTATCTGTCATTCTCTCTGACACACAAACACACACACACACACACACGCACGCAGTTGCCTGTCATTTAAAGGGCTCATTCAAGAGGTGTGCATATGGCATTCTCCGAATGAATGAGTACCGGTTAGGGAGTTTTGCTTGTGTCATTGAAACTTCTCTTGCTCGTTCTCTCATTCTCTCTCATTCTCTCTCGTTCTCTCTCTCTCTCGCCCCCTCTTTCCTCTCTCTGAGAGCCTGCCTGCATTAATTCCGATAAGACAGAGAGGCGATACGGAGCAACAGAGGCTGTTAAAGGCTCATCTTTTATTCAGCACCAGATACCTGCTGATTCCAGAACCGCTCTTACAAACGGGGCGAAGCTAATGTTATCCCACTCGCAATCTAGTTTCATGAAGCCTGGCTGTGTAGCTATGTTTGAGAGAGAGAGAGAAAGAGAGGGAGAGCGAGAGGGTAAGGTGGGATGGGGGAGGGATATCTCTGAGGCAGTGTATGCAGATTTGTTGGCCCTCACTACATTTCCAGCTCATTTCATGCTGCCGAATCAAAGCTCTAATTCCGCCCTCCGCACTTAACCCAAATGAAATAACAATTAGGTGGACCTTTTCACGGGGCCCGAGCTTCAGCGGACAGACATGCCACGGGTCATTTCCGATTTCCTCGAGTTGTTTTCAGCCGTGCAAAAAGGAAACCACGTATAAATGAGCAAGGCAAGCTTCTCCAAAAACCCCCCTGTATTTCTTTTTTTTTTTCTTCTTCTCCCTCTAGTCCTCTTGTCCCAGGCCTCTCTCTCCCCCTGCCTCTTGTTCTCTCTGTCTCTTACACATTGTCCCTCTTGTTCTCTCTTACTCTCTCTTATGTGTGAAATTTGTCTAAAGTGGAGGACTTATTTAACTAAAGGCCTTCTCTGTGTGTGTCCATTCCCTCGTGATATCTCCCGAGTCTTCAGAGCAGAACACACACGACAAGCCGCCAAAGGATGAGACGTAAATAATCGGCAAGCTCTAATACTGAACCTTTGATTTTCTTCCAGTTTTTTCTTTGCTGGCTGAAGGACTGCGGCTCCAGAAGAAGGGGAAAAAAAGGAAGTGGAAACAGATTGCAGCAAACACAAACAACAGCAGCAGCAGCGGGCGTCGGCGTAGCCTACGGCTTCAACGCTCCAGCTGCATTCTAATGCCTTCATCATCATTCCTCCATCCTTTTCCTCTCCGTCCCTCCCGCTCTCCTCCTTCAGTGCCTCACCTCTCCGCCCTTCACGGGCCAGGACCCACCCCCACTCGTCCTGTCTGTGAGCTGACAGGTCTCTTCAAGAAGACTGACATGAGCGACGGGCCGAGTTCATTTACAGCAGGCCGTGACGGAGAGCTGAGTGAGTGTACCCTGCTGCCGAAGGAGCTCCGAGGAGACTTGGACTGCAGTTCTGGAGAGCTGTGGTCCTGCATACCTTGATGTCTCACCAGCACTAGTATGCCTGATCTGAGTAATCAGCGAATTAATGGAGCAGTGGTTAAAAGAACAATTGCATGTATGTTTTCCCATAATGCCAAAAACAGACTTGTCTGATGTTTTAAGTTGGTTTTTTTAGGTGCTTCAGAAGACTGCCACTTCAGAAGAATGCCACTAACAACTAGTTGAAGCATTTACCCTGGCAATCAGCTCAACTTGAATAATAGTCCTATATTAATTACTGCTTGACATATTGTTCTCTATAAAGCGGGAAAAAAAATGTTTTGCAGATAAAAACGGGAGTAACCTGAAGCATGAATGGAGTATATCAAGGGTGCTCCAGCACTGCTGTAGAGTAAGGAGTGTTAATCTGGCCATGGTTTACGTCTACTTCCTAACACCTGAGCCAAGTAATCTGCACTGATTGGCCACTTGTACATAGCCCCGCCCACTAACTTTGTGCTTGTGAGGTACACAAATGACATAATGCGGTTGCTATCCAGCTTGAGACTTGAAGAGGATGTTCAATGAAAAAGAGATATTGGTGTTAATAAATGATCATTAGAGTCTAAACAGCATTGTTCTAATTGTAAACCTTATTTCAGGGTGTGTTTGAAACTTAGTGTCTGCAGCCACAATTTTGCAATGTCACCTCTCAACATTGCACAAGCACCTCCTACTCAAAAGCATGCACATGAGAAGGGGTTTCGCCATGCACACGGCCCACACACCTTGAGTTTAGTGCTGATTTTCAGAGATGTAGTTAACACACTTTCCCTTGAATTTCTTAACATTACTTATTTACTAGATGAAAACGAGGGGTGACGGCATCTACACTCTCAAGAAGCTTCCATTATGTGGCTGAGGGGCGTTTGGAGCTGAAACGAAATAAAAACATGGCCCTGACTCGCACACATTTGTGTTCCCTCCTGAAATGAAGTGAAAGGCACACTCTAAAACGTTAAAGGTCGACTTTTATTCATTTTTTTTTTCTCGTCACAAATAAAAAGAAAACGTATCATGCTGACTCATCACAGAAAAGGAAAAAAGAAGAGGCAAAAACTCAGTCCACGTTTATCTCGACCGCTTTTCTCAGTATGTCATGAATAATAGCACTCTATGAAGATCGAAATGTAAAAAAAGTCTAAGCTTCAGTCCCGTCCTCCTCCTCGTTGTCAGTGTGTGGGTTTATGTGTGTATAACGTCGTGGTGTGTGCGAGTGTGCAATGTTGCTGTTTGAGTGTGTGCGTGCGCTCGATTCCTGGCCGATCCTCAGTCCCCAGAGGTCTTGATGACCTGGAAGAGTGTGACGTTGTAGAGCACCTGGTGGCCGTTGTTCCAGGTGTACAGCACGCGCTCCCGTGGGTTATAGTCCATCATGGAGATGTGTGAGTACTGGTTGTGGAAGGGGATGTCTGTGTACTCGTAGGTGGACGTGTTGGTGTAGTAGGCAAAGTAGATCTTGGCACCAGCCAGGTGCGAGTTGGTGACATAGAGAGTGCCACAGATCATGAAGGACTCGCCAGCGCTGCGCTTGGGGAAGCCCGTATCCCAGGTCTGCAGCACCTCCAGGCTCTGGGGCTCCAGGCGGCTGATGACGATGTTGCCTGCGTTAGGGATGGTGGTGTAGACGGCCCACAGGCCGTTCTCATCAGCCATCAAGTCGATGTCAGACGAGCCGCCCCACGAGTACGGAAACGTGTTGTTGTAGCCAGCGCCGCTCAGACTCCGCTGCACCAAGACGCTACGGGAACGGAAGTGGTACTTGATCAGGATGTTGCTCTGGTACTTGTTGTAATAAAGTGAGCCGTTGTAGACCACATGGCCCGTACCGGCCCATGGGTGAGGAAGCAGGTGCTGAACGAAGTTCTGGCCCTTCATGAAGTCGTTTAGAGTGCGGTACTCCAGCACCCGTCGGCCCTTAAAGTAGCCATCCATCGACCATACCTGAGGAAAAGACAATGACACTGTTTACATGCTGTCACAATCTCATGGCTCTCTTTTTGTTTGTTCATTTTTTTACAGTGTTTGAAATTGGTAGTTACACGTGACACAGATGTAGCCCACAATGACTTGAAGCCTGATTTCAGAGACACAAGGTTCTGAGACAGCAGTGATGTGTAGACTTCACAGATTTACAGCTGTGCTATTAATGTTGTTTGTAGAATTCTAAAAGTGGGTGTTACACAAAGTTGGAAAGAAAAAGCATGAAATATGTGGAGAAAAATGGGTTTCATTATTGGGTCTCTCCTTTCAGCAGTAACTTTGGAGGTTCATGAAAACGTATGACTTATAATTCATATATAAGTTATCTGAAGCGTTTACACTGGTTTGCCCACTGTCATTTTACAGAGCTAAACATTTCAATTGATGTAAAAAAATGAAAAGCGATGCCCTGCGTTGAACTGTAACCTGTCCAGGGTGTTTCTCTGCCTTTCAGCCTGTCACCACTGTGACATGCTCCAGGACTCTCTGCAACCCTGGTTAAGGATGAGAGGCCTTGGATAATGAATGGAAGAATGAATTAAATTATAAACGATAAAAGTGGAGGTACAAAGTTTTGCTCTGACAATGACAATAGGCTCCATTGTAGACTAATACTTATTCATATACACTCTAAACTGTGGTAATGCCTCATGGCACTAGAGTGGTCCCTATAGGGTACATCTTCAGTAACTAATTTAGGCTGCATAACTGTATTTATTTATTTTTAAAATTGCACTTACTCAATGCACTCCAGCATTATGTTATGAAAAGTAAATATGGCTCTTTCACAGCAAAAAAAAACTCACTGAAGATATAAAACTGCAACATAACCCTTAGAGTGTATCAGTAAACTGTGATCTCAGTAAATATAAACAGTATAAAACAGTCTAGAACCGGTGTTTATCCTCAGAACTCAGAGTGTATCAGTAAACTGTGATTTCAGTAAATATAAACAGTGTAAAACAGTCTAGAACCGGGTTTTGTTCTTCTACACTCTCACTGTTTGGTGCTTTTTCTCTCAGCCGCTCTCCAGAGCCCCTCCCTCTGCAGGTTTTCTCCACACACTTGTGGGCAGAGACTATCCTGAAAATTCTCTCTTGCGTTTTTTTTCTCTAAAATAAAACACATAAAACATTTAAAAAATGGCCATTTTTGTTTTTTTATGGGCATTTGTATGTGATGCCATTTTCAATAGCGGTTATTGTTAATGCATGTTTTGAAAATTACAATAACTTTTGGTTCTACATGTCATGGGAACACCAAACACCCTGAAAATTAACACAAACTGCGGAAACTTCCATATAAGGAGTTGTGTTTTCGACCACAATTTGCCATTTGTTGCACTTCTGGCACGAATCTGTGCTGCTCGCGTTTTAAGGGTTAAAGACTATACTGTGCCTTTAAAGGTACATTTGCATTATTTGGACCTTGATGAACCTTTTTCTGACAGTGTAGACTCACTAAAACATTAACACCAGCGTTTATTTGGCAGCATCCTTCCTGCTGGAAAGTCTGAACCACTGAACCAACGAACAACTAGATGAACAGGTGACAAACAGAAAGGGGACTTGCTTGCACCTTCAGAGAGACGGAGAGTTCGTGGAGCTTGTGTGAGAAAGAAAAACCTACTCAGAAAGAAAACGCGGGTCTAGGTTCCCTGGGGCTTTAGTGTGTGTGGTCACTTGTGTGTGTATTGAATGATTAATATGTCAGATTGACACGGTACGTCATTCTGACCGTGCTATTAAAGCTTCCCTGGGTTCAGCTGAGTTGAAACAGTGAAAGAGAGAAAAAGTGCAGAACGAGAGATGAATTAAACATGATGGCATATGGAGACAGAGAGGTGTTAAAATGGTCGGGGAGTGGAAAAATTAGGAAGAGGCAGAGTCGGGTAGAAAGGAGGGGAGCGGATAATGAAAAGGTTGGGGGGGCTTGAGAGAGAGAGAGTGAGAGAGAGAGTGAGAGAGACAGATGCTGGGATAAAAGTGCCCTGGAAGTACAGAAGCATCATCTCCTGGCTTTAATGACAGTAGAGCCAATCACCTGTGGTGACTCTTACTGTGCAGTGTGTGTGTGTGTGTGTGTGTGTGTGTGTGTGTTGTCTATTGATCCTCTCTCTGTGTGGGGCTGAAGATGTTGCCTGTGCTCTGCACTCCACTGCTGCAGTTGCACCCTGCCCTTTTCCAGTCCACATTTACAGAAAATCAATCCTGTTAGCATCTCCCTCTCTCTCCCCGTCTCTCTCCGTCTCTCTCTTTCTCTCCCTGCGTGACCGGAGCGTCCCGCGGTCCCTGCAGCACACGGCTGCCGCGGCTCCATCTTTCCTCGGCCAGGCTGTCTTTATTGAAGCCTTTACAGCGAGACCCCAGATAGAGTTGCTGTTTGGGCTTTGCACTCTTCTTTTTACGCTATAATGAGGGCCCTCTGAGGAGTCTCGCTCTCGTTTTATCTTGCTCTCCCTTTTCCTTTCCCTTGTTCTCGCTTTCTATCTCTCTCTCCTCTTCATTTCCCCTCTCCCCCCTCCTCTCGCTCCAAAGAGAGATGCAGCGCACGTTCTTATTTTTAGCTGTTTCTCACAGCGGCGCATGCCGGTGAGGACCGAGCGCAGAGACTGACAAATGGTGAGGAAGAATTATGGAGCTTTAAAGCAATAGTTTGCAAAAACAAAAACAAATTTACACACTGAAATTTCCCAAGTGTGGTCCATCAGCCAAGACCTGCCCCAGTGTCCGATGCCTCCTTTTTTGGATTCGAAGCAGTGGCTGAAGTAGTAGAGGCTTATACTCAGTTGCATACGTCAGAGTTGCCTCAAAAAGTGCTGAACTGGGCAGATCAAATAGACTTGCTTATGTGGTTTCTGACATTGTATGACACACCGTTGCCTTTAGAAAAGAGCAAAAGTACATTGTGTTGACAAAAAGTCACCTCGTAGAAGTCACCTCGAAGGTTTTCTGTTCCAGTGACTTTTTTTATAGACACCAATGTGCCATACAGTGTCAGAAACTGCTTAAGCAAGTCTATTTGAGCCAAGTGTGGGACGAGTCATCCCTCTGGCTGTTGAGTCCGGAATCTTTCCAATGGTTTTACTCAGAGTTAATTATTCCCGAATCTTACAGAAATCTATGCCATCTGAATTAGTCATGGTCCTGTCGCCTCACTACTTTCACTCACGCTTGTTGCAACTGACACCTCAGGCTACAAGAATCAGACTGATTCCTGCAGAACATATTGTAGTAGCTGTTTTTACCATGCCTTTTAAGAGCCCTGATTCACTGAATGCAACAATTCTAAAATAATTCTTAACTATTTAGATACAAGAAATATGACATTTTTAAGAGTGTATTTAGTAACATCTGATTTCAGTAAATATAAATGTTGTAAAGCAGTCTAGAGCCGGTGTTTTTGTTCTCCTACACTCTTTCTCTCAGCGCGCCGGTGCTCAGCCATTTTCTAACTTCTGCTAACTTTTGTTTTACGTGACACAGGAACTCCAAACAAAGTTTAGCATGATGTCTGACACCTCAAGGACCAACACAAACTGGGGGAACGTCCATATAAGGAGCTAATGGCCTAGTGGGTAGGATACTTGTCTCTGGACCAAGAGGTCATTGGTTTGGTTTGAATTCCCTTAACCCCCAGTCGCTCCAGGGAGACTGTCCCCTGTAGTTAGGGAATGGAAGTCACTTTGGATAAAAGCTTCTGCTCAATGTCGTTAATATGTTGGAAATTTACCATGTATTGCACTTCTGGCGCAGATCCGTGCTGCTACAGGGTTAAACCAACAATTTTTCCTAACTATTTAGATACAAGAAATCTAACGAGCGAACTGAGGATTTAGTGAGATTGTGCTGAGATTATGTGGTGAGATGGTTATGTTATCCTCATCTGGTATTGTTTGCTGAGGTAAGTGAAAGGGCTACCACACAAATAAAACACCAGCATTTGTTTAAAACTTAGTTTGTGCATGTGCACTTTAAACTGGACTGTCCCATGCAGAATGTGGGACAGGCTGTAAACTCACTGATTTATTTAACTTCTCTGTAAACTCAACAAGCAATCTGTTCGCAGAGGTGTCTAATCAGAGACTGCACGCTATTATAAATTACATTAAGCAGGTTTGCCAAATTCTGGCCTGAGGGCCTGGTGACCAGCCCAGCTTGGAGATATTCCTGCTCAAACGCACCTGGTTCAGCTCACCTGTTAATTGATAGGTTTAAAGAATGTGTTCGAGGAGAGAAGCTATCAAACCGTGCTGGACACCGGCCCTCCAGGACCAGAGCTGGGCACTCTTGCCAAAAAAAGACATTTGCTCTAATATTGAAATGCCCTAGACATGCTGTGAGTTTTATTCGTAATGGTTTTCATTAGAGGCAGCTGTTTCGACAGGTTAACACTTGTTTTTAATATCATTTGCCATAACCAGCTGTCTTGTTCAGAGCACTGACAGGGACAGTGACATGCCTTTTTAATCATGTCTACTGTGATGTTTTTCAACTAAATCAATTAATTATTATAATTATTGGTTGTCATTCCTTATTTTTCCCAGTTGGTACAGGTTTAAAGTTTAAATAGTCATAAGTATGCTAAGTAATGAGTAATGAGTGAAGTAGTCAGATTACTTTCCCACAAAGTAATCAATAAACTAATCCCATTATCATTTAAGATAAATATTGACTCATTTATAATGGATTTACTATGACTGCCACAGTGCGGTGCAGTCACATTTATTCCTTCTTTTTCACTCATTTGTGGTTGATGATTTCATAGACTTTATTAATCCACATGAAACTTAGTGTGCTTGTTGCCCACATGGCTAATACGGAATAAGAGACTTATATTCCTGATAGTCTAGGGTGGGCGTGCCCCTTAGTGTTAGCACCCTTGGACACAATCCACTATTTGGGCATTAGCTTGACATCTGTTTTGCCCAATCATATGAAATTTATATGGAAAGTTGGCTTTTGGGAAGGGCATGGCTCACCAAATGAAAAAGCATAAACAGAAAAATGTAGCGAAACGGAAAAAATTACCAGCCAGTATTTTGTGCCGCAAAGGTTCAACATTTAACAAACTGCATTACCATGGCATTCTTCGGGAGCACTGCAAGTTTTGAGAAATTTTGTATCTCAAAAACCACCTAAGCTATTTTTTTAAAAGTTGTAGCCTTGCTTACACTTGGCTACATTCACCCACATCTTTTAAAGTCACATTTATCTCACTGAACAAAATACTAAAGCCCAGTCAAAATTCAGCAGCCCATGCAGGCCAATAGCCAGTCTTAAATGCTGTAGACTCATTGATAATAGCATGTATAATTAATGTGTAATTAAATTAATGTGTAATTAAATAAAATTCACCTATTTTAAAACTAATCAGAAACGAGATGTCTCTACTGTTTCTCTGACATTCATCTTCAACATTCATCCTTATGTAACATTTACAAGAAGTTTGAAGTGCCCTGTTTCACCTGCTAAAATCATTCAAACTTTTGCTAGTTGGGCCATTTCGCACATTCTGCTTGGACCACTGCTTATCCACTTGGCGGTCATGTCACACACAGCAATGTCAACGCTGAGTTACTTGAAGCAGTAGTTCATATGATGTAGTAGTTTATATGATATGCAGTTTACATGATGCTAATTGGTGTACATAATCTTTGTTTCTTCTTTGCTACATTAGCCTCTTAGTTTGAGTGCAAAACTAAGGAAGCACTTCAGACCAAACATTTCTTGACTGATGGAGGGCATCTGGGGACTGCAAATCTACAACCAACTCCTGTAAATATGAGCAGCACGTGCTAGTAGCGCTACAAAAATTGTAAATTGTTGTCGTACAGCAAAAATACTTGTTATATAGAGGAGGCAGTGAGTGAAAGTGCGAGAAACGGTGAGAGAGTAGGAGAGCAAACGCTGTTTTAGACAGTTTTCCTCCATTTTTATTCGTTGATATCAGATATTACTGATATATTCTGAGTTCTAAGGGTTAAGCATGTTTGTCTGTCTGGAGCCCTGATAGTGGAGCCAGTTGACCTGCGGTCTCACTCAGCACACAACCGTCTGGTCTCGGCAGGGGTGGAAGTTTCCTGGGGGGCGGTGGCTGACGGCTGGCAGCCCATGACATTTACTCTCCCTGAGCATGATCGGTATGACTGATACAGCCATTAGAGTGATTGCTGTGATTTATCTCTCGATTAATGTGATCAGTGATTGATATGAGGGCTAATGTGGTTTTAGTGAGTGATGCCATCATTAAAGCTGGAGACGGAGGGGTTGATCACAGAAGATGACCTTTGCTGTTCACAGGATCCATTTAGACAGTGTCAATGAGGAGGATGAGTAATGAGACACTTCCCTTCAGAGATCCTGCTCTCTCTTTACCTCCTCTTGTCCTCTCCTATTTTGCCCTGTTTACTGTCAGTCAATCTCCTCTTCCTATCACCTTCTCTACTTTCTCTACTTCCTTCACCTCTTTTCTTATTCCTGGCATTTTGACACTAATTTCCTTCAGCTATGTTCTTTTCTTTCTTCTTTTCTTTTCTCATCACTTCATATTCTTGTTCTTATTCTCTTCTTATTCTTATTCACATATTCTATTCACAGAATATTTTCTTCTCTTTACCTTCTTTTGTCTCATTTTCTCTCCTCTGTTCTCTTTTTTCTTTACCTTCTCTTGTCTCTTCTGTTCTATTCTCTTCATCTCTTTTCTCTTCTCTTCTGTTCTCTTCTTTTCCGTTCCATTCTCCTCTCTTCTTGTCGCTTCTCATCTCTTCTATTCACCTATCCTTATCTATTTTCTCCTCATCTCTTTTCTCTTTATCTTTTCTTCTCCAGTTTAATCTCTTCCGTACTCTTCTCGTCTTCTCTTCTCATTTCATGTCTTCTCTTCTTTTTTCTTCTCTTCTCTTCTCTTCTCTTCTCTTCTCATGTCTTCTCCTCTCTGATCTTCTCTGCTCTTCTCTTTTCTTCTGTTCTGCTCCTGTTCTCTTCTTCTCTCCTCTCCTCACCGCCCCCCCACCCCCAGTGAGTGTTATTTTGGGCTGTTTGTCGTGTACAGTGCGAGGTGGGGAGGGCTTTACTATATCATCACTGTGGACAGCTGCGTCAGACGCTGGTGGAGCTGCTGGTAATTAAGGCGGCGGTGGAGGAAACTTTAGCCTAAACAAGTTGTTAATATCCAGCCCAGTGATGGAGTGATTAATCAGGCGCTACGATTGTGACTGGAGGGTCAGGAAGTACGGGAGCGGGACAGAGAGCGAGGGAGGGAGGAAAGAGAGGTGGAGAGAGAGAGAGAGAGAGTGAGAGAGAGAGAGGAGGAGGAGGAGGGATAGCTATCCATCAGTGACTCAGCTTTCTCCAAGCAGCTTTCTCTTAGCTTCCACAACAGTGACTCAGTCTTAGAGTGTGTGCCTATATGCGCGTGTGTGTGTAAGCGTGTGTATACACGCTTGTTTGTCTACATGTCCAGTGTGTGTGTGTGTGTGTATGTGTGCTGGTATTGTGTGGTGCAGGAGTTTTTTCCTCTCTTACCCTGTTATCAGAACTGGGGATCATAGTATCTGTCATCCAGGAACCAAACCTGGACCCCGAGGCGCGGATGGTGATGGGGTTACTGACGCCCGTCAGCTTCCCACAGCCTAGAAAGGACATACACACATACCCCCCAAACACACACACACACACACACACACACACACACACACAAACGCACCCAGAGACACAAGGCCATGCGGTTAGAGCTGGTGAGTGGAAGATTAAGCAAGAAATGTAGCTTTTTCATCCACAGTCTGCCCTCACCACTGATAATGCAGGCTCCTCCGCGTCGGAGCGAGCATAATCGCCTTTTCTCAGCTGATCTGCGCACTCGCGGCATTCACGGCAAAACACACACCAGCAAACTCTTCAGATTCTGACAAGGTGTGCCACGCCGGGCTTGGATTTCTGAGAAGTCGGTTTCAAGCCAATTACATGAGCCAGAGTAACTTGTGATGCGCATTTCGTTTTCGCAGCTTATTCATTAAGATGTTATAAGGCTTATTAAATGGAATCGAAACATATCATCCAAACAAAATGGCTGATAAGAAGTACAAAGCTAGTACTTGCTAATTAGTGTTGGTGCTGATTTGCATAATTCCAATTGTTGGGGTTGTGATTTGCATAATTGTAATAACTGGGTGCCGCTGTCTTTCATTCCCAATACGAGGACATGTGGGTTTTTGGATTCTGATTCAGATCTGACTCTGTTCCTTTAAGAGCTCCTATATGCCTCGGTGGGACGGCGCGGCAGCAGTGGGGGTCTGTAGTGCCAAAGGCAACACTTAAAGTGCCGGGGAAGTTTTCTGTCAGATCATCAGTTTGGCCTCTCCTTGGAGGGATGTGCAGTAGGAACAGGCGGTTTAGCGTCTCGTATTACACGCACAGTTACGGGCTTACCAAGCATCTCCAAGGCCAATTACTCCGCTGCATAATTACGAAGGCAGTGAGTACATTATCTCACTAGGACGCTGCTTTTCCTCATCTTTGATTTAAAGCGCTTACCTAAATTGGAGTAATTGCATTTTTTTGTTTCACGCAGTCGGACATTGCTTTGCTTAAAGTGCAGAAAGTGTGTGCTTTGTAATCTGTTTGGAGAAATGATTGGTGCATTTGAAAACAGACCCAAGGCTGGGGAACTACAAAGGTGCGCTTATTCTCATCTAAGCGGATGTTAAGGGTCAGCAATATGAACTTAACTTATTTGCATCGGAATATCATAACAATATGGCATCAGAATATAAAATAATCATAGCAAGAACAATACAATGCAAAAATAAGAAAAATACTATTAATTTGATCAATTCTTACCCTTGTTTCTCTGTATTTTTATTAGGGCACCAGCGTTCCTTATTTTGTTGTATGCAATTATGCAATGACTATAAAGGCTTTTTATTCTATCCTATTCTATTCTGTAAAACTGCTAATATAATGAGGATGTCAGTGACAATACAGTGATCTTTCATTATTTAAAGTGGACAGATCAAATTACACTGCCCATAATTATTGGCACCCCTGGTTAAGATGTGTTCTTTAGCTTCTAATAAATTCAGTTTTGTTCTAAAT
>JBBPCY010000142.1:3193543-3212945 GCA_037974405.1 Brachyalestes nurse | reverse complement strand
ACAATTCAGTGTGAGAGTATGCTTCTGCAATAAAAATTGAATTTATTTTAAGGCTTTTAATACATCTTAACCAGGGGTGCCAATAATTATGGATGACAGTGTAGCTCTTAAGTTGAATTTAAGTGAATTTGGAATAATGTACATTTTATGTATATTTTATTACACTATTCCAAATGTATGAATGTTGAGATGCCCATATCAATTCCTGAAGTGCCAGTGTCCAGTCCAGCTTGGCAATTTCCTTCAAACACCCCTGCTTCAACTCACCTGTAAATGACCAGGTTTGGTGAGTGTATCTAAGAAGAGAAACTACCAAGCTGTGCTGAACACCAGCCCTTCAGGACCAGAGTTGGGCACCCCTGTATTAAAGTGTCAAACTTTAGACTTATGTAACTGTAGATAATGAGGTCTGTGCTTCACATTTGTTTTGTTTATAGGTTTTCACTGCAGATGTGAGCGAATATAATGATGAATATACGCAATCACATTCACAGCACAGACACACACACACACAAA
The DNA here is from genome assembly GCA_037974405.1 of Brachyalestes nurse. Taxonomy (NCBI): domain Eukaryota; kingdom Metazoa; phylum Chordata; class Actinopteri; order Characiformes; family Alestidae; genus Brachyalestes; species Brachyalestes nurse. The sequence goes on along the minus strand of JBBPCY010000142.1, from coordinate 3,212,429 downwards.
CACACACACACAAACACACGCCTACTCTTTCTCACCTAGTTTCTGCATGCAGGAGTGCAGGCGTGTCTCCAGCAGAAGCACTCTCTGGCGAAGCTCCTCATAGTCGTAGGCTCCCATCTCCTCCTGAATGGCCATCAGCACTAGCGACAGGTTCCTCACCTCCTCCCTCAGTCTCAGGATCATCCGCGCATCCGTCTTGTATTGCTCCAGCACCGGCAGCAGGGGGAGCAGTGAAGTCACTTTGTCCTTCAAGTCCTGAGAGGTGAATGGAGAGCAGAGAGCGGGAAAGAGAGGCAAGAGTAAGGCCCTCTTCAGCTCTGGCATATGCTGTAGTCAGTTTGTTTGAATGGGAAAATCCCTACTGAAGTACATCATCATGCAGGGTTAATCCAGCCTGGAGAAGCTAAAGTGAGGTCAGTGAAAACACACACCATTCAGTATCCTAATAAAGAGAAACAAAACCCTCCCATCAGGCTGGGGAGAGGGAGCCTTTGATGACTGTTTCTATTGTTTGCTGCTGACCTTGCAAAGCAAAAAGCAGCTTGTTTGAACAGGCATACAGGGGGAAAGATGAGGGCTTTCTAGGAGGGGGTTTGTCGTAATCAAAAATTGTCCGGTTTAAAACATGCCTGCAGTCGCTCATCATGGCTTCAAAGCTCTTAGATGAGGTCGAACTCACTATTTGTTTGGATAGACAATTGAGTTTCAAGCTTCCACCATCTGCATTACACAATGTTTTCACCCATCTACCACACAACCAGGGCCAGGAATCTCTCTAGTTTAAAATTCAGACCCATTTCTGCAACGCTGCTGATGTCGTACGGATGGTTAACCTGCGGCTAATCTACAGTGACTGTCTTGTTGATGTAGCACCACCTTGTGCTGGACAGAGGACAAAAAGCTTATCAGTAGAATGCCTTAAGCGGTTCGTTCTGAATCCTTGCCTACGAAGGAGCTCCAACAGCTACATCCATTCTATTGTTTAATGCTCTAAGTTTTCATTTTTGAAGTTATTGTTCAAGTGCACATTCCATAGGTTCTAAGACCTAAGAGCATATTGTTGCATGTTATTTGGAGTAAGAATGCCCCCTTTTTGCATTTCTTTTGATTTCCTTCACAACTGAGAACTTTTCTAATCTTTTTGAAGAGTTAATACGCTTAGAGGAGAACATTAACCACTAATTCTGCTACATCAGCTAATGCTGCCTAACTCACACACGAATAGGTTTGAAAATCTTGCCAGTCTGCCTAATCCTATGATCTCTGAGAGGGGCCCTTGCATCCAACTGAAGCAATAGGTCAGATCAAAAATGCAAAATGAACAGGTGGGCATCTGCACCTGAAAGTGAGGTCAGGTTAAGTTTATGTTAAATGGGTTGATGGTCATACAAGTGGACCCAACGCGGTATTAATCACATGACTTTGTTGTGATTTCTACTAAGTCAGAAATCATCAGTCCCTGGACAATAATAATAACAATAATAATAATAATAATAATAATAATAATAATAATAATAATAAGAATTATCTATTCTATCTTCTATTCTATCTTTTAACCCTAGAGGGCACCATTATCATCTTAAGTCTACAGACTTAAGTTCAAGACACACAGTAGTTTCCATTTGATTAAGTTTCTGTTTTCTATTATCTTTCCTACATGTATCTAGAACATGACCAATACATAATATTCTAAGCATGGAGGCACTGGCTGAATGTTTAGATTTAAAATGTCTTGTCAGAGGCTACTCCTCATTACCTGCCGTGATTACAAACTTGTTCTGTGAAATGACCTCTTGGTTCTGCCAAACTGTGTACACTTTATGAAACAGGATATCATGAAAGGTTTTACTGTGAGGCACTGAGATGGTTTCTGTCCAAGGCTATGCTGCAATAAAGGCCTTTTGCCTTTATTGTGCAACACCACTGGGATTCATCTTTGATGTCTTTTGGGAAAACAAATGCCCAAAATGTCAAGTAAAACAATCCAAAAATAGTTTTGATCATTTTGATCGTGGGTTTTGTAGTTTTTTCTTTTTTCTTTTTTTTTCTTTTTAAAGCTTGATATGTATTCTCACTTTTAAAAACATAAATCGCTTTCACTTTTCTTACACACTTTTGAAAATGTAAATGAGTCTGTGTGATTATTTTACAACTGCTCCAAAATCTGAAATTCGGAGTGAGAGACTAAGTCATAATGGTCCTACTCAAACATCAGAGACATTTAGAGGTGGGCAAAAGTCACTACACTTGAACAAAGATTATGGAGATACAGGAATTTTGTCTTTTGAATTGTATGACACAATGCATTGTGCTTAACAAGGTAAAAAAAAAAGGTCTGTTTTGATTTCACATTGACTTTAAGCCTCACTGTTGTCAATACAATGACAAGCTAGCGAATGTTCTTTAATTAAAAAAGAACAAGTGAGGCCACAGATCAGGTGCATGGTTTCCGTCATGGATTCGATCAGCCTGGTTTCGTAAGGCTCCATCTGCTAATTGCTTCATTCTGAATGTTCCTCAACTCCATATGTAATGTGGATGGCCGCTCTGTATTGACTCTGTATGGTAAATGAGGACCAGATCCAGAATCGAAAGAGTTATCCAATCACTGAGTAGCTGGAATTTGCCGTGTGAACAGCAGCTCTGAGCCTGATGCTCTCTCATCAGCGATTCGCGTCACTTGATTGCGAGGCATTCGCTTTCCAGACTTCTCTCCCCGCTGAGCGTTCCACTTCACTTAAACCCCCCCTCTCCTTTGCGCTGCCCCCCTCCTCCTCTGGGTTCCGGAGCCGGTCCCAGCCTTGCCTGAGTGATCTCCAGCGCTCTTTTCAAGCGCTTTTTTCGGCTGAGGAGTGCGCCTCCTGTTTGGCCACTCATTGATCAGCTCGCATCTGCTAACTCAGCCGTGCTCCATTCCTCATCTAAAGTGGCAGCACCGACTCATCTGAGCTCCGTCAGCGCTCTCAGGCGCCGCGTGACTGAGTGGCAGTAACAGCTCTGCCTGATGGCATTTTTCAGGCTGGACTACTACTCCAGCTCTACCCCTTATCATCTTCGTCTACTCCCCGGATGCGACCAAATCACAGCTGTGATGTTATTCATGATAACACACAACCTCGAGTGTTCTGTGAAGGCGAAGAAACCCGAGTTAAATAAATGTTATTCCAGCAAAAGTTTGGTGAAAGATCAACCCTGATGTAGTCGAACTGGAGCTACGAGGCTAACATAGATTACAAACACTAGAAGCTGGTAGTCTTCCTATTCTTTTCAGTAAATACATCCTGTAAACTTCTCTCAGCTCTCCCAAATCACATCCAGCTCTTCAGTAAGGCCAAGCAGACTTCTACATGTGGTTTAGGACTCGGTAAGACTGACTGTGAGATGTAAAAATGAAAGAGCTGAATGTGGATTAGCTGTATTTTCTTAAGGCTATTATTTACTATACTTTGCTGAAGTAGGTTATTATAAAGAATAGTGCATGTTGCACAACTAGCACACTTTTCTGTGCCTTGGGGTCATGTGCCATGTTTGTTTTGAGTCACTTTGGTTCCCATGAGCTTCTGCGATATGTCTTCTGAGAGAATCTTTGATTGGGCCACTGACTTGTGAGCATGTTTGTGAGCATGTGGTGTTTTGCTCCGACGTCTTATAGTGTGGGGAGCTTTGATGACTGAAGAATGATGAAAGACAAAAAAAAAAGTGGCATATAATATGTCATCATGTATGGGGTGTCAGCACTGGTTAGGATTTTGAAATACAGGCCAAGCATTAGGAGCAAAATACGGTTCTCCTGACTGCTGAATGCGAAATGCAGCAGTGTGGATTTGGGGAACTCTATTATGCTCTTTACTCAACACCTGGCTGCGATGAGAACAATAGCGATAAAGCTTCGATAAGCTGTGAAAACGTATCGATAAAGTGCCGTCCGCAAGGAGGGAACAGCCGCTTCCTCCTTGTTAAGGTATATCATAAATCTGGTGATGGAGAGCCTCTCAGGCCTGCGGTGCCGCGTCATAAATCTCATTTTCACACCATTTCGCGCCATGAAAATTCGCTCTCGTTAATCTCCCGGCCTGCCATGGGCGTCTTTGAGCGGGCCACATTCATCAGCAGCCCGGGCTAAAATAAAGCCGCTCCTTCTGCACCCTGGCCCTTTGAAACAGGGCGCTCCCACCACATCCCGCTGGGTTTCCACCAGTTCACAAAAAGGGTGCTAATTCTTTGATCATTTATTGATAGATGAGCTGTGATTCCGGAAATGTGCTCAGAATAATCCCCTTTGCGAGGATTGAGTCAAAGACGTAGACAGAAAGAGAAAGAAAGATAGCAGAGCCTTATAGGCGGTGAGCATGAATGGACTCAAGAGGCAGACAAGCTGTCCCTGCCTTTCCCCTCTCATTAGAGAAGGAGGACTCAGTCAGAATATTAAAGTACATTTTTCGCTTGTGCTCTGGTGGCTCTCTAACGGAGGGAGCTAGGGCTAATCTCGGCTCCTGGAGGATAGTCAAGGCGAGCGGGTCAACAGACGTCGTGTGCTTTTAAGAAGATGAAAAGGCGCACTAATCGCGGGCTCTGAATCTTCTTAGTCTGCGGGAGATAAGTGAGGCATAACGGTTAATATCTGTGGCTTTTAGCTGCAAAAGGCAGCAAGCCTTTTAGCCACACAAACACAGCGTGCTTGCACGCACACGAGTACGCAGGGAAGTGTACCCTCATTAGGGAAAGAAACAGAATTCTCGCTCCAGGTCCTGAGTATTAATATTTTAAGTGCATCTGAATTCCCTCTAAGGACCTCCGCTACACGGCTCGATTAAGCACAGGAATCTGACATGAGGCTCTTTTGTGTTTGTGTGTCTGTGCCATTTCTGAGGGGGGTCGCAGCCAAAGCTATGCCCAGCGGTGTGCTCCGCATATGCTGCGTGGGGTGTGTTTACACTGTAGGGACCTGCCGCCCGCACAGGTTCATGTTTTCCCTGCTCCGACACACCTGATTCATCTCATTAGCTAGTGACCAAGCCTCGCTTTAGCTAAAAGGCATAGTGAAGAATCCTTAAAAATAGTGAAAGAAGCTTTTACCACAAGACTTGCCTGAATCATCTTATAATTGCCTTAAACTGCAGTGAGTTGTCACTGGTGATGGACTTATAGATTATTAATCATAAATCATGACTCATAATAAACTTGCCTGAACTGACTCGATCATGTGCTGCAGCCATGATGAACATTTTTGTTGATAATTATTTACTTGCAGACTCCATAGACTGTGCTTCTCTTAAATCTGCCAAATGTCCAGTTAACTGTAATTGGCTTACCTATTTAAATTACTGAGTTACCCTTAATACCTCTCATGTAGAGTAGCTCAGAGAGGCAGCATGCAAAGTCAATCAGTTGCTGAGAAACAGCACAAATGCTAATTAATGCTTTCAGGATGGAGCTTAGTTAAAACGAGTTTGGGATAACTTTCACCAATTCTCATGAAACATAACATGTTTATACATCAATGTGATGTTGAGGTAGTCCAACAAGTTGCCAGCAGTTAGTCCATATGGGTTGCTAATTAGTCCAAATCCTGTTTCTCAGGCACTGATTTACCAACTATAATTGGCTTAATTTCAATTATTGAGTTACCCTTAACACCTCCCCTGTAGAGGCAGTAGCTCAGAGAGGCGGAATATAAAGTTTCAAAGTCAATTGGTCAATCAGTGGCTGAGAAACAGCATTTTATAGTAACCCTAATTGGCACCTTGCTTGACAACTTGAAGGTTATGTGATATAAGAATGTTAAATTTCATGGGAATCATAAACTCTAGATGTGTTTTTAAATTAACCTCAAACCCAGAAGCATTATATTTTGATGATTATTGACCTTCAGCCTCTAGCATTAGCTTCCTACAGGCAGCTCAGGTGTGTTATCCACGATGATTTTCACCCAGCACTGTTCAGCAGAGCGTTCACAATTTCAGCTGTTAGTAAGCTGTTAAAACGGTACCAACTGTCCAAGCTAAGTAACTGGCGTGTAGCAACATAAAGTGACATTTATTAACTGGCGTGCATTTATGTATTAGCTCAAAATCAGCTAATGCATTAGCCTTTATTTTACAAAACATAAAAAGTTTCAGCTGTTCAGGTCAATTATGCTCCCAGCCAGATTCATTTAGCTGCATATACTGTTTATAAATGCCAATGCGTTTTAGGACAATTAATATGAACGTCATTACACCAAAATCATGACAGTTAGACAAAAAAACAAGGACTAGTTTGACAGGTTGTGCATATTATGCAAATTTGCTCAAAAAAGTGGGTGGAGCTTAACAGCTCTTTAGACTTTTTGCTTAGTTTGAGATGAGCAGTAACATGCAACAAAAATTTGGCTTTAGTACTCATGGTTCAGGAGTTGAAAGCCAAAAAGAGTCCTTGAGGCCAATCACTGTCCAGATTTATTGGCTGGTACAGAATCCATATGTGGACATGGCATTAAAATTTCATAGCAATTGGTCAACCCAATGCCTGTCGAATGCCTGCTGAAAACTGATTTTTACTTGTAAAATTATCCTTATAGATTTCAGCTAAATCAGACCTTGGACATCTAAAAAGTGTCCGATATTACACAGATATCAACCCTAAACCTTTTAATGATATAACAGTTTTTAACTATAAATTTACAACCATTAAACTGTTATTTGACATGCAGGTGATACAAATTTTTACAGTATATTACGTGTAAATGGAAATTATAATGGCTCGTATAGAAACAGCCACGTTGCCAAAAAAGGCTTAACTTTTTTTTAGTAAATATAGATAAAAGAGCAGTAGCAGGCATCTTGAACCCTGAATAGTGTCTGAATATTTGTTCATTAGATAGCTTTGGGATGCTCTGATAATTTAGGCATGGCAGGCATCGTACTAACTGGTGGGATTCAATCTCTAAATCACTTTCTTAGCTACGGTGCAAAGCTAAAGAAGCAAACTTCAGACATCCAGCATGTCCTGGCTCATGGACTACATTTGGGGCATTAAATTGTGCAGGGCGGGACTGAACTGTGGTCAGTACCTGAAAGCTCTTGGGGTTCAGGCTGCGAGGGTTCTCAGATGCGGTCTTCAGTTTTCCATCCACCGTTTTCATCAGGTTCTCCGTGTCCCTGACATACTGCAGGTCTCGGTACGTCCTCAGGTCCAGCACCTCCATAGACTGAGTGATGTTCTGGACCTATCAGTCACACACACACACACACACACAGAGGGACAGATGGAATGTCAGCAGCGTGTTTAGAGACTGAGGGCATGGCAAGTTAAGCTCTCAATATGCCACGCTTCACGCTTCCTGACACTAGCAGCCCACCCGCTGAGCTTCTCACCTGCAAGTTTTGCACGTCCACCTCTGTCCTCAGCCTGCTGCGTGACCAGCCTGCTGTTGCTTCTACACCTTCACTGCTAACAGGCCATGTGGACAAGAACGATGTCCTCACTGTTTTTTGGCTCCTAGCTAATTTAGTGAAAGTAAACTAACAATCCCAGTCAAAGAATATGACTCACAGCAACTCGTCATGTAGCTTCTCAATAAATAACTTTACATTCGTTTTCATTAATTACATTTTAATTAATTTTGTCAGGCCCGTTTTTAATTTGGCATGCTGAAGTCCCTTGAATTTTTGACATTAAAGCCCATGGGGCTAATGCTACAGGGTAATTCAATGTGCTATCATTAAGAATGTGGAATTTCATTTAGTCTCTGGCTGGTGGTGGTCAGCATAGTAAGCAATTTGATTTAGGTAGAACCTTGTCTGCTTTGTCTAGTTTAAACTGAATTTTGTTGGGCTACATTCTGGTTTAGGTGGAAGTTGTTGATCTACAGTTGGGTTCAAATGAAATTTGTTGGGCTACAGTCCAGTTCAGATGGAATTTTGCTGGGCTACAGTCCGGTTCAGATGGAATTTTGCTACATTCAGGTTTAGGTAGATTTTTTTTGGGATACATTCTGGTTTGGGTGGAATTTTGTTGGGCTTCTTTCAGGTTTAGGTAGATTTTTTTTTGGCTACATTCTGGTTTAGGTGGAATTTTTTTGGGCTACAGTCAGGTTCAGATGAAATTTTGTTGAGCTATAGTCTGGTTCAGATGGTATTGTGTTGGGCTACAGAACTGTGATGATCCACAGTCGGGTCCTGACAGAATGTTATCAGGATACAGTCAAGTCCAGACCAAATTCTGTAAGGATACGGTGGACTTTGAATTAAAACATTTGCTCAGACACAAGATTCTAGGGTTATACTGGCTTTTTTTGAGTTAAAATCTACATTTCAGGCACAATGAAGCCTTTACCTACTATTATTCAGTTTTTTTATCTGCACACTTCAGTAACTTCTATAAAGCATTGTTCACTGCTACTAAGGTACTTACGAATGTGAGCAATTAATGTGCAAGCCACTGTGTGTAAGAGATTAAATTTGAGGCTCTGGCACACACGCTCCCTCCTTGCTCTACAAGGCCCAATGACCTATGCTCTAAGCGTCCTTAGTTGTTCCTGCGCTCATTTCCATCTTCACGGACTGATGAGTGTAAGGTGTATCGTCTAATGAGCTGATTTGCATAACCGTCAGAGGCAGCAGTCACGGTCAGTGCTGGAGACTGGCGTTTGGACTGGGGTGATCTTAACGGGGGTTTGTGAGGATCAACATGTCCTCCATGCATTCAGCCACTGAAGCACCTACTCTTGGGCCCATGTCAGTGGTAAGCTCAGGAGGATCAGTGCTACACACACACACGCACAAAACACACACACAAAGCACAACCACAGAGGGCTATTTTTAAAGGAGCCAGGCCAGTAGTAGCTGTTATATTCTGAATGCATCCTCCACATCTCGCGCTGAGGGGGGACTGACCTCAGGTGTCCTCATTAGTCTGTGTTTTATTAGACAGGAGTGTTAGAGCCTCACAGCTGCTGCCAAAGTCACACACACACACACATATACACTTTCATAGCCCTCATTCTGTGTGGGTGTGTAAGGGTGGCTGGCGCTGTAGGTGTGCTAGGCAGGTTTTTAGCAGCAGACAGAAATCGAGAGAGTGCAGAAGGTGAATAGCTATCAGTCTGAAAGAGAGTTAGATCCTGGTGTCTCATTGATTTGCTGCAGCTTCATCACTCATTCAGCATTTCAATCTGGCTGCCTGGGTGGCCGCTTTCCCTCTCAACTAGATATGGGAATTTGAACCCTTCGAAGTTATGACTTTTGTTTTGCTATTTCAATAAATTTGGTATTCAAATTTGGTATTCAGATGTATTATGTATAATCACTGCTGCAACAAAACATCTTCACTGGTGTTCTTTTTTACTTTCATACTTAATTTGAAAGTGCCAGTTGACCTACAATAAAAATATTTATAAAAAACCATTTGTACATAAACTTCCATTACAGATGTATAACCATGCCTGCTGCTGGTGAAGGAGGTGGGCTCGGGCACGGTTCAGTTCGACTCGAATGCGACTGCGCCATTTAACAAACACTGCAGCTAAGAGATTACTTTGGTTTAGGGCAACTTTCACCAGAAATTTGGGCAGACGGGAGAATACTGGAACTACCGCACACAACACGCCAGAACTCAGAGAATTTTGGTAAAATATTCATGCTTGTGGACCAAAGAACCACTGAACAATGTTGTGAGGAGCTAAAAAACTGCAGTTTTGTGTTTGAAGGTATGGGACGCACTCTGGAACTCTGGCTGCTCACTGGGCATGAAGGATGAAGCAGTGAGTGATGTCATGCCGTAAGCGTGCCCGGCCCGGAAGATTAAGCACAGAGTGAGTGCAGGCCAGCGGTGGGGGGTGGGGGGGTGGGGGAGTGAAGTCGTGCTCAGGCACAGTACAAGGAAACCAGGCCTAGTGGGAGTACACTCTTTCTGCATTCTGTTTGAACAGCTTTGAGTCTACATTTCTTTCTATGTCTTGAAATGATATTTTTTCTTAAGGCAAAAGACAATACAAATCAGATTTGAAAAGATCAGACTTGTGTGTCCAGCCAGCTCTGAAAAGATTTGTGAGTATCTTCATGGAAACATTTTCATCCAAAATTCCAGGACAGGGTTACAATGTGACTCCTGAAGTTACAGAGGTGTCAGTCTGAATACTTATGAGGTCTAAGATCATACTGAATACTGAATACTTATGAGGTCACAGTTCTATGTTTATATTCACTATGTGACTCCAACCAAAGCGGGACTGAGATGAATGTCAATCTCTAAAATACATACATTCCAATTTGACTGTTCAGACTGAGATCAGACCTGTATCTAAAAAACAAAGTGTGTTTGTTTTTTACTCATTTTCGCTAGCTTGTGATGTACCGTATCACGTGACTGAGACGAGCGGGTTTTTTTTCAAAATAAAAGATCTTTCAGACTCTGATAATCAATAAATGACTCACAGATCGTTACCGGCCCGCAGCCCAGAGGTTGGGAACCTCTGCTGTACCTGATTTAGAAACACATGTGAAAGTGGCCCATATGAACTGAGAAGATAAGATTCCATGTGATTTGTGCTGTTCACACTGTTAGGATAAAACAGATCTGAGTCACATCTGAGAAAAAAAGGACAAATCAGGCCTGGTCCTTGCCTGCAGTCTGAAGGAAGCCAAAGTGATCCAATTTGAAAATATCAAAATGTCCACACAGCTCTGAAAACAGGAAATGAAGGCAAAACTTCAGAACTTCAAACTAGCAAAGTAAAAGTAGTCTTAGGTGTATGTGATTTGATGCTCCCAGCTAATCTGTGGAACAATAACATTTTTTTACAGAGCACAAAGGTCATCTTCTTCTTCAGCTCTTCTTAGATAACTAAATTTCATTTGTAATATAATACACAATATTAGCTGCCCCAGCATTCCCTGTGGTTCTACACATACTCAGACCACATTGAAACCTTACAGGTTAATATATGATTAATATCATTTTCAATGAACTAAACATGCTTTATATGAATGCCAGATAAGCAAACAAGTACTAAATATCGCCCCACATCTGCTTATTCAAGGAAGTCACCCCTTTCATTCTAGTGTTAGTCTGGATCCTCTCCTTCTCTCCCTCTTCGTCTCTCTCAGTCCCTTCTCCCTAAGTGGCTCTGCTGGCCTGTGGTGTGGCCTCAGAAGCTTTCAGATGCAATAAGGATGACGCATGTGTTGCAGTTGTGGCTATTTAAACACTACCGTTTCCAGTGGAAGCTGAAGCTGCACGTCAGTGGAAGCCCCGGAGAAGAGATAAGGGAAAGAGAGAGAGGAAAGGAGATGGAAATGGAGAGATAGTAGGAAATAGATGGAAGTAGATGATAAAGGAGGGATGAAGAAGCAAAGAGATGGACTAGCATGAGAGGGAGGACAGAGAGAGAAGAAGGTATGGGTTCATGCTTGCCTGTGGTGTGACAGGTTTGGATGCCCTCGGTCAAGTGATTAAATGACACACTGTTTTATTTATTACATAAAACAGTGTGCCCGTAAATCGTGAAATAAATTGTCCACGAAAATTTGCTGAAAATCCCATATTTTAATACATATGACTATCAATTCATTTTACTCTTGCGTTTGTGAGTTATTTTATTTGAATTTCATTTAAAAAATATTGTCATTTGTGAAGTCTTGTGGAAAGAAAAAGGCATATTTTGACATTTTAACGTGCCTGTCATTTGTTACCGTCAGAACAAACAGTGAAACATGTCAGGAATGCAGACTGTCAGTGAAAATGGAAACTGGAGGTTAAAGTAATTCATTATGGAACTGCGCAATTAATCATGTTAGTTTAAAAGTAACGCTTAAACAATTATGTAAATCAAAACATAGAGCTTCAGGGGTTAATATTCCCTTGATAGTCCATTCATGCCGGCACGCTGCATTTAACAGCATCGATTGAGCTGCAGTCCGGCACAGTCAACATCCACTCAGTCACCCGGTTTATAGCACCTCTTTCACTCCCTTTCATACCTCAGCCTTCTCTCTTTTCTCTCCTTTTTCTCTGACTACAAATGGTTCTTCAAAGGAGTCCTCCAGTGCTTTACAACCTAGTCTCTTTCAGCCAAATCTGTAGTGTATGTTCGATCACCAGTCATTACAGAAAACCCGCAGCACTAAAGACAGTGTGCAGCTGCTTCAGCACTGAGACGGTGGGTTTCTAAGTAGCACAAATAGGGCAGATTGGCCATTAGCTATATTTTTTTATATAATTTGAAAAGAATTTGATCAAGATGATGAAGATGATTATTATTATTATTATTATTGTTGCCATGGTGGTGCAGTTGGTAGCACTGTTGCCTCCCACCTCCAGGGTTGGGAGTTTGAATCCGGGTCCTTGACTTGTGTGTGTGTGTGGGTGGAATTTGCATGTTCTCCTCGTGGTGGCGCAGGTTTCCTCCGGGTTTCTCCCACATTCCAAAGACACATGCATCAGGTGAACTGAGTGTGTAAGTGAGTTTGTGTGTGTGCGCCCTGCGGTGTGAGTCCCTGACTCATGCCCCTTTGACCCCGGGATAGGCTTTGGGTCCCTGCAACCCTACTGAAAATTAAGCGGTTAAGGAAAATGAACAAATTAGTATTATTATCATTATTATTGTAAGCAACAAATAAATTTCTGCTGCAAATAAAGACATAAGCTCCCACCGTTTAATAATATTTAATATTGTTTAACTGAAGTTAGAAGAATTTAATTGTAACAGATGGAGGAGTTAGTGGAACCAGTTATGTAGGAAGTGTAAAAAGTCTGGTAAATCTATGAAAAATAGTTCATTTTGCAGTTTTATGTTGCTGAGCCAGATGAGCTTTCAGACTTCAAGATATAAAAACATAATCATCAATTAAATGTGGGAGACTCTAAAAAGGCTGTGTCAAATGTGGCGGATTTCTTTTTGACCACAAAATAGAAAAGCTAAAATCTGCATAAAAAAAAAACATTTTATTCACATACTGACAGTGCACTCTTTTCACTTTGATGAACCTGCCAATTAAAAATGTCCAAAACTTCAGCTGTTCAGATCTGATAAGATCTGGGGGATATGGACTTTGCTCCAATATATTAGCCCTTTGGTGCCAGTTTAAGAAACAAATCACATGCATTCTGCCTGTGTGTTATGCTCATGACTGAAGTTTTGGGATCAAATGTACATGCGTCATGATGTGGGCGCATCATGTGTCTTTTCACAAATTCTGTTTTCTGTGCCGTAGTGGAATTATAGCCCTGGAGAATGATTTGGTGGGAAAGGCCTTCATTTAATCCAATGTAATATAAATGTATTGGAATGGAATGTAATATAAATTAAATGTAATTTTATATAAATGTGATTCATTTACAGCGCCACCTCTGCGTCACTTGTTCTGTTTTGTTTCAAGTGAGTTGGTGAATTCATTATTTCTTTGTGCTTCTAGAGTTATATAACACTGGGGTGGTTACAACACAGGTGTAAATTCTGTGACTCAAGTTCTGTGGCTCAGCAATCAGAAAACATGCTTGGGTAAAGATTTCCCTTACAAAATTAGGCCTCCTGAATCTGGAGCAACTGCTATGAGAATATCAGAAGATGACCAGAGGCATGTTCACCCTGGACAAATCGGCATCAATCACAGGGCAGACACACAGACACATCCAACACACATTTTCACCTGGAGGCAATTTTGTATTTGCAATCCACCTGACATGCATGGACTGTGGGAGGAAACCGGCGCACCCGCCAGAAACCGACGGACCTGAGAAGAACATGCAGGGTCCACACAGAAAATACTGTCAGCCTCCCTGGATGGGAATCAAACCTAGACTAGACAAACAGCGCTACCCACTGCACTGGAACCATCCACTGAAAGGTATTTTTAAGGATATTTAAATGCTTCTTTCAAGTCATCCCTCCAAAGAACCCTTTCTGGCACCCTTATTTTTTAAGATTGAGGGTCTGTGGATGGTGTTATCTTGGCAGTTCCAAGCTATATTTTCATATTTTCAAAATTCTTGAACCCAAACTGATTCCTTTTCCTCAGCTCAGTCAGTTTCCGAGTGTCTGTATATGTGTGTGCCGTTGTGCCACTGGGTTAATGCCTAACGTCGAGCATTTATTAGATTGTGTGTGTCTTTAGGGAGATTGAGTGTGTAAGTGTGTGTTGAATGTGTTTACTAAGGAAGCGTGCAGGTTGTGCTCCATATCCCGATTTGTGTATTATTCTAAACTTTTTTTCATCCTCTGTTTTTTTTTCCCCCAGCCGTCATCTAATGGCTACAATGGGGAAAAAGACTACGAGGCCAAGGCTGAATGAATCCAATTTCATGCCTTTATTTAGGACATGCCCTCTTTTAGACGCATGCCTGCCTCATGTTCCCTCACAAAGTTTCTCTAATGGAGAACAGGGATGACTAATGATCTGGAAGCTCTTGTAACAACTAATGATTGTGTGTGTGTGTGTGAGTGTGTGTGTGTGTGTGTGTGTGTGTATAACAGGTATCTCTATCCATGCATGTGTGTTTAGACATGAGTGTAGACTTGTTTGAAAGGGTATAACGATGTGCAGTTTCATTACTGAATACGATACAATACAAGTGGGTTCTGGTTCCATTTGTTTGTTGATACAGCAAAAGCAGACCCACTTGTGAAAATGTGTCCTACATTAATAATTAATATATCTCAGATTATATTGTTGCGTCTGTGGTTATTTGGTGTGCAGTTTAAATGGACATATTTAAATTCATCGCTATTCATCGCTGGTTTTATTATAAACCGCACTTAAAATGGATTAACATTCTGTCTCAGTAGATTCAAGTCTGAACTACACGTTTTTGTTTGTTTCAATTCCAAAAAAGGCAAGAAAATGCCAATAGTTGTTTTTTTTCCCCCTGTAAAACAGGACCATGCACAATAGTGACTATTCATCAAGCTCAAATCACAATAAACTTCTCATACAAATGTGGAACAGTCTACATAAACTCTTCACAATTCAGAATTTCAACACGTTCTGGAGTTTCATGAACAAGTTATAATAGTTTATAGTCAAGGCCCTCTAAAAAGCCAAAATGGAGAAAATTCAAGTTCAATACTTAGTGGGGGAATTTTTAATTCCTTTTTAATGGATATATTACTGCAAAACTTTTTAAGAGTTTCTTACATTTCTTACATGTATTGCATCTTATACTTCATGGCCAAAGTTTCAGTTTATCTAAATATCTCTTTGTTAGTGAGATGATGTGAAGTTGGTCTCACTAAATGGACTTTGACTTTTTTGAGAGAATGATAATGTTGGTGGCACAACAGCACTAGCTGAGGTTACAGTACCATAGTCACTCTAAATGAATGAGGGAGATGGTAAATCCTCTATATCATGTGTGTCAAACTCCAGCACAGTTTGATGGTTCTCCTCCTCAAACACATTCACTAAACCTGACAATTAACTGGTGAACCAGGAGTGTCTGAGCAGGGAAATCACCAAAACCTGCTGGACCACGACCCTCCAGGACCGGAGTTCCACACCCCTGCTCTATATAGATGGTTTCCATCAAAAACAACAGCTTGGCAATGTCATTTGCTTTGACGCATGTCAAGTACACTCAGTAGTTGCACAAAATGACAAGACTTGTTATCCAGCACTGCGCAACAAACAGTAAAAATACATTTCTCCATTGCATCTGCTGTGTACTACACAACATTCTCTCTGTCTGTCAAATATAAAGAGTGTAAATATAAAAGCTCTCAGTGTAAAAATGGCATACTGACTGCAATCATGAATCAATTAACTTCAATTGAGAGTTAGAATGTTCATTGTTTAAAGTTACAAATTACACATTTATGATGATACGCTTCAATGGAAAGTAGTCAACGACCCTCCTGTGTGAAGGGTTAAAGACACATTGTGTGTGAGTGTGTGTGTTAGTCTGTATGAGTGTGTGTGTGTGTGTGAGAGTGTATGTGTGTAATTTACTGCTTTTGACATAATTGGCCATAACTGAGATTGTTAATAGTGGTTTGAGTAAATTTCTCACTTTTCTACATGGGTGCCTGTTTGTGTTTCTCCGTGTGTGTGTGTGTGTGTGTGTGTGTGTAGCTGTTTGATTTAGACTGTTTGTTTGTGAGTCAGTGAGTGACGCCTGGCCTGTGTGCTTGGCAGCTGTCACCTTCTCCATGAGCTGGCGGAGCTGTCTGCTGCGCGGGTCTCGGTTACACATGTTCTGGGCTGGAGCCACCACTGTGCAGAGACACTTCCCGTCTGCATCCTGCGCCGAGCTGTAGATCTGCCAGCCCTCCTCTGGGCTTGGGAACGCGGCCTGGGGGGAGAGAACACAAAAAGAACGTTCAGATTCTCAGATTGCTAAATGCTTTTATCTTTCTTGTCCGGATCCGATTTTCTTGCACTGACTTTGTTAGTGATCCATATCAGTCATTAGCAGTGGTACATCACCCTGGTATTTTATCTACTGTGTAAGCCCTTCTGTCCAGCTCCTGAAGGCCTAACCGGTAGCTCGGAGCTCGCTTGGCTGTATCTACCAAGACGCCATGGAGAAAAAACATTAACAGTGATTACTGATTTAACTTTAATAACTAATAACTGCAATACATGCAATGTTTAAATACAACAAACTGGTTGTATTCAGAACTTTATTTTTATTTCTCTGAAGACCTAGAAGGCCTGAGGTGTTTCACACTGGTTATTAGTGTGAACTCATCACTGCCCTGGAATGACCTGCCTGCACATGTTTTTTTAGGATAGCTTATGCTGACACACACCACTCCAGATGATGACGATGGTGATCTGAGCTTGTAGAGAGAGATGTGATGTTAACAAAAAAAAATCAGGGCAAAAAAAAACAACCTTTGACTTGAGGCTCCACCTTCGCTGAACTTTGGCAAATTCAACCTAATGGGACCTAATTTGGTTCCAAAAGTCTTTTTTATTTCCAGTTTTGTATGCATGTTAAATGTCACAATGCAGGGAATGTGTGTGATTTTGTTGTGCAATCAAGCTATCATTAACCTGGAAATCTTTCCTAACATGGTTTTAATTTACCTTATGAAGGAGTTTAAACAAAAATTGGAGTGTGTTGATGTGAACAATTCATATATTTTGACAAAAACGGAGCTGTTTGTCATAAACGTACCCAACTCAGCGATGGTAACAACAAAAATGCATATATGGGTGAAGCATGGATTTGTGGGTGAAGCATGAATTTGTGGGTGAAGCATGAATTTGTGGGTGAAGCATGGATGTGTGGGTGAAGCATGGATGTGTGGATGAAGCATGAATTTGTGGGTGAAGCATGGATTTGTGGGTGAAGCATGGATTTTGTTGGAGAAGCATGGATTTGTGGGTGAAGCATGGATTTGTGGGTGATGCATGAATTTGTGGGTGAAGCATGGATTTGTGGATGAAGCATGAATTTGTGGGTGAAGCATGGATTTGTGGGTGAAGCATTGATTTGTGGGTGAAGCATGGATTTGTGGGTGAAGCATGGATTTGTGGGTGAAGCATGGATTTGTGGGTGAAGCATGGATAGAGTTCTGATCTGACTCTCACAACTGCATGGCCACATATCAGACATGCATCCGATCTAAGCAGGCCAAATGTTGAGGAGTGGGTCTCGTGGGGTTTAAGAAGATTTATGACGACAAAATATTTTTTATTTCACATTACTTACTCAGTACTCACCGATTTTGAATGAAATATTTCTTGATTTTTTTAACAATGTTGATTAGGCAGTTAAGTTTTCTGATTGGACGTTTTTTCCCATTCACATTTGATGTGCGACAGAATGTGTCAAAATGTTTACATGATTAGCCACTGACGCCCACATTCACACATGTTTATTTGTGATTGGGTGATTAGACAACCCCACCAAACACACACACAAACACACACACACACACACACACACACACACACACACACCCCTGTTTACCAGAGATTTATACTTTAAGCTAGACAAGGCCATAGAGATTCAAATGTCAAGCTTAACATTTGGTTTGGACTATGAGTCTGGAAGTGAGACCATGTATAAAAGTGGCTCAAGTCTCTGATATCTGAAAACAGATTTGTGCTATTTCATCCTCTAATACGAACGTGGCTGATAATAATAATAAAAGCTGCCGTCAAGAGGGATAGACACTAATCGGCTTGGGCAAGAAAAATTAGATGTTTGGACTCAGTGGAGCTGCTGTTTGCACTCAGGGGAGGTCGGTCAGGATGGATACCTCTCCTATTAATCCTATTAGAAGTAGTGTACACGGAGGCCTTTGCAGGCAAAGACACCCGCACTCAGTTTAATGTATACACGCACATGACAGGGAAATAAAAGTGAGATTGAAGGGAGCCATTTGAGCAATGACATCAGAGATGGATTGCGTACAAGGAGAATGTAAAAACCAGGCGTTGCTCGTCCCCATTCGTCCCCGTTCGTCCCTGCTCTCCTCTCAGCCCCTATTTCTTCTCTCCCCCACATTCGTTCCCCAGATCAGATTAAAATGTCTTAGGGGACAGGAGGACTATGTGATAGGAGTGTAAAGTAGCTACCCCTCTGTGTGCTAGCGAAGCTTTCTGTCACTTCCTGTCAATGCCGACAGTCGCTCCCTACCTCCCTCTGCCTTCTCCCTCCTTCTCCATCCCTTCTTCCTGTCTGCTGCTGTGCTTGTCCTCCGGCCGGAAGGCTTTCAAATTTGCCTCCTGCTTCTCACCTCATCAGAATAGTAATGTAAGTTAAAACAGTTGTTATAACGCATACACATGTCTTCCTGCTACATATATATGTACATACAGCTCCGGAAAAACATAAGAGACCACTGCTATTTATTTTTAAATCAGCATCCCTACACAAAGACCTCATTCTGCTTTATGAGGGACTGATTAGTGATCACCTGAATCACATCTTATTTAATGAGGAAAAGTATAAAAAC
>JBBPCY010000142.1:3154854-3175203 GCA_037974405.1 Brachyalestes nurse | reverse complement strand
CCCCCCCCCCCCCCCCCCCCCCCCCCCCCCCCCCCCCCCCCCCCCCCCCCCCCCCCCCCCCCCCCCCCCCTCCCCTGTGTTAAGTGCATCTCGGGCCGACGGCCGTGCACCGGATGGCCGTTCTGGACATGGTAGGTTCGTTTTCTGGATGGATTTTTTGGATGCCATATTGGTACTTTGGCATGCTAGTTCTGCCCTAAGGACGCACTGTGCATTCGTTTCTGTGACCATCACACCAACTGTTAAAAGCTCAGACGTTCTGGTGGGAGGGCTGGAATGTTAATGTGTGGTGCTCTCCAGTCTTGGTGGGTTGGCTGTAGTTAGAGTTTCTGTGTCTGGCTCTGGCTCCCATGCAGAGGTCCCTGGTGAGCAGACTGCAGGCTCTGACTCACCCCAGCTCGTGCTCTGGCCATATGGTGCCCTCTTTACAGACAGATCCCAAACATCTCCCTCAACATGGCGCACGCTCCCACAGAGCCTCTAGTTTAGTCAGTGATAACGCTGCTCATATTAGCATCTACACACACTGGTATCCACACACTCATCGCTCCTTAATCATCTCCCAAAGGTGTTGGTAGGGGCTGCAGTGAGATGGAACAGCATGACCAGGCTCTTCGGAGTGTAATGAGACTGTGATGCTAGTAGGCAGTGTGTAAAGACCCTGCTTTTGTTTGGCTTGCTTCTTTGAAGCTGACGCATATTCTCCTCAGGCCTCTGCCTGGCTGCTCTCTTATTAGACAAGAATCAAAGAGACAACATGCGCCTGCATTGGCCTCTGAACCAGCAACCCACAGCCTGCATCCGCCCACGATCTCTCGCACCCACGCTCCATACACACTAACATTTGTCTATACCTGACATTGGCTCTGGACAGTTGTAGACTACAGAAGGCTCGGCAGGCAGCCACACTAGCTTCAGGCTGGTTAAGGAAAGAGGACGCTCACTTTTCCACAATAACTAACAGGAATGGGTGAGGCTTGATTGATTCTTTAGAGATTCATGCAGACAGTGATGGATCGGGTGGGATAAAAACAATGTGGTGAAAAAATGCATTGGACATGCAGCTCAGTGGCTAGTTTCTTAACATCCTTAACGAGTGTGCTGTCAAGTTTCTGAAGCAACAAACATTGTCTTTACTAACACACCCATTAGACATACTATGCAGATACCAGCTAAAGCATGAGTAGCTGACAAATTGCTTTTAAAGGTCATTTCCCAGCATTACTGTGCTCATTTTAGGAATTACTGAACTGAACAACAACAAGCGTTTTCATGAGTGATCAACTCGACAAACAATCTTGCTTTCATCATCATTAGTATTGCAAATGATGAGGTGGAAACACAAAAGACAAGGATATTCCGACATAGCCCTCACTTATAAAAAATACACAATGTTCCACCTAGCAAAGATTAGTCAAGACATGTTTCCAAATCTGTCAATATCTGTAAATATATCCCCAAAACTCAACCTGCTCAAACCCTTTAGGTCTTCATAAAAGAGGTGCAGACTTGTTGATGTGGTTTGGGACTCAGAATGACTTACTGTAACTTTAAAACTGAATATAACGAGCAGCCATGCAGGCAGAAGATTTAGACAACAGACAACATGATGAATTAGGCTTTCCCTGCAGAATCTGACTCCCTTTCATGCACACTTTAAACACGCACCTACATTAGATTTCTGTTGTTACTCTTTATACATTTCATCTGTATTAATATTCAAGATCAAGTTAATTGTGCCTTGAAATCTGTGCTTTGCCTGTACATGAACTGCTAAAGTCTAAATGTTTTTTTCCTAATGTTCAGCTACAAAGTGTTGTTCATTTTTATAACCCACAGTAAGTCCTAAACCACATCCACAAGTCTATGTCACCTTCATAAAGAGCTGGACAAGGTTTAATGGACTTGAGATTGAAACTTGTTCAGTGCCTGTTTACGGAAATGATTTGGGTGACTACTGACATTAGAAACACGTAGATCCAGTGTTAATGTGCATGTGGAATTTCATTATTCACCAAACTATTCCCTAACTTACTAGAAAACATGCACTGAAGTATGCAAGATCTACCAAAACAGCTGCTGGTCACACTCTGATAACTGGATGCAGCTCGTTTGGGACGAATACGTTCAAAACACATAATACACTACATACAGACACACATTACTTATTACTAATGGACACTTGTCAAGCCTTGAGCACTGACAGCATCTTAGCAATAAATGGATACAGATGCCTACTTACAGAAGTCATTTACTAAAGAGTACTTAGCAAAACTTCCTCAATTAATACAGGGCCCTTACTGATTACTGCGGTCGAACTAATGGCCGCTGTTCTTAAAGACAGCGATCACACTTTACAGTAAATTTGCTGCCCCTAAGTCATGGGGGGTTGGAGGTCTCATGGACCAGCTGGTAGGAGATGAGAGCATGGAGAGCAAGTGGAGCACGGCTTGATTGTGGCTCAGAGCTATGCAAATATGGGACCCTTGCCATGCATGGCAGCGGTAAAGCAACAGTCACTCATGCATGTTTAGCGGCGCACTGGTTCCCAAACGCCCTAACCATGCACGATGAGCGAGTCTGCAGAGGGGGAAAAAAGCAAGCTGGTTAGCATCTGCCCAGCATCATCGACACTCTTCTCCAGCGACCCGACAGCACAGCCACTCCGTCATTTCACGCACCGGTCACCACATCAGCAGAATGGAAGAATCACAAGCTGGCTCTCCTTCAAAAGGAGGCTGTTACTGAGATCAGCATTTTGGATATCTGTGCACTTAACCCTGTGATGCTGAGATTAAGGAAGGGTTGTTTCTTTCTTTCAGCACACTCTTCTCTTTTAATGTGTAAAAAACATGATCTTACAACCTCATTTTATGGGCTGTTTTACAGGACACAACCTCAGAAGCCACATTAAAGAATAATGACGGCCCCCTAGTTTCAGAGATCTGCACTCTGAGTTCAACTTTAAAAACATGCTCAAAAATGTGAGGGGAAGAGGTTGGGCTGTATGATGCAATCTTTGCTAAAATGGCTCTGCCTCTGTCATCTGAACTTCACAGGGGCTCAAACATAGTCTATTAACATGCTTACAATCATGCTGATCAAATAAAAGCAGGCCTTTACAAAACGCTGAAAGTCTTGCTTATAGCCTAAGGGCATGCACAAACACACACACACACACACACACACACACACACACACACACACACACCCACGCACACACACACGCGCACACAGACATACACACACACGCACACACACACCCACACACACAGAATAGTACACACATCCCAGAAAGAAAAACATCCCAGAATTACCTGAGAGTACAGAGATCTTCTGAACCAGATACAATTACAGTATTATACAGTATTTTGAGTAAGCAAACATCAGCTTCACACTTCAGGGGCCTTTATGTTACTCTCATGTTAAAAATGAAGGAGTCTTTCCATAACGTTTTGAACTGTATTTTCAGAGTTTGCACAAGCTCAGAAACTATCGTGGTGCATCCAGCAATAAGGGTAGCACTGAGCTTCTTTTATATAGTGAAAAGAATTACGCAGAAAACTCCAAGTCTACGTGCTGATCCATTTTACAGTGGTCAAAATGGGCTTGCAAATGTAACATATATTCTAGGGGTACATTTAAATTAGTTCAAGGCAAAATCTCTGAATGAATCATAGATGACAGGAAGATTAAGACAGGGTAAATGATACAGGCCTACTCTGTACTTTCTTCCTTCTAAATGATGATGCCACACTGCACCTGCTCATCCTGCACCGCACCCTGCTTTTGGCTGCACTTCCAGCGGTCAGAAAGATTGGACAATTCACATGTGGAGAGCACCCAACCTATTGTCAGTGCACTCGAGGATTTCCAGTGTAATGGCTGTGGCTGCCAACACGACTCTACTGCTGGGTTTCAGAGCAAGTAGAACCATCAGAGCATAAATATGAGGAGAGAGAATTACTGATGCAAAAGGAATATTGTAATACCCAATGTGGTAAATGCGTTCAAAAATAAATGTTCTCCGGAAAAAGCCCCATATCTAAGTAGCACATTCAAAACGGATTCATGACTTCACACTGTTACACAACTAAAGGAGACACTTAGCAAAATGTAAAGGGAAAATGTTACCGGAATTCTATTTATATGTTTATCAGTACAATACAGTACAATAGTACAAATAAACGCATTCTGTTAAAATGACCAAATTGATTAGTACAAGCATTTGGCATTTTCCTGGCCATATCCACCCCTCGGCACTGCTTAACTGTGAAAGAACACAAATGAAGGATAGAACTCATTCCATGATAAGACCACCCATACCTGCATTCAAGTTACACACTTGCATGAACAAATACACACTGGTTTAAGATGCATGATACATGGATAGGAAGCCAGCTCTGGATTGCAGAAACAGATCAGCCTTTGTTGAGTTGGTGGGGTGCTCGGCTGCTGATATTTGAATTAGAACCATAAAAACATACTTGGAGTCTTTTCAGAATGAGGAAAGAATAGACAGCTTGCATTTACAATGATATTACCCCATTTCGGAACTTCACAGAAACGTATGTGGTTCGACTGACCAGGCACAATCCTACCTACACACAAACTGGGGAGTAAATGCCATTGATTAAAGCAGATGAGTAAGTACCAAAGTCAATTCTATATTCACTTTCAGCAGACAACCACTGTATTATAAGAGCCAAGGTTAAGCAGTAAATACAGACAAAGAACCACTTTGGGTGGAATTTTCCTTCATGTACTTTCTAAAGCATAAATCCATCAAATGAATTACATCAAATTATGTTTCATAATATTACAATAACAACATGTATTAAGTAAAACACCAGCTCTACATCTAGAGACATCATTTAGCATCTGGCTAGCTAAAACTGGTATCCTTACTCATATAATGGAAACACACCCACTTACCAAATCCACTGAAATCCAAAGCTTTAGAACCCAAACCAGGAATCACTATAAAGGGCAAAAGTCTAACTATAAATTCCTACATTTACTATTGTCTCTGCTGGAAAGTTCTGAGCTTGCTGTTTCAGCAACAGAGTCTGACATATTTGAAAATGCAAGAGCTTCGTTTGACTGATATGCTCAGTTTCAAAAAAGTCATGTTTATTTAATTTCATTTTCTGTCCGTCTTTTCTTCCGCATCGTAGGGAAGATGCGGACACTCGTGTAGCTTCCGCAGCTATCCATTTCACAGATTGAAAGTTTGATTGAAGGTGCAAATTGCAATTTGGAGTCGAGTTCCAAATGATTTGAGTTCCATCACCATGCGTTCAGTTGTAGCAGAAAGTGAAATGCTATTAATCTATGATGCACACTTCGAGCTTCAGCGTAGTATAGCAGCAAAAATGGATGGAATGTGAAGTTCTCAGGCCCTTTTTAAGAAAATTGCTCTCAAAAAACTGAGGAGGTTTAGTTCTAAACCTGATGTAGCACAGTCCAGCTAATTGTAGTCTGTTTATTTTAGACTGGCACTAACACTATGGGTGAGGTCACCAAATAGATCCGTAAACCGGGTTAGTGATACCGACCACATTCCTTTTATTAGAGGAAGTCTTTCAATCCATATCACATAGTATTTTCAAACACTGGCAATAAATGACAGATTTTCAGTGAATCCTTTACCAAAATGATTGTTTCTAGCATCAGTTTTCTGAAATTTAGTGGAATAACAGTCAGTGAATTGTAGGGAACCTCTTTACAGTGGTGGGTTATGGGAAATGTAATGTCTACTACACAAATACAGCCATTTTATTTACAACCACTGAACCTGAGTTTTCATATGTAACACTGATGATAGCAAATCTGGAAACAAATAGGTTTTCTATGGGGACTATTTTATTTTACAGTGCCCTGCATGTATCCCTTCACCATGCATGGATGTTAGATACATAATTTAAGTCCAAAACTATAGTAAAACTATTTAGAAGTATTAAACTCCTGTATTCAAAGGGTAAAAGGTGTTTCACCGATTGACTACAACAACACATCAGGTGTTCATAAGGGAAAAAAACTATGAATTTAAGAGACTGAGCTTGCTTGTCTGATGTAAACTTCAGGATGAATCCTGTGAAATGTAGCCTTGATTATTCCCTGTACTGAGAAATCAGCCCTAGGTTATATCTATTAGATGACTCTATCCCTACAAGGTCTTCAGCTGTTCAAGATTAGATCTCAAGGGGCAGTGCTAAACACTACTACATCAAAGCATGAGACAACCATATACCCCCGAGTCCCTACCCATGGACACAAGCCCAGGCTACACTTCCATCTTCTCTTGGCACGCCCAGTATGAACAGATGAGCAATATTCCCTCACAGAGACGTGTCTGGCCATACAAATCGAAGCTTGGAAACGACCTGTACATGGTCCTGGTCACGCGACTCAGGAGTAATCACAGACCTTGTGGGAGGGTGGGTGTCTGGGTGCTGTTGACTGTTATGACCAATGATACGGTCAACAGCTTCACTGAAGTAAAGCCATCATGGCAAAAGCAGTAAATAATATGGGAAAAAGTATATCTCCACATAACATAGCATGGGGAGCTGTGAGTGGTAGTAGCAGCTTTTGGAGGAGGGTGTGAAAGCGCTAGGGGAAGCTGTGACAGCCACTCAGTACAGAAGGCCCCCTTAAGAGTCTTCCCAGACAGATGGACATGAGTATGGCAGAAAGAAGCCCTATAGCCAAGGCTTTCTCATCCAGATGGAGCTCTGTCCATCGACTGTGGCCATCAGCTACACATGCCAGGGCATTTAGAGCAGGGGCAGATGCTCAGAGACTTCACCCGTGACACCAAAGGCTATCACTCACCTTTAATGATCCTGGAAATGTCACAGGCACCACCTCTTGCTATTTTTCACACCGGCTTCAATCTCTCACTCTCGTAAACGTGCAGCCACTGCATAATGTCATTTGTTAATCGTTATCGCAATATTGGTCTTTGCAGTTCTACAGACGCAGAAGGCCGCAGCATTCATGAGATCCTTAGCATGTATGTGGCAGCCTGAAGAATCCCTGAAACATGGTGATATTTTGACTACTTCAGCTTTTTATGTTTCTTTAACAAATAACATTTCCCAAACATGTTACTTTTTAAATTTAAGATATCTCAATCAGAAAGTTATTCGATTTTCAATTTTAGATATTAGATTAGTCCGGAACCTGTAAAAATCAAGTTCCAATAGATTCCACAGTATAAGAGCTTTAAAGAGCTGTTTGCATTTATGAAGCTTTTCAGTGCATACAGAAACTGTCCTGTATTCATTCCATTAATACACTTTGCTTCATCAGATGGACAGGCTGCTGCAGGCAACATCATTTCTTCACAGGTGCAATTTTGTCACTCATTCCTAGACATATTATGGTCTTTATTCTTCATCTTTTGTGGTGAAAGTGTAGTGAAAGTGTCACATGGGTGCCAAAAGGCTATCCTGTTTACTTGAATTTTGCATCAATTGTGTGGGAAAAAACACTATAAAACATTTTATAAAACACACATTCTCAAAAAATGCCAGAAAGTGTTCTCTGTGTGATGCTATAAAACATTTTAAATTCCCATAAAGAACCTTTCAATGGTTTTTTCTTTTAAGAACCAGGTTTTGTAGATGGGATGTGTGAAGGTAAAGAACATTTTTAAAATTACCTCCACATTGAACGCAGGTTACTGAAAGAACCTTGAAATTGGTAAAAAGCCTTTATGTGAAGTTTCTTTCGACCTTTAAAAGGTTCTTCCTCCTCCCACATACTTCATGTTTACAAAAATGGGTCCTTGGGAAACTAAAATGGTTCTACCACAGGGGAATCATCAGAGCCTTTGTATTAAGAGTGTATCTCATAGGTTTTATAGTGTCCTTTGCGCATCAGCCTTTTTGTTTCTATGGGTGTTTTCATGAACCAAGGCAAGGCAATTCAACAATCTATCTGTCCCAAAACACTCCATATCTAAACATCCACTGGGTAGGCTGGAGCATCCAGGAGCCTTTAAGGAAATAATTGGTGTTCTTAGCTCTTGGGTTTTGCGTATAATTAAAGAAAACTGCAGCCACTTTGTTTAATTCAAACAAGGCTAATTAAAGAATGCAAGCCAGCCACTCGGCCTAACCCCTGAAAATACATTTTGTGTTTCATTACAGGAAGCCTTCAGTTTCCCAAAGATGTATATGTGATAGAAACACAGGGCAGAGATGCGGGTAAAATTACAGGTTGCAGAAAACAAAATGATATTATTACAGAAGACCCTTTGAAGTTTCTTCGTTTTTGTGTTTTTTTTTCTGGATATCCAACTCATGGTGCTATAAAACGACACAACAAAAAGTGCATGCATGCATATGAGAGGTGGAGGTTAATATGAAGCTGATATGGACCCATAGCCTTGACAGTGCTCTCTCTCATCTCTCCAGCATCTTTCAGTCATTTCAGAAACACCTTCTCCAGGCCATCTCTCGCCCTGACACACAGCGTTCTCACTGCTCTAACCATTACTGACCACTCTCTGGATGTCGTTCCCACCTCCTCAGAGGATGGGATATCCTGTCAGTGCCTCGGGAAGCCTCTGGCGCCTGTTTGAGCAAAGCGGTGCCAGCCCTTCATCATCTCCCACTGATCATTGCTCACACCACGCAAATCCCCACCAGTTCTGGCTTCTTCCAGCCAAACAGCCCTCCACCCCGCAGACTGAGCATCCATAAGCTCAGCATCCCCTCAGGCTCTACGGGCCACCCCAACCCTCATTCTCATCTACATCCCATTACCCCCATTACATTTTACAGAAGAATTCATAATAGTTACTGAATAATAACCCCTACAACTCCACAGACCCCTCACTGTCACAATTGCACATCACATGTTAGTTTCAAAAAGGGTAACAAATAGTTTATAGTGGGTACTGGACAATATCTCTGCAGTTTAACAGGTTAACAGTTCACCTGCATTTAAAGGGGTTAACAACTACAGAAAAGAAGCTTAGAATTTAATAACGGAATAATAAACTGAATAAACAGGGCAAGCATATAGCTGAAAAGATTAATAACGTGATAATAAGCCTACAGCTGTTAATAACTGGGTAATAGGGTATGCATAATAGCTTAATAATAGGATAATAAGCATATAGCTTAAAAGACTAATAGTAGAATAATGAGCATATGACTTAAGGAGGATAATAAGAGTACATCTGAAGCAGTTAATAACAGGATAACAATACGCATACAGTTTAAATAACTAATAACAGGATAAGTCTGCGACTGAAACAGTAAAATGAAAATAAGCCTCCAGTTTAAGGGGCTTAATAACAGGAGAATCAGTCAGTATATGGCAGCCACCCAGCGGACACACAGGCGAAAGTGAACGGGAGAGAGAGAGAGAGAGAGGGAGGGAGAGGGGAGGGGGGGGAAGAAGATGTGTAAAAGGTTTACGCACGCTGACGATCCTCTCGGAGGTGCCCCCGCGCGAGACCGTGGTGCCGTTGAGCCCCACGAGTGAAGGCAACGTCTGGGACATCCAGTTGGTGACCATGGCCATGGTGCTGAGCACCGCTCCAATTTTCAGCAGAGGCACGCTCATGGCCGCCCGCCTGGCCCTCTACGGCCACCCCCCCGACCCGCTCAGCCCCGTGCCGGGGGTCCTCACGCACAAGCTGGAGCCCCTCACACACTCGGGTCCAGCTACACACGCACACACACACACACACACACACAGGTCCAGCTACAGTCAGCAGTGACAACAGGACCCTCACACACAGCTGGCGATGGCAGTGAGAGCGGACAGGCTGCTAAAATCCAGCGGCATCACAGCGCTTCAGTCCACACAGCTTTCAATCCGGCTGCCTGAGTGCGAATGCCAGCTCTCCCTCTCTCCCTCTCTCTCTCTCTCTCTCTCCCTCCCTCCGTCATGCTCTCTCCCTCTCTCTCTCCCTCTCTCCCTCCCTCCGTCATGCTCTCTCGCTCTCTCAAGATGCAGCGCTGCGCATTGGCTGCCTCCCTCGCTCTCTTTTTTTCTCTTTCCCTATCTTTCTCTCCCCTGCTTTTCTCTCTCCCTCTTTCTCTCCTTGTCTTTCCCTCCCTCGCCTTTCCTCTCTCTCTCCCTATCTCCTTCTGTACCTCTCTCTCTGCTCCCACTGTCTCTCATCCCCACCTTCTGCTTCTCACAGTGTCATTCTACAGACACACACACACACACACACACACGCAAACACACAACCATTACACCATCATCCCCGTCTCATTGTGTCCCCCATGCCGTCCATCTCTTTCTTTGCCGGTGAAACGAACAGACGGGAAGCACACCTCACGGAACAATCAGGCTTTTGATGCCACCGCTGTTTTTTAAGGCGAGCATCCGCAACAGAGTCGGCTTAAAGCTGCCTGCTATATTGGGCTCACCATGAACCCCTGCCTATGGGTGTCTGTGTGAGAGAGAGAGACATATAGAGACAGAACAGAGGAGGAGAGAGAGAGTGGAAGAACAGTGTGCAGGGGTGGGTGGGTGGGGGGTATAGGAGACAGAAAGCTCCCTGAGTATTAATGAGGAAGAGGATGAGGCGTTCCAGTCGGTGGTTCCTCTCCGCAGACAGCTCATCAATCACACACACCGTTTGACACCTCTTTAATCAGCCTGTAATATGGAAAAGTCAAATCGTCCCACTTTCTTCTCTTCTAAAGAGAACTGAATGGACCCAGTCAGACTTTCCCTCTCTCTTTCTCTCTCTCTCTCTCTCTCTCGCTCTCTCTCTCACTCTCTCTCTCCATATGTATGTTATTGTAAATATATGCTTATATAAATATATGTACACAGCTAAAGTTAACGCAGATTCAGACAGATGAAATGGGGTAAGCAAAATAGGCTAATAATTATTTGTACCTTGATTATTGAAAAATCTAGTTTATCTAGTTCTAACGGTACATTAACAATTTCAATACATTCACTTCCTAAACCAACGACTCCATATTTTGAAACTGAGTTGCAGAAAGAGCCTGTTTTCCATTGACCCTTTTTGTGAAAAACCAACACATTTATATATCCACCAGTTAAACAGGCAAGACAGCGCTTGAGCCCCTCCCAATGAAGTTATACGGATTATTTCAGTCCAGTCTGCTCTTTGAATGAAGAGTCATCTTCGCTCAGAAAAAACAGGATGTTTAATTCCACAGAACAAAGAAAGCTAGGAAAACATGTTAAATTTGTAAATGACTTAATGCATGTAAAATAAATAAATAGCTACATAAACATCGCAAGTGGACACAATGTAGGATGTGACCTTTATCTATTCAATTGAAATGCTGTATCTCTACTTTGGCCTTCTCTCATAAAGGCCACTGCTATATTGGAAGAGCTGTACAGAACAGGCAGTCCAACTGTAGTGCAACATATCACAATACAGGATGTGTTCATCATTTTAAATGTGCAGAAATGCAGGTCCAGGCCCCTAACAAGCGAGCCAAAGAAGTGTGAGAAAAAAAACTTCATAAGAGAATGAGGAAGAAACACCCAGAGCAACCAAGACTCAAGACTAGAAACTCTTTAACAGAAGACCATGAGGAAAAACATTAAAATACTAGACTCAGAAGAAAAAACCTGAGCATGAAAAAGAAAGACCAAGAGGAATCAAGACACTAAAGGAAAAACTCCTAAAGAACATGAGGAAGAAACACCAAGTAGAATCAAGACCCTAAAGGAGAAGAACCCAAAAAACATGAGAAGAAATACCAAGAGCAACCATGACTAACTGAAAAAAAGGATGAACCGCTGAAAGGAACAAAGATTTAAAAGGTGAGCCCTCTAAAAACCTTGAGAAAGAAAGATCAAGATAAGCCAGTTCAGGACAGGACAACCTTCTGAAAAATATGAGGATGAAACACCAAGAGGAACCTGGTCTAAAAAGAAGAAACTACTGAAAAACCTTGAGGACGAAACACCAAAAAGAGCCAGGTCAGAAAAGGAGAACCTTCTGAAAAATATGAGGATGGAACACTAAAAAGAGACAGGTCCAAAAAGGAGAACCCTCTAAAAAAATATGAGGATGGAACACCAAGAAAAATCTGGTCTAAAAGAAGAAACTTCTGAAACACCTTGAGGAGGAAACTCCAAGAGGAGCCAAGTCTAAAAATATAGTTCCTAAAAGCATGAGAAAGAAACACCAAAAGAAACCAAGACTCCAAATAAAATCTCTTTAAGAGCATAAGGAAGGACTGCAGAGAGGAACCGAGGCCAAGATAACTCAGAGATCTGCTTGGTTCTAGACAGCAGAATTCTGGCACTTGTGAGAGTGAGGCTTACATGAAGCAGAAAATGAGATTCAGCAGATTAAAGAAGTATCCGTGTGGTAACTGTGCAATCCTGCTTCAAGGCAGAGAACCTCCAATAGTGAAAGCACTGAGAGCCTAAATTTAGCTTTTGTCCCTACAATCATCAAAGCTGCTTCAAGCTACAGCGAGGCTGTTCTGAGGATCGGAGGGAGGCAGGGCTCAGTGTGACTCTGCTACTTGTTATTCCGCTCGGCCGACATGTTTCTCCTCTCCGTGTTTTGACTGGAGGAGAGTGATAGGTGATTTGCAATGTCGTGTCAGTTGTGAGATGCCATCAGAAGTGACATCTGCCAGACATGCATTCAAACCACAGCTCACCTGATTTCTGCAGCCAGCCTTCTCTCCCTTTTCGAGTGAAGCAACACTGCCATCCAGTGGCCACGGTCCAGTACTACAACCTTAATGTGCACCGAACTGGGCTTCATTTTCCAAAATCACCTAAAGCATTTCCAACACCATTTTCTGAGTAGAGCAAGGATCGATCTCCCAATAAAACAATATTATTCCGCATAAAGAACTAAGAACAAAGACACAAGCACATGCAAACATTCAGTGTCAGACCGATCAGACAATTAGACAGAAGCAGATGAAATCTCAATGAAATTACATTTTTTTAAACAAACTAAATTAGTCCCAGTGTTTGCAGGCTGTTTACAGCTGGGAAATGTGAGTGGTTAAGTAGCAAAATGCTCTCCAGTATTATTTCAATGATGAAATAAAGGTCTATACTGTAGCTCCACGGTCACAAATGAGGGCTTCTGTGACAATACTAGTTCAGTGTAGTGACTAGACGAGATAATATATAGTAATAAGGCATATAGTAATATTCAACACACACACACACACACATCCACACACACATCTTTGCACTGGACACTGCAATACTGTCGCTGCATTTTGTAGATATGCTGAGATTTATGATCCCAAGCTTCTATAGCTGTTTTAGTGCATTATCAAGCATTTGAGGACCCCCAAAATGAATGGAGGGCCATCAGCGAGGGCTAAAATCCAGATGCATAAACTTGAGCACTGCTATTTAAAAAAAATGACACTCAGAAATACATGCATGGTAATGATGCACCCAAATGGAAATCTCGGTCAAAGTGGAAATACTAGCCCGAAAAACTGAAAAAAAAAATAAATACTAGCAATAGGTCAAACTAATCAACATAAATTGAACTCACTAAATGATTCCCGTACATAAACTACAAAACTACAAAAACCAACGTCCTCAACAGCACAGAACGGTCATCCAAGGTAAGGAATTACATCATTAAGGCCTAAAAAGTCTAAAGTCTAAACCTAACAGGGGTTTTCCTTTAGCTTTGCTGTGCATAGTTTTCAAGTGATCTCGGACTTGTAGTGGGAATAGAAACCCCTTCATTTGTTGAACATCCCTCTGAGAGCCTGTTAAATGTGGCATTTTTACTGTGGACCTGCTGCCATTCTAGCTCTCTAAATGCAGAGATTAACCTTACTTGTAATATCTTAGATATCAAAGCTTCACAGAAGTCCAAATTTTCTGTTCTATTTTGCCCATTTTCTCCTTCAGGTGGCTGAAATTTCAGTGCATTACTGGTATGCATAAACATAATCCTGTATGTGGTCTTTTAGTTATTACTGTGATAATATTGTAAACTAATGTATGGGTAATTTTTGTGATCTTCACTTGTCTTGCTATGAGAATAGCCCTGTGGCGTGGTCTGTGTGCACTTTAAGCTGCAGCGGATGATGTCATTCGGTGCTGTTTGTTTAACTGCCACTGGAGAACAACCACAAAATTAAACAACCACAAAAGGCCCATCAGCCTGGCTGGGAGGTGAAAAACTCTATCTGGCCTGCTGCACGGTGACACGGCCAGAGCTTATGTGGCCCTTCTTTATCACCAAATGAGCCTGTAGGCCCGCCAGTGCAATAAGTGTTTTCTGTGCTCCCCACTGGTATATTACAAGGCACTGGCAAGTTTTAATGTTTGACCGTCTCATTAAATGCATTAAGACGAAGGGGATCGACTTTTTTATCCCGCCTACAAACAACTTTTGTTTTATCTTTGCCATTAAACGTGAAAGTGGAATTGACCTCCTTTTCTTTTTGCATTGGATTTATTTAACAAGGCTGTTAGCAGTAATGAGGTTCTGTGCTGTCAAGCCAGCTGCAACTCTCCTATTGACCAGCAGAGGGCGCTCACGATCAACAAATGCACAAGACCGAGGCCTTTCTATGGAATATTGTGCAATGGGTTATCAGTTAGAATTAGACTCAGTACTGATCAAACAGGCGTCTGAATGTAATTAGCCCAGTTCTAACAGCTCTAAGTAAACGCAGTGCAATCCCTGCTATCTGCACTTCATTAGGAGGCACAATGGATGCTGGGTGGGGCCGTGCCTTTTGGTGCGGATGGAGTCAGATGGTGGGAATACTGTAGTCACATCTGTATGCAGCTCCATGACTGTGCGCTCTACCGCCTTCGCCCGGCTCTGTGTGCTGTAGCCATGGGAAAATGGCAGCTTGTCTCTTGCAAACACACACACACACACACACACACACACACACACACCGCTTGCCCTGCAGGCCCCTCACTCTGCTATTTCTGTCCACAGCCCTTGCATCCTCATTAACGATCTTACTCATCTTCTCACATGCTGACACTGACACACACACATGCACACACTGCCAAGTTCAGTCATATAGGGCTGAATACACAGACAACACACACTCAGTCACACACACACACATACACACATGCAAAGCATACATTCATGCATATGCATGCCCAGACACACGCCCGCTCAAACATTCCGTTTTACCAAGCGCCCGTCCACTTTACCATAAACATCTACTAAAAATTCTATTGTGCTATTTGCCTGCAGGGCTTTAGCTTTAAAAGGCATTTTTAATCAGTTCCCACCATGTAGATGAACTTCAGCCGGGAGCACAATACCTAACATGACCTCCGGGTGGCAGCAAAGTTCTCAAAAGAAAACCTCCCAAAATAAAAAACACACAGACACACACACAATTTGAACACACTCACCAAGGACATTTGTTCTGAAAAGACACCTTCACTGTCATCCACCCATCATTTCCCTTCGCAACGTTATCTGGCATAATGTTAATTGCTGTGTGGGCAAACAGTAACTAATACAAACATAAAGCTTTCAACTGTGGCTCTTCTCATCTGCTTTAAATTATTTCATTTAATTATGATTATATTTAATTATTAGCCAGTCTAATGATGCAGACTGGAGCTCAGCCCTCAGCTCGGCTGCTGAATGGGGTTGTGGCTGCGGCCCCTGCAGAGTATTGCAATCACAATACAGTACAATGTGCTTTTCTGTATCATGGATATCTGCAGATAGTACAATTATGCCCAATTACGCCCGCTTAAATGGATTTAGTGCAGTGCAGTCAGGACTGGTGTCAGGGGGTCATTCAGCAGGGCAATGACCCACCAATTAATCTTCCTGCCCCACTAGACCTGTTCATTTTTAACACACTTCTGTAATGGCAAACGGCATAAAACAAAGGGAAACTAAACACGGAGAGCTGCTGCATGGCTGCTGGAGGATAAATCTGCACACAGATTTGATACAAGAGTCAACCTGGTGATTTACTGTGAATGAGGCTCTCCTGTTGATTCTCTCCTGAATGTGTTGCTGCTTTGGACAGAGCCCTGGTAGATTTGCTGCCTCGTATTTTCCTTATGATCTCAAAGGACAAGGTACAAAACTACACTATTTTGGGCACAAACACTCACTGAATTTAGTCCCTTTAGTTAGGGAACATAATTGTACCTCATTCCATTAAATTCCTCTTTTTTGAGCCATTGTGATACATAGTGATTATAGAGAAAACATCTTGTAATATTATGATTGTTATAATTCTGCCATAACATACCTGTAGGAATACACTACAGTTAGTTATGCTTCTTTAATATTTTTGACATTTATTTGCATGTCTTGTTGCACGCCTATAATGTATTTACATTTTCAATATAAATTCGTACAAAAATCAACAAGTAGCAGGAGTTTTAAGAGCAGTAAAAGTAAAGCCAGGCATTTCTTGCCCAAGAGCCTCAAAATGAAACAAAAAGCTTGTTTTTTTCTCATACAAGTAACAATAAACACAAAGGACATATCTCATGACAATTCAGATAGTTATTTGCAAAACACAGCAGCTTATGCACACAGCAGTATAGTATTGATGTCATGTCAGTTTAAATGCTGCTGTGGTTAAAAGCATGTAGAAAAATATGCATTAAATATAAGCATGTAGATGTAAATATACCTCTGTTCAGTTAAACTATAAACTTTTACACTTTGGCCTTAATAGACATCACTGGACAGGTGGTTAAAGATTAACTAGCAAGATAACTGATGCCAATGGTGTTCCTATTTACTGTGCAACCAATAAATTAAAGCCAACTGGAGCTACTTAGCATGTAGTCTGCACTGTCATAATTAGGCTAGGCTAGATTAGCATGATTAGTGCTAGCAACTTCTGGAAGGTTAAAAGTTCAGTTAACAATGTGGATTAGATTTGTAATAAACTCACTGAGGCTAGCATAACTGAGGCCAGGGATATTACATATTTCATCTTTGCCTTCTCTGTCCCCTGTATGAATAATCTTTGGTGACCCCAGGAACTTCACAGATTTCCCAAATGTATCATTTTAAGGTGAGCTGCATCACATCATCCCACAGATGCTCGATCAGATTGATATCTCAGGTAACTGGTGGCCAAGTCAACACCTTTGAAATCTTTTTCATGCTCCTCAAACCATTCCTCAACAATTTTTTACAGCTTGCCAGGGTGTGTTATCTTGCTGAAAGAGGCCACTGCCCTCAGGGAATACTGTTGCCATGAAGGGATGTACTTGGTCTGCAATCATGTCTAGGTGGATCACACTGCTCAGAAGATCACTGCCTTCGCCGCCTCACCTGTTTCCTATTGTGCATCCTGGTGCCATCTCTTACCCAGGTGAATCACACACACACACACACACACACACACACACATCCACATGATGTGAAAGAAAACACTGGACAACAAGCAAAGGCACTCTAACTGGTCTGTGGCTACATATCCCAGTACACAGCAAGCAGTGATCTCTGATACCTCTCTGTCCTAGCCAGCATGAACTTTTTCAGTCATTTCTGCTACAGTGGCTCCTCAGTGGAATGGGGCCAGGCGGGCAAGCCTTCGCTCCCCACGCGCTTTAATGAGCCTTGGGCGCCCATGACCCTGTCGCGGGTTCACCGGTTGTCAAAGTCGCTCAGATCCTTATGCTTGCCCATTTTTCCTGGTTCCAACACATCAACTTCAAGAACTGACTGTTCACTTGCTGTTCAGTACAGTATTGTGCAAAAGTCACTGGCGCATATGCAAATTGTTTAAAGGCACTTTTCTCAGCGTGTGATAATGTGTCTGTCTGCTAGCAAAGTTAACATTAGAATAAATGCAAACTGCAAAAGTAAAAGTATCAAGAGTTGTTTTGTTTCTGAAAGAGTAGACGACAATGCCTCCAGCTGTTTGGATTTGTGAAATCCTAATAAAGATTACAAAAAATGAATGAATGAATGAATGAATGAATGAATAAATGAATGAATATTTTGTAATATTAATGTGAAAAAAACACTCACTGTTCATCTAAACAGTTTTTATATAATTTTTTTTCAGATACCTACTATATATCCCACCACCCCTAATCAATGTGATTCACTTCACCTGTCAGTGGTTTTAAATTTGTGGCTGATAGGTGCATATGATCTTCCTTAGGGTCATCTGTACTGTATGTGTACAGCAGTTCTGAGACCTCAGTGCTTATCTTTGAGTTTATTGCTCAAAAACGACCCATTTCACAGCCAGGAAAGTAATTATCAAGTTGACCTGAGTCAGTGATACCGCAGCAGAGTTGACCCTTTAGGCCATGCTGGTGATCATCTAGGGACTTTGTGAGCACAGATTTTGCTGAATGGGGCAAAATTATGCTTTTGCACTTCATTTTTAAGCTTTTTTAGACAGGAGCCCACAGACCCATAAACTAGGTGTGTATAGATCACTGCAGACAGAAAAAGGACTTATTCAGACACATCTCAAAACTTATTGTCTAGTATACCTTATTTCTGCAGGACTTATGCTCTGAAGTCTTTACAGCAAACAACCCAAGAAACCTTTTGCCACCTTTTCATGTCGCTCACATCTGATTCGAATTGTATCTTTGAATATGTGGCCCAGTTTCATCAGTATTATCAGAATATATTATAGATATATTATGTCTTTATTTATTACTTATTAACATGCACACTAGGCATGTGCTGAACGTTGGATTTGGGAAGTTTTCGGATTATTTAGGTGATGTAAACAGTATACTATGATTTCCAACTGGTTTTAAAGAAATGCAATAAAGAGACCTGGATTTTAGCTCAGTAGTCGGGTTCCTCAGTGACTGTATACTCTTATGATTTCATTTGCTTTCTACGTCCGCACATGTGCAGAAAAGAGAACTAGATAAAGATGATCTTACCGAGAAACAGCAAACTCTGAGCGCTCATTTCAACGCCACAACCACGAAATGGTGACAAATGAGCCAGGATTGCGAACTCTCACGTACTGAGACTTACGCAACTGACAGATCTCACGCCACACTTCTTTTCTCGCACTAACTTTCCTTTTTCAGTGTTCCTCCAAACGGTAGTGTGTGCAATGACAAACCACTGGTGGACCAGCCACTCTCCAAATTCACTCCAAGTTGGACACTGCTGTGCAACATTATAATGTGTAGCATAAAAATAATTCAAGGCATTTTCTCAGTGATCTGTATGTATCATGATCAGGCCCCTTCATGGCTAAAAAATGGTATAAACTTATGTTCCCTATCCAAAGGTACCTACGACAGTGACAGCATTTTGACCTATTGTACAAGGCAGTAGGTCACAATCGGCAAAAAAACTGGACAGCCTCAGAGTACAAAATAAACAGGGTTTTAGGAGGATGTTCTCCATATGTCTGCATGCATTTAAAAATAATGGCTGCACCGCGGCGGTTCATGGCAAATACAGGTACAGTTATACCTCCCAGTGTGAACACACTACTTTCAATTTAAGACACAGGATCTCTTTTGGAGTATGGAGGTGTAAATGTATGTCCCCACTGTCTGACGCTCCCCTCTGCTGAGGTAATGATGCTGTTCACATTCATCTCACTGTGACCACCTATGATCAGCCTCGATTACTATGATCACCTCTGCACCTCAGTGACCTAATTACATTCCTGGTCGTGCCGGCTAATTTAGTGGATGACACCGCGAGAAAGGCGGCGTGACAGGCTGACCTCTACGAATCTCTTTAATCAAACATTCCTACTGAGGCAAACACCCCTCATCCCCCTCAACCCGCTGTAAATGGACTAATTACAGGCTGAACACCGGGAATCTTCAGGCCGAGCGAAATGTATCTGAATGCGCGAGAAATCTGGTTAATTGAGGTTGCCCCACAAGACAAGTCTTCTGCTGTAAGGCCCTCCTCGCCGCTCCTGGATTCGGCCTTGTCAATATCTTTGAGAATAATTGGCTTTTCCATTCAGCGCTGAGTGAAAGCCATTGCGAATTGCGATGGCTTTATTCCTTTAAAGCGGAGCTATATTTTAAAACTGTCGGCTCTGAGGGAGTAATTCCTCAATTTGTAAATGTTTACACTCAGGATTAATTCCGCTGCACTCACAGTTCGCGCGTTCACAGAGTATTCTGTTATATTTCATTCTGATGAACTGATTTGTACCAAGAATAGCCCCAGTGTTCACCCTGGTTGGATGTGCATCATGTTTAGGAATGAGTATTTTCAATATTGATACTGATACTGCTTATCTATATTGATATGTATTGATACCCTTATTGATGCTACTCTCAAAAAATAAAGATATCACATGAAAAGACGTAAGAATAAACCATTTTATTTCGATCTTTTTGCTGAAATAATGAGTTTAACTGTTTCCTGTATAATGAAGGATGAGCAACGAATGAGTG
>JBBPCY010000142.1:3097737-3108307 GCA_037974405.1 Brachyalestes nurse | reverse complement strand
ATAAGTGCATAATTTATTGTTCAAGTGTTCATATTTACCATGTAAAGGACAAGATTGAGTTCTGACATCTAATAAAACAGCTGCTTTCGAAGCTAAAAAATTGGCCTATGACTACCTTTTTATTGTGAATATGTAGCTAACCAGGTCTTATTACCTGTCCACAAAATTATGATCAATTAAAAAAAATATTTATTTTATACAGTTGTTGCCTTCTCAGCCTCGGCTTTAGCAGCTGCTAGCCAGGCGTCTTTGGCTCGTTACTCTTGGCAACAGAGCCAGTCCAGAAATGAGACAATTTTGGGGAGCAGGGTCTGTTCTTTTCTCCCTCGGAACAGGAGCATTTATTTATAGCGCCAAAAAGAACATTTAGAGTGGCGAGAATCACAAACAGAGCAACCATGTAAAACTCCAAACACTCCCTGTGCTACCACATTCATTGAAAGACTACATTTCCCAGCCTCCCTAGAGGCTCAATTACCCAGAATGCAAAGTTTATTAAGGCAACAGGCGCATCCTGTAACACTGTTTAAGAGACGATAAGAAATCGAATCGATAAGAAGAATCGATAATAGCACTGACATCAATAATTTCTTATCGATTACCATCACTAATCCACACCAGAATCTCCTTTGACATGTCTGTTCAGGTGACCATCTGTGATTTTAGACCATACCTGTGCATCGCACACCTCCACAGTCATTCTCTCCACACACATATGCAGGCATTTATGAGCACTTAGTATATATGAGCTGTCAGTGTGCCCTCCCTCTCTCTTGCACCAGAGTGTTAATCTGCCCTAATCTCCAGAGCCTTTCATCCTAAATGCCCGATCTAGTACACAACAGTATGATCAGACTACTCTTCTGATAACTACAGCAGGGAGAAAACAGCCAGCTAAATTTTGTGACACTGTACCGTGTTGATTTGTAAACAACACTGACCAAAATATTTATCTGAACACAAAAGAACATCACTATTTGACCATATAAAATATTTTATTAGTATTACTCCTGAAACTGAGATCCTTGTGGCAAATACATGTACAGAAGAAGGTATTTGCATAAGAGTGTACAAGGGAGATATTTGTGCAAAAAGAGGATGAATTCAAACTAAATTTTGTCAGGCTGCAGTTGAGTTTGGACAAAATTTTGCTGGGTTACAGTTGGTTTTGGACATAAATATGTCAGGGTTGTAGTTGGATCTGAATCAAATTTTGTTGGGTTGCACCTAGGCATGAACAAAACTGTATGGATTACAGTTGAGTTTAGACACAATTTAGTTATGGCTACCAGTGCTGGACTGAATCAGAATCAGAAAACTTTATTGATCCCGGAGGAAATTGCTTATCAATAAAGTTTTCTGGTGGGCCGATGGTAATTTTGGGTCGGCCAGGTATTTGGGATGGCCCCCCGTCCCCCCTTTACGGAAAGACAGCCTGGTGGGCCAAAATGTCCGGGCCGATTTTTTGTCCCAGTCCAGCCCTGATGGCTACAGTCACGTTAGGATGGAATTTTGTGAGAGCTATAGTCAGTTTTGCATAAAATTTTACAGTCAAGCTCTAATTTAAAAGTTGATGTTGCTGACTGGTTGAGTCAAACTCAAGTGTTCAGATTCAGCTGCCACTACAACAATGCATTCACACATCAGCCAAGCGACAGTGGGGCAGGTGTTGGCTAGGAATGGGTTAGGATGTGTGTCTCTCCTGAGGAAGCTGTAATT
The DNA here is from genome assembly GCA_037974405.1 of Brachyalestes nurse. Classification (NCBI taxonomy): domain Eukaryota; kingdom Metazoa; phylum Chordata; class Actinopteri; order Characiformes; family Alestidae; genus Brachyalestes; species Brachyalestes nurse. The sequence goes on along the minus strand of JBBPCY010000142.1, from coordinate 3,106,588 downwards.
GAGAGAGATAATTGTGTAATGTGGCCCCAGTTGGTTATAATTCAGCCCTCCTCATTGGTTGTGTGCTTTGTGCCTTGGGGAGATTGCATAAACACATTCTGCTTTCGAAAAAGCATGTTAAAAAGTGTACCTTCTTCACAAGTTTCTCATAGACCATACATGCTGTATAACAAGCTTTAAAAAGAATTTGACCACATTTGTGTAGAGGCTGAGAGACTGAGGTGAGAAGTGTGGGGTACTTGAGGGGAACAATTTATATTTATTAAATATTTATAGTGGTGAGAGAGCATTACCAAAGTAGAAGGATTTTTTTAAAGAACCGAACTCATAGTTTTACGCGGAAATCTCCACAATAACGCGGAAACAGCACATATCCTCCGCCCATTTTTGCTTATTTGTGGCAATAAATATATTTTTTCTGAATGTTTAAGGGGACCTTCGGAATTGCATATCTCGGCGGGGAAAGCACTCAGACACGTCATACTTCACAGTTTGGTAGATCTCGAGGAGACTGTTCCAACGAGCCCTCATTTGTATTTTTAGCTCGAGTAGATCAGGTTTTATTATCCGAAAACCGTGTCCCAATACTTTTGTCACGCTTCCGAGTTGCATATCTCGGCGGGGAAAGCACTCAGACACTTCAAACTCCACAGTTCCGTAGATTTCCAGGAGACCGTTCCAACGAGCCCTTATTTGTATTTTTAGCCCGAGTAAGTTAGATCAGGTTTTATTATCCGAAAACCGTGTCCCAATATATTTGTCACGCAACCTTCCGAGCTGCATATATCGGCGGGGAATTTAAATTAAAAGACGGGTTTACCTTGAAAAGAGACGAATGCGGGTTTCCTTTATGTTTTCTTTAAGGGTAATGCTTTAAGCCGAGTTTTAAATGAAATTGAAGTGTTCTGAGAGAGAGAGAGAGAGAGAGTGTGCTTGTGTGTGTGCGTGGGACTGCTTGTGTCTGAGTGAGTTTGTGCCTGTGTGCTAATGCTAACTGCTAATATTAAAGGGTTTTAAGCATTTTTACCTTTTGATCATTAAAGTTTTCTGATTATGCTTTATTTTTTATATTTATATTTAATTTATTTCTCCTTGTTGCTGCCGTTTTAAGCGTCTGTGGCGCTCCAGACCAGAATCTCCCACGTGCGTCATCTCAGTGTTTCTCTAGTTTAAAGCCCTGCATTTGTAATACTGTAAATTAAATTAAAAGAGGTGAACATGGGTTTAACTTTACATTTTCTTTAAGGGTAATGCATTAAACTGAGTTTAAAATGTTCTGGGAGCATATTTAAGGGCATAGTTAGGGTTTACACTATAAAAATAGGCATTTTTAGGCATTTTTTTTAACCAAAACACAACGCGGTTTTCCCACTTAACGCGGTCCTCTTGGAACGTAACCCCCGCGATAAACGAGGGATTACTGTACTTCTACTAACATGCTATTGTTTTTTTCACTGCTGTCTTCTAGATGGAGTAATGCAACACTACCTTCTAGTTAGGTACGCTTTAGTTAGAAAGGTACCCATTTCCAATTTTGAAGAGCTGCAGTCTAGCACAGCAGTGGTTTCCTGGTCTAACATATGGAATACACCTACAAAATAATCAGTCAGGTGTGTGGAAATAACCAAGCTGTGCCAAGACCTCCTTGCCCTGCCATGAGCTACTTATTATAGAAAAATAACACTAGAGTAACCCCCCGCTTTTCAGTTAGAGCAGACACTGGACAGCAACTGAGCTCAACAGTCTCTTAATTTAATTTACAGTAATAAAAATACTGGGCTTTAAGAAGGACAAAACAATAAACAAGAGAAATACTTGAGACATTCCACTGGGGAAATTCAGATCTGCAGCTGCCACAGGTGCATCAAACTGCAGGAGCCCATCAGCAGCAAGGAGAAATAAATAATGTTCTCGGATTGGCTACTTTCAAACCTTACACCTCTGAGTACAGCGTGGGATGCGTCAAAGGTCAGCAGCCAATCAGCAGCAAGGAGAAATAAACAGCGTTCTCTGATTGGCTACTTTCAAACCTCCTGCCTCTGAGTACAGCAGTATTTCACCATCCCAAGACGCACTTTCTTTGTGTTTTTCTTCACAGTAACAAAAACTGTATAGTTATTTTTTGTATGGAATAGTGGCTGAAGTTACATACATATTTATGTAACAAAATTAGTAAATTATATTTTTCTTAATAATTTAGCACTAAAATACATGAAGAATTATATGTTGCCACAAAAAAAGCAAAAAAAAAAAAAACGTGCAGGATTTCTGCGATTTCCACTAATTTGCTGGAGTTTTCACCAACAATTATTAGTTCGGTTCTAAGAAAAACTGACTCAATCCGAAACACTTTAATTCAGCTTAATATATTACCCTTAAAGGTGACATATTATACTTCTTTTTAAACAAGTTATAATAGGTCTATGGGATACAAAACATGTTCATGAAGTTCTCTGCACAAAATCACTCTCACAGAAAGAGATATCACCAGCTCTATTCTTGACAGTTTCAGTTCCTTTTCAAAATGAGCCATTTAATGGCTCTGGCACTTTTATACAAATAAGCTGTTGGTGGCCACGCCCCACCATCCCATGCTAAAGCTGCGCGTTTACCACATTTGAAAATTTCAGAAAACAGAGGCGCTATCCAGCCCTATATGTTCGACCCCGAGTCAGACCCAGAGCAATGAAAACTGGAGAACAGAGGGCATCAGTCAATAACTGGAAATTTAGCTGAATTTATATTTATGTAATTTATGTTACCATTTATGTAACAAAATTAGTAAATTATATTTTTCTTAACAATTTAGAACTAAATGTGTAAAAAAAAAACATTAAAAAATGAGGATAATATTTGCAGTTTCTGCGCTATTGTGGGGATTTCCACATACAGTTATCAATAAGGTTCTCAGAAAAAATCTGTGTTAGACTGATTCCGTACTGTATACTGTATAAATAGATTATAAAGTTGCTTTGCAGCCCAAGATCTTAACAATGGGTAAAATAGGTGGCCATGTTTTGAAAAATCATTAAACATGTTTTCTTCGACTTAAATTTGAGACATCTTGTAGCTAGAGATTTGAAAGTCTGGGGATTTGCCCTTAGGTTATGTCACATTTGGGCATTTGGATTTTTGCTTGCAGGGGGGATGCGTGGTTAAAACAATATTGTAATGATATCATTCATGATTAGGTCATTATTGTGACATCAAAGAAAAATCCTGACTATTAATAACTGAGAAACAGAAATGAAAAGCTTTACAGTTGCCCACTAAGCATGCTGTCACGAGTCGTCGCGGCGTGCTCGAGTAGGAGGCACAGAGGCAGGCGTGATCCACTTGCATTTTCTTTTATTCCAAACAAGAACAAAAAACAGGCAGCAAGCTAACAAAAAGGGCACGAAGGCCGATGCTACTACTCCAAACAAACAGAAAACACACACACGACGAACCCCAAAGTGTAACGAAAACCGGACAAAGAAACAGAACAGAAACACAGGCTTTAAACTAAACAGAATACAGAACACGTGAAAATAATAATCCCAAAACTCAAACCAGGTGTAAACAGAAACAGACTCACGTGGCCAGTTCGGCAGAGTCCGCTGCCACGCCCCCAGTCAAAATAAGAGTCCCCATGGTCCAGGCGGACTGGGGGCGTGACAGACAATAACAAAATCTGCACATATGATAGACACAGATGCAAACTACAATGTGTCTTGACTGTCTGCTTGTGATTTGATCACCCAAAACATATTTTAAAACCAAGTGTAAACAGGGCTTTGGATGGCCAGTAGTGCTGGCACCCACTGCTGAGACTTCATCTCAAACCATTGAAGACCTCAGAGTTAAGTTTTATTTTTCTAATTATTTTTCCTCAGTAAATTTTAACACATTTAGTAAGTGTGAACAGAGATCTGTTTCTATATAAATGTATCTTGTTACGGATCAACACATGCATGAAGACTCATTCAGAGTTCAGTTACACAGGTATTCACTAAAAGGACACAGTAGAGGAGACATTAAAATGACACATTCGCTCTAAAGGTGTATATTCTTGATATATTAGACTATTTTTCCTCAAGTAAAGTCAGTTTTATCTGTGTAAAGAGACTTTCTAGTACACCTGATGCAATAGATGAGTAGAAAAGACAAGAGATACCTTCCACTTTAGCTTGTAAGAACTGATAAGTCCCTCTGTAGATTTTACCAGTGTTCATATTTGAACTGTTTCACTGGAATTCCTGAAATAACAGCCAGTTCACATTTACTCAGATTCAAACTGAGACCTGGGACTTTTGATTCTGCCAGTCTGAAGAAGATAGATTGAGCTTTATCAGTTAAATCAGTAAAAGAATGTTCTTAGGTCCCAGAAATCCCCACCCCCCACCATCTGCGACCCTCAGACCCTGAACTCAGCTACTGGACACTTTGTAATGTTTTGAGTCTTTTCTTTCCCTCTAAAAAAATCTCAGGTAAAATGAAAGCAATAGAAATAATTTTAGATATAAAATCTACTTTCTTTTTTTTTACATTTCTTCTAATCATTATTTTCCTTAATTCATATCTGACTGCTTTTGCTAAACACTCTGTAATTCCTCCCTTAATATCAGCAATTAAGTTTTTAATTTAAAAAAAACAAGTTGTTCAGTTTCTAATATGGAGATTTTTTTTTATTTGTTGGTTTTCAAACAGACAAAAAAACTAGTGCAGGGGCTTCATGGTCTGTTGAGGGACTTATTTGATTATTGTAATTTCATTTCATTTCATTTCATGAATAATTTTAGCTTCAGCTGCTAATTTAGATAGTGATTCAGTCAGTAACTATAGTTCATAGTTCATAGTTGTATTATAGATTTCAGTGGACCTGACATTCAACAAAATGAATGATACCTTGAATATCTTGTAGAAAGATCACTTTAAGTGTGGACTGATGTCCAACCAGCAAACAGAATTTCTAGAGCGTGGAAAATTTTAAAAAAATCACCCACATGAGCAAGCATTTGAACAGAAATCTTAGCTAAGTGATGCACAAAGAGTTATGACACCTACTTTGTTAAATCTCAAGTTAGGGGAACCACTGGTCGAGAGAAAAGATGAGCATCTGAGAAATGTATAGTTTATCAAAAGGTGTATTCTCCCATAAAGAAGCAGCCTTTACCTCTTGATGCATTTTTGAATCAGTGGTTGAAGCAGCTGGCTGATTTCTCTGTCATTAAGAAGAAGAATCTTCCTTTTTTAAAAGGTTTGAGCACTTTGCTTACAATTTTCCAATCATGTAGCAGTGAAACCTCACAACAGCGCTGCATGAGAGTCCAGAACTTGATGAGGACATTTGGAACTTGATGACTGTTGTCTTGCATCATGTTCCTCAGTGGGAAGAGACGGTTCCATCATCTTTTGCAGTGTGACAGCTCCAGAACTTAAATGAGTTTTCCATTGGTGTATAGGTGTATAGGAACCATGGTGTACCAAAACCATACTGTAATGGAACGGAAGCTTTGATTTTCCAGAGCATCTCAGCCCAGTAACAGTGTTTCTGGACAATTCTACACAATTCTCTCCCCACATTCATGGAGTCGAACCAGCAGAAGTTTTTTTTTTTTCTGTCATAGCTGCTTTTGTTATTGTGGTATTTTATTCTTTATAGTCTCATTTGAATTTTTTAATTATTTTCTCTGCATTCTTTCTCGGTTTGATGAAAACCCAACCCAGCCATGTCGTGGTTCACCTTCGCATTTTTCACAGCGTTAAAGATAAGTTTTTTTGTGTTATAAGAACTCACACTGAAATGTATCTTCAGCCCAATTAGACAGTAGTGCTTGTATTTCATCAGCTTCTTAGTTGTTAGTTTGTTTTTTCACAATTGCCTCTTTCTATGTTGTGACAACATTTCGACCAATCAGAAAGCAGTGATCCAGTCAACTTGGCTGCGGCCCACTTATCGCCTGGCCGTCAAGCAGAACAGGTACGGCTCTGGTTCGGGCTGCTTTATTTGTAATGTAAAAACTTTTTTTGCAGAATGGCACGTTTACTTGTTCCAGTTGAAAAGGGAATAGGTAAAAGACTTCTTAAGTGTAAACTCTCATGTCATGTTTCTTAAAAGTGAAGTGGCCCCTTATAATCACACTGAACACGCCACAGCACACAGTGTGAACAGTGTAAAATTGTTCTCTGTATTTAACCCCTTCACCAAGTGAAACAGTGGGCAGCCAGGACCACAGCGCCCGGGGAGCAGTGTGTGGGGATGGTACCTTGCTCAAGGGTCCCTCAGTGGTGCCACTAGCAGTCCTGGGATTTGAATCTGTGGCCTTCCGATCATAATGCCATCTTCCTAATCACCAGACCACCAGCTGGCCAGGAGTCAACTTGAATCATCTTGAATCTTGAGCTTCCCACTTTTAAAAACAACTTTGTTAGCTGTTCCAGTGCAATTTAGAAGCTGAAAAAACCTTCCAGAGGCCTAAACAGTGGGAAAGCTCTCTTCATGGTATCGTCCTGAAAACCACAGGAATTCCAACAGGAAAATTTGATGTTGAGCAAGATCTTAATCCTTTCATTTACAACCAAAACTTAGTAGTAAGAGTATGAGGCCTGCTATAGTACTCACAGAGCTTTAAGAGTCTAACAAAGCATTATGACTTTGGGAAAATTACAAACGTGTTTTTTAGTTCCCAGAAATGAAGCTTTCTCACAAAGGCCTTGAGGGTCCCTCGCAGGTAGAAATAACCACATAATAGTAAGTCATGTAAAATGAGGAATAAAAATTTAATGAAGTGCAAAGTAAAGAAGTCATTGTAAATGTTGCCTTTGATCACTGATTGTTTTGCAGAAACAGTATGCAAAATGCAAAATTTTCATAACACTGGTAGTTAAAAGGATTTTTTTACATTTGTGGTACACATCTGAATGCATTATATTACTATACACCACATCAAAAGAAGTATGTTAAATATTATTTGGCCAAAAAAAAGAGAGACAAACTCCATTGCTTTCAGAGCCTTTTGTGGATGTTCATGTCACCTGTATTGAATCTCTGATATTCTGTGAGCAGAAAACAAATACACACACACACACATACACACACACACACACACACGCACCTTCTTACATACACACAGATGTCTCCCTTCCTTGCCTAAATGTGTCTCACCCCCTCCTTTTCATAACTGTTAAATAAATAAAATCGAGTTAATTATTAGATTATAGCGTTTTCTCCTCCGGTCCTGGGGACCAACTTGCTACGCTTTGATCATTTTTCTTCTGTCCTCCACTCATGAAGGGGTTTAATAATGAGCCCCTGAGTTAAATCAGGCATTTTAGAGCAGGGGAAATATGAAAGTGTGTAATACCACTGGTCTCTTGGACCGTAACAAAAAACCTTGCTGTGTATCGAGACAGCTCAACTGTAAAATATCTTATTCGCGTGTTTAGAACGGTTAATTTTTATGCAAATATTAGCACTACAAGTGTTTCCTGTAAAGAGCTGCCGAGGTCGGCATGGCAACGCCATTCGTAATCCAAGGGCCATTGAGCAGTGTGAGTGTGTATGTGTGTGTGTGTCTAAGGGCTTGTTCAGGCCGTACTCCAAACCCATTATTAAGGTGGTGCAGATTTGTGGATGTGGTTCAGGCCACAGTAAGACTTTTTGTAAGAAATAAAAAAGAACAAAACTACAGGCAGCTATTTCAGACAAAGGTCAGAAAATAGTGGAAAACACTGGGCTGCCAGCAATGAGGGGAGCAGGGTGTGGGGACGGTACATTGCTCAAGGGGACCTCAGTGATGACACTAGCAATGTTGGGATTAGAACCTACAATCTTCTGATTTGCAGGGGCAACTCCCTAACCACCAGGCCACCATACTGACTTATAGTGTCTGTCAGCCTTGTAGCGATATGACTAAACTAAAGAAGCACCATTTGGACTCCAAGCATGTCTTGGCTGAAAGATTGCATCTGGGTTTTTAACCACCAAACTATCTCTTTAAACGACAGAATTGTGTGTGTCTGCAATTTAAAATCTTTGTTCTATGTCCCTTGTCCCTCTTTGACCTTTTGATATTTTTTGCAGTTAAGGAAAGTAGAACATAAACTCAGAGGACGAAGTCCCATTTGGCCTTATATGGGCAAGGTATGGCTTCACTGGAGTTGCCTCCTGTTCAGTAATAGCTCTACTGTGTTCCCTTCTTTCTCTCTCGTGTGCATTTCTGTGTAGGACAGTAACATCTCTGTGAAGATTAGATCTGTGTTTTCATCATGGTACAGTGAGCTAATACACAATCCTTACTGAAAGATGTGAAGGCGATTAGTCTGACAGCGCACTAAAACTCTACTGATGGAAAAAGTGTGGTCTATTTATGTCTCGTCTGTCATGAATTTTATTATTGCCAGAGCCAGATACAGTCATTAAAAAATAAACCTGACGGCGGAGCATGTGAGTTCATAGCAAATTTTTATGTAGAAACCTTAATCACAGGCCTTTTAGCTGCTATGATGACAACAATATCAGGTTAGATGGGGGCTTTAATGTGGGCATTTCGAGCTTGTAACAACCGAGCAATGTTAGAAGAATGTCTGAATTCGATGGAATTTTTTTCATATGTAAGTTTTCCATTGGTAAGAATTTAAAAATACTACTACTACTGCTACTGCCACTACTACTACTACTGCTACTACTGCTACTGCCACTACTACTACTACTGCTACTACTGCTACTACTGCTACTGCTACTACTGCTACTGCTACTACTGCTACTGCCACTACTACTACTACTACTGCTACTACTACTGCTACTGCTACTACTACTGCTACTGCTACTACTACTGCTACTACTACTGCTACTACTACTACTACTGCT
>JBBPCY010000142.1:3078007-3091422 GCA_037974405.1 Brachyalestes nurse | reverse complement strand
AGACACACAGACAGACAGACACACAGACAGACAGACACACAGACAGACAGACACACAGACAGACAGACACACAGACACACACGAAATTTGTACCTCTCTGAAAAAGAGCTGCCACTTCCTGTGGACCAAAACAAAAAGTAAGTTTCAAGCAGAGCATCTCAATTCAAACGCATGTTCTGTTATTATACTTTATGATTGACTGTCAAGGACATTGATCCACTAAATACCATGTTGTGTTTCTCTCTGCCTATTGTGCAGTTGCAGTGTTAGAGTACCTGTCTATGGCTGTGACTCCGGACATGTGCTTTAAAGTCCTTGATTGTCTTATGCTGCTCCCCACAGTTCTGTCGAGGACAGACAAAGTGCCATATGAACATCATACATGACTCTAAACACTCTTACAGAATAACATTGAAAACAATTTAACTCATTTAACAGTTAGGTGACCATGTGCATGCATGAAAACACCCACAAACAGTCTTTATTTTAAAAAGGGTGCCATCAGAAACCAGCACTCTAATGTATAAAGTTTCTGATAGCACAAGGAACTGACTTGGCATTTCATCAGAAGAGGGTTTTTTTTGTTGTTTGTCCTCATCTTGACTTCCTGAGACATTTCTGGTTCAGTCCTCTAGGCGTGAGGTCCCACTTCACAATTTGCAGCTCCTGTGTTTACAAGGTAAAAAGGAGAGAGCACTCAGTATGAGCTTAAACAACTGGATGACGGTGAAATTTAGCTACCGCACACAACCTAAATACCAAATATCATAATAAGCTCATTTTACACTTTCAAAATGAAATTTGGAATTTAGAAAATTATAATATATTAAGACAAACAGAAACAAAATTTACCATACCAAGTACAAATTATTAATCTGTTCTAAGGCTATATCAATATGCTGGTGGTACGGTTAGGTTATGGCAGTGTTGCCCAACTCTGGAGATCAGCAGTTATTGATTTCCTAACAAACACCCAATTCAACGCAATTAGCATACACAAAAAAAAGTCTATTTCTCTGTGCAAGCTTTCTTTAGGATATTATACTCAAAATTATTGCAAAGACAGTGGTTGAGGCAAGACTTCATCCAATCAAAAATGAATACACAGGGCACTTTTTTTTGCATATCCATTCACTGAAATAATTTACGAATGCATGACAATTACTGATGCTTATTATGTGGCTTTAGATAAAAGCTGCTCCCAAGATGTGCCCAGTTCTAGTCTCAGAGTGCCACTGAACACAGTTGGCTCAAACACAACCAATTCAACACATCTGTTAACTGGCAGGTTAAAGGAGCGTGTGAGGACTCTGCTTGATTTGGGCACCCTCGAGTTAGGATTTTCAAGATTTATTTTCATTTCTCAGCACTCAGCATTTATTCACAGACTCCATGCTGCAATGGTCAGTCCAGTACTGGGCGCCTAGAGCCTTGAACAATTTCAGCAACCAGGGAAACACACACCACATTCCGGCAGGCAGGGGTGCTGTTCTTTTGTGGCACATGTCCCCCCACCCTCCATTACCCATATAAATGTTTTGAAAGCCTGCTGCATACGAAACGAGCTGTCGTATGTGCTATACCAGCTTCCCTCACTTAGTTGATTATTATTGCCACTGCCATACTGTAACAACTACGGGCAAATACAAAAATGTTCAGATTTATTAATGAATTATTTGTTTTTTGAAAGCTGAGCGTGAAATTTTACTGGGGCACAACACATAAATACTGTGGCCCGTGCCCCAGTGAAAGTGGTCTGGCAATACCCCTGAACAGATGGTCTGCTAGAACTACATTATTTGAATTAGTGAAAACTCACCTATTTACACGCTTCTTCGTCACCCGCTGCCCCTTAACGTTGCTGTTTGTTTTCCTGACTAAAAAAACAGACATAGCAAATTCATAGAGGTATGCAGACACTTTTACAAAACATGAAAAACCAAAAGTTGAAAAAACTTAAAACAGACCAACGCAGCCTCTTAAAAAGGAGACACCTGGTCACGTGCTTCCCAGGAGCAGCCCCGCCCCATTCTTACATCAGACCACTCACCAGTCTCCAATTTGCCACTCTCCCTCCTTCAACGAGCACATTCATTCATTTTCTGTAACCGCTAAGTCTTTACTAGGCTCGCGGGTGCCCGGGGTCAACGGCTACGAAACGGGGACTTCCTCTGGGCGGATGCACCGCAGCAACAGAGGCACTGTATTAGGTGTTGAACGCTCAATGTTTCACTTCTTAAAACACAAAAGCCTGCAATATTGGCAATACCTGAAACAGTGATGTGGGAAGCAGATAAAGGTGTGATTAGAGGACATCTGCAACGAAAAGCGCGGTGTAAGAGGAAAATATGTTCGTGCATGATACATTTGTGCTTCAGAAACAGGACAAATGTTGCGTTTACACCATACACCTAGGCGTCAAACTTTCCGATAGCTAGTTTCGATTCAGATCAGCTGTCGTCTGCAGATATGCTGCTTACACATTTGTATTGCTCTGTGTGGAACTGTTTAGGCAGGAAGTGTGACTTGCTCACTGAACCCTGATTTTGAGCTTCACCTCCCTTGTGTGCGTGTTTCCTATAAAGGGGTGTAAGCAGTTCTGCTCTGGGTTCCACTGTAGGAGGCTGCATTGTCATGCCATTTGGATGTTAATCTTTCTCATGAGAAATAAGTAGCTGCTAAATAAACAGTCGTTCTCAGTGTGTCTCTCAGTGTTTGACATGGCAGATTTTATACTCTTGTTTCTGTACTCCTTAGGGGCCATGTGTGTAGTCACATACATTGTATATATTACATGACATGGCTGCGTACATGCTAAAAATGGTATGGTGTTCTGTATTTTTGTTTCTCCTTTACTTTTTAGGTACTGCTTTTGTCCTGTAGGGAGAGTACTGAAGACCTAGGTTGCCTTAAAAGTACTGCTTCACAAGGCGTCTACAGTTTTAATTGAATGTCTGCTGATATGTGAGATGATCTGCTGAGTATTTTCGGTAAAGTGTGTGTGTCTATGATTATGTTCTGATAGCAAAAAAGGATTGTGTGTGACCCTTAACCTAACCCTGACCCTAATCCCCTAATTATAGACAGGAAAGTTGTGGCACTGTAGAAACGAACCCCAAATTAAACTAGCATATGCGGGTGTTAGGAAGGAGTGTGTGCAGACAGAACACTCCATTTTTCAAGGAACTTAAGAGCATTTCTTTTCACATGGGCACAGAGCAGATTAAGAGCAGTGAAAGTGGCTCGTAGACTTGTTCAATATAAGCTGTAATACTGGACCTTCCCATTTCTCATCTCAGCCAAATTAATGTGATTAAAATAAATGTAATGCCCTGATTTTATCTGTTTTAGTCACTGCCTTGTTATTTGGATAGAGCCTTTTTCAAATCTATGAACACAGTGGTTAGCTCTTTTATCTGGGAGAACACTTCACCTAGATAAGCTCTCAAAACATTAACAAAATTAACAAAGACTGGGAGTGGTGTATATCCTACATTTTCTGTCAAACTGTCAATCAGAATATTGATTAATGATCCGGTGGGGCCAGTGGTGCCGGTGGGGGACACAGCTTACCTATCCACCCATCCAGCCCCCTACAGCCATAAGGTAGTTATATTACAACAGGGGGACCCCCCCACACTTCCTCTGGAGAAGAAGACAGGGAATTAGGATCTAACACATTTGTGTGATAAATCTTCTGAGGTTCTGGTAGCCTTATGCCTTTGCCTGGAATATGTTAATTGTCTAAAGCAGTGGTTCCCAAACTTTCTCTGCAGGGCCCCCCTTTTCTAGATAGGAACATTAATGAGCCCCCCCTCCATTCAACAAATGCAATAACAAATGGTGCAATTTCACCACTGTGGGAGAAATAAAGAGCATACTGAAGTTATAAACAAGAATAAACAACTATCTCTACAAAAATGGCTGGGAAAATTAACCAGTTCCCAGTAAAAAAAAAACCTCAAGTCTCACACTTGAATTTGCAGCTGATGAAGAGTCAGCCTCTGCTGGAGGCTTGGCTGGGTGCACAAAGTTGGCCATGTTTTTGCTAGCAGTGCTCAAGTGGAGCGTAGGCTATCCCATCGGAACGCCCCCCAGTTTGGGAACTGTTATTATTGTGCAATTCAGACATATTGATCTCACCACTAAATTTGAGTTTTAAAAATAAATTGAAGAGAAAACTGATGGAGAGGAACGTATGGGAGGACTGCAATTTGTTTTACGTGTTGTCATTGACCAATGGGCTGCTTTATAACAGATCTGAAAACAAAACACAGCTCTTAAATAGCACATTATGAAATCAATTTAAAATGTTACTTGTCTTGGCCAGGTAAATATAGCACTTCTAAGTCTGACCTTCATTAGCATTAGGCTCAATTTTTGTGAGAAGCAAGCTACAAGTTATATATTCTGACAAATTGGAACATTTCACATCTCGGATTCCATATATAAAGGGACCGAGCAGCCTCAATACACCACAGTAGAATACCACTGTTTAAAGAACTTTTTTTCTTTCGGCTACTAACATTTTCCAGGCAAAGGTGTAAGGCTACTAGAACCTCAGAAGATTTACCACACAAATGTGTTAGACCCTGATTCCACATCCCATTCTCCAGAGGATATAATTACCATTTGGCTGTAGGCAGGGTGGGTGGGGCATGGGTGTCTGCTTTCACAAACCTACACATTTACACACTAATGGATAGTATACGAGACCATATAGTCACGTCCAACTACATTTGTTTGAAAGACCCTAGAACATCCTGATACTATATGAAATGTGTTAGTTCCTATTTTTCATTTCCCATAGAAGAATAAATGGCTTCCATAGGTAATGATACCCCGAACACTTGTCTGAAAGGCAGCTAGACATCCGCAACATCTACTTACTATTTTTATAAAATGATACCGTGTTCTTGTGTTAGTATTCAGACAACTTGCAGCTTGGTTTTCTGTAGGTCAGGGTGGAGGAAGTATTATTCTTATAAGTTTCACACATATTATCCTCATATAACCTTTGAGTTCACACATATATGTATAATTGATTTATGTGAGCTTTGTAATGAACAAAGCTGCTATACGCAACCAGCGACCTCAGCATTTAATCAGTGTGTAACACGCATCCTCTGGGAAGGCTTGTTTCTTCATAAATAGTGAATACACAGAAGGAAAGTGCAGTTTGGGGGAGATTTCTCTTGTCTTTGTCCACAGAGGGCCCCAGAGGAAGCAGGATGTGGGAAAGGACGGCGCGACCTGGCTTTTATCGTCTGGGGATAGAAAGCGAAATTCTTATATTCTCACTAGCATTTCGACATTAGACTGATTGCAGGCACTGCTTTGGACCAATTAGACCTAAGTAAGACTCTCCATCTGCAGATGAAAATAAAGTCTTTGTCTTGAGCGAAGAAACTTTTTGTCTGTCTGCTGATTCTTTCTGCCGTCACAAGAGTCTTTTGGAATTTTTCCAACAAGCATAAACCTGACAAATAAAAGTTGTTAAGTTAAGCAGGCCTTCATGAGCTAAAAAAATTCAACACATTTGTCTACATCTAAAACAACTGCAATGTTGTTAAGAAACAAGAATGTGCTGATAATTCTGGTAGCAAGGAATTACACAACACACCACAGTAGAAAACTATTGTACAAAGACACTTTTTTCTGACGTTTTTGGAAGAAATGTTATTCTCTTTAAGCTTCACACACATATATAATCCTTATGTGTAACCTCCTCTTTGTAATCATTGAACAAATTAACTATTCACAACCTACTACCTCATTATATATCTGTGTGTTGCACTGAATTTTGGGTGACTTATTTTGTGTGCCCAGAGGAAAATGTATCTTGGGAGGATTTCTCTCATCTTTGTCTACAGATATCTGCAGAAAGGATCTAGGATGAGGGAAAGGGACACCTGGCATGGGTTGTCAGGATGTAGCGGAATCCTTCTTATTTTATTTTCACATGCACTAGATTGATTGCAGGCACTGCTTTAGACAAGTACCCATGTATGGATGTCACATACTGATAGCATAGACAAAACTGAGGTAAACTAAAAGACTTGGAATAACTCCTCTGTAAGACTTTGGTCTGCTGTGTGACTTGTTCCCTTGCTGCAAGAATAAAACCTGCTAATTGTGACTAAAATCCAGTGTTGAGATCAATATGTCTGAAAAAGACATACTAGAGTTGCACGATAATAATCACACAATACACCACAGTAGAAAACCACTGTATAAAGATTTCTTTTGACTATTAACATTTTCCAGGCAAAGCTGTAAGGGTATCAGAACCTCAGAAGATTTACCACACAAATCAATATGGTCATCAATCATTTTGATTGACAGTTTGACATAAAATTCCACTACTGGGAATCTAAGAATTTCAGCTGTACTATTGGCCTGCCTAGAAAAAAGGCTTAGCTGTGTACAGAAAGGGGCTTGAAAAGTCAATACACAAAGGATACTCTTTCAGAGGGCCCAAACCTAACTGTAAAGACAAAGACAACTGTAAAGACTGTCGGAAAAGTATATATTTGTGTATGCATTTATCTTCTGTTTTGCAGCATTATTTAGAGGAAGCTACCCTGTGTCAGACAGGGGTCAGGCATAAACTTGCAAGAAAAGAGGAACATTCTGTGTCGCAAGGAGGGAGAACTCCAGCACTGAAATAACCCTCAGGAAGTTATTAGACATCGCCCCAGGGGTGATGTCCAGCAGCTGCTTTTGCATAAATTTATGTTAATGTAATGCATATTGTATGACTGTATGAACTAACGCAAATAAAAGGAAGCGGGGGTGCTGCGGAGAACTCAGAGTTGGTGGAGATTGTAACTGAGACACTCTCTGCTCACTCTCGCTTGCAAGCAATTTTACTCACAATTGTGTGTTCCGTCTCTTTATTTACATATGTTTTAGGGTTTGAACCTAACAAAGACAACTGTAATGTAACTGTAATAGGAAAACCGAAAGGTCACCTATCAAAGATAGGTGATGAGTATGTTTTTATGTCAGGAGGTCATGAGAATTATAGTCAGCATAGGCATGAATAGTGGGCTATTCAGGGTCCGGTGTCCATGTAAATATAGGGACTGTAAAACATATGGAGTCTTTGCTCACACAAAATGTCAATCATCCATGAGGCGTCCATGTGCACAAGGCATGGTAAAGAAAAATAAGAATGTGGTCATTCATGAAAGAGGATACCTAATGTCATTAAAAAATACTCGGGATGAATATTCAAATACTGATTTCATTGTAACTGATGTGCTTTCTTATGCCTATAAAACACCCAGCTTGGGTCTAGCAGGGGAGAGGATCCTCCTCCAGACCATGAGGCTGCTTCATTCTTCAATAAAACAGCAAGCTGCATTTCCCCAACTGTGTTTGATTTTTTTACTTAGAAAATGTTTTAGACTTGGACTTTTGCTCCAATTTTCCACAACAGTTGTGACCTTGTTCTCCCCACTAATTTACAGACAAAATCATTTCATTATTTCCTTAATATAATAAAGTGATTTCTTAAAGTGGTAGGGTTTTGTCACCATTTTAACCCCTTCAGACCCTGCCTCCACTGGAATGTTTTTTAGTCTAAACCAATAAAAATGTTTGATTTCTCTATTTAAATACTGCTTGGTCACTGATTGGTTCCTAATTATCCAATCACAATGAAATTAATACTAGTTGCTCCACAGACTCAAGACTCAAGATCAGAGAGACTTTTAAAATCCATGAAGTTTATTATATTTAAAAGGCAAATAGAGCAGGTCTGTTCCCAGAGCACTGAGAGAGTGCTCTAAAAAGAAAGTGCTCCAACAATACAAGTTGCATGGGTTTTATAATCAACTTTTCTAGACCTTGTGTCATCTCCAACAGAAAAGAAGAACTGAAGTAAGGAACCTGCTGAAGTTTGACTGGACTAACTTCCGCCACCTCAGCCTTACAGAGCTCTTCTAAAAGATAACCAAGCTGACAAACCTCAGCAGTTGGAGCCTGTTCATCACTGATAAACACACACTTTCTTTCTACACTGAAACACCTATACAGTGTACTGGACACAGCGTACTGGTTATATAAAGGATAAAATACGGCAAAGCAGGTTAACTACTAAGTCCCCCACCCTTTGATTAACATCAAACATGTTAAATGAAAACTTACATAGATATATGGGTATATGTGGATTATATATTCAAAGAATAATGAAGCAAATATGGGTATATACGTATGCAAGGAATAAACTCAATAAAGGAAACTTATGGATAAAAACTAAAAGATAGAGTAAATGGTTAAAAATATATGAAAAGATCACGCTCGCAGTGGAAAAACTAAGTCGGCAATTCGATCCCGTACAACTTCTGTCAGATAGACCTTTGCAGCCCGTTGCTGACCAGGTGGTGAGACAAGAGAGGTTCACCGACTCACATCATCCTCAGAGGGAGCTTCAGCCATCAGACAAGACAAGCATTACTCTGCTGGATAAGAGGAGGAGTAAGTACCTTTTTAACCTCATAAATACTAATTTATGTTCATGGTAACTGTTGGAAGAATTTATTCTTATTAAAGGTTCCATACATTTATGAGAAATATTATCAACTATAACCCAATATATGCACGTATTTGATGTTTATTCACATCTACTTAATATCCTGTTTATCAGCACAGTCACATGAGTGTGTACTTAGTATCCTGTTTTTCAGCATAATATTATGTGTGTATGTGTGTGTGTTCATTAATAAGGCCTTGGAAAAAGAGAACAAGGCTGGGTGAAATCCCACCCTAGCCCGAGCATACTTAAAAGTTATGTGTCTTTACCTCTGAGTGAACCACGAACATGCAGAGGGTCCTAGAGGATGCCAGATGTGAGAGGGACGGGGCGACCTGACCATGATGCTCAGAGAAGGGAAAAGACGGAATTTCCTCTCTATCATGTGCCTTTAGATGAGAACATGTTTTTCACTTGATGGATTACGGACCTTGTTTTGACACTTAGCTGTGAAGGACAAGCACTGCCCATATAAACTGAGATGTTTCACATTTAACTTTGAACAACTCCTCTGTAAGACTTTGGTCTGCTGTTGTGACTTGTTCCCTTGCTGCAAGAATAAACACCTGCTTTAATTTTTACTCCGTCTCGTGGTGAGCTTCTTTTATTTTTTAAGAGTCTTTTGAGAATTTATCTAACAGAGGCCTAAAGAGAAAAGAACATGGTACCTACAGTCAAACATGGTGGAGGTTCAGGAATGTTTTGGGGATGTTTTGCTGCCTCAGGCACTGGGTGCCACGACTGTGTGCAAGGCATCATGAAATCTGAAGACTACCAAAATATGTTGGGGCACAATGTAGGGCCCAGTGTCAGAAAGCCGTGTCTGCATCAGAAGTCATTGATGTTCCAGCAGGACCCCAAACAAACCTCTAAAAGCACCCAGAAATGGTTGAATACAGCACTGAAGACTTCTGAATTGGCCAGCAATGAGTCAGGATCTAAATCTGATTGAACACTTATGGAGAGATCTCAAAATTGCTGTTGGGAGAAGGCAGCCTTCACTTCTGAGAGACCTTGAGCAATTTGCAAAAGATGGGTGGTCAAATTTTCCAGTTAAGAGATGTAAAAAGCTTGTTGATGGTTATAGGCGATTGGTTTCAGTTATTTTTTCCAAAGGGTGTGCAACCAAATATTAAGTTGAGAGTGCCAATAATTTTGTCTGGCCCCTTTTTTGAGTTTTGTGTGAAACTGTGTCAAATGTGGCTTTTTTCTCAGCTTTTTTTGTGTTGATTCAATGCACATAAAGGAAATAATGTGTATACCAAAACATTTGTAACTGCAATAATCTTCTGGGAGAAACGGTGCATTTTCAGGAAAAATTCCAGGGGTGCCAATAATTTTGTATATATATATATATATATACTCACTGTTTATTATAATTGTCTTTCTGGACACATGTGACACTACGGTGCTTAAAACACTATTGCATTGTATGACATCATATTAAGACTAACCTTGTACATGAAACCAGAGGACATATCTAAAGCATAGAGGGAACCAGACAAAGTGGGCCACGAGAAAAAAAATACATTAATAAAGGTATTTTATTTCACATTTTTATAAAAAGGTCACCAGTGACCCACTTAAGTGTTTCCATGATGGAAGTGGCTGTAGTGACATTTCTCTATGGATTTATTCACAAATGTAAGATTTACGTGATTCAGGGGAACAATCAACATGATCCAAATGACTGATCCAAACTAGACCACGCAGGGAGCAGACTAAAGGCAGGGGAGCTTACAGAGGCGAAAAGGAATGAGGAGGCAGACTGTACAGAGAGGTTTTTGTGGAAGTGCTATGTTTTACTGGCTGTGACGAGGTTTTGTGGGAGTGTCCTGTTATACCGGCTGTCACGCTTTGTTTGTGTCAACCCCGTAACAGATGTTTTTGAAGATGCCACCAAAAGAGGCTTTAATTAGGACAATCTCTGCCATTCAATGACCACTTGACACATGTAGTAATGTCAAAGTATCCAGCTCCTTTTGATGAAAATCTAGATCGATGGTCTGGTGCAGCAGCAGCCCCTCAGTGGGCCATTCTATATAATTGCTGTGAAGTCTGAAAGGTGGGAGGCGCTAAATTGGGTCTGGGATGCAGCTAAAGAAATGGATAGTTGTGCCCCTGCGAGGGTCTGCAACAAAAGACTTTAATAGAACCAGAAACAGTGATTCTTAACTTTAGCTGCATGTGCTCAATTTAATCCATCACTGGTGTTTATAGGTGTTTCTTCCAATTATTCAAACCAAGAGGTTTTACTAATCACATTCCTCCACTGGTGAGGAGGAGAGAGCAGTGAAATCAGGTGAATTCAGACAGAGTGAGGAAGAAGTCTGCAGACAGTACTAAACACACACACACACACACACACACAGTCCTCCATTCATAATGCAAGCAGAGTGACATCTGACTGAGCGAATCTCTGTGACAAGGTCACATGTGTCAGATTGTATGAATGAACTTGTGCTGAGCCAAGCCCCCACTGTGGCTCTCAACTATTCTTTAATGAGCCGGGACTCGAAATCTTTCATACACACTCATGAGAGTTTGGCCCGAGGCTTAGAAACACAGCCACATGCTAATTCCTTCTTCAAGACCACATTCATTATTTATTTCCTCTTTTTTTTTGTTGGTGTTTTTCATTTCCATCGACAGGCGGCTGTGGAGTACATCCATGCTGCATCATAATTACCTTAAATTTAATGATCTGTTTATCTAAAACAATATAATAATAGCAAAAATAATAGAATAATCTATTTTTAGCCATCCTCTCCATGATGTGATATCCAGGAGCAATTTTGTTCATTTCACTTGAGCTATGTGGGAAAACATAACGGCAGTTTAGAGTCAGTTAGAACTGTGTAAAGTGCAAAAAAAATCTCCACAAACGTCCCTCAAACCACGGAGTTCCTCAGTAATCTCAAACAGATTTCTTATGTGGTTTCTGAGACCATTTGACATGAACACTAGTATGAACAAAATTGTGGACATCCGGGCTTCAGGGTGGTTAATACTTTCATCACATTTTTTACATAACATGTCACACACTGTCAGAAACCACTTAAGCAAGTCTGAGTGAGATACGAGCGCAAATCCGATTTTTTCTGTTTTATTTTTCATTTGTTTGGGTTCATGTATGAAAAACAATCCTAATTCATTTTTACACAAGCACTTTCAACCCTGCTTTATTCTCCATGGACTGTTTTTGACTGTTACTGTTGTAAGACTGATACATATTGTTGCGTTTTGTGACATCACAAAAACAGTACATTCAAACCAGGTTGTTTCAGCAGCTTTGTTTCCATATATGGCCTGTAAAAACTTTAACATGGTTAAATGTTGTGTCTATGAAGTACTTTTTTTTTTTTAAAAAAAGCAAGAAAAAATCTGTATTTCTATGACACGAGCCCTTTAAGAAGTCCTGCTGTTTCAGGCAATTCTGTGTGCCATGCTATAGTTTCCAATTACTTGTTCAGTGCAAGACTAGGAGCAAAATCTTTTTAGATGAATGTGAACTTAATATCCAGCAGAACAATCACTATGATCAACAAACATGCAGACAGAACACTGTAAGCTGTGCTGATTTCCAGCAAAAGGCAGCTCTCACTGACAGGTGGCTGGCTGTGGGTTGAAAGGAGGTTTGATAGAGAGCTTTACCTGTTTGCCTCTCCTGTACTGGCTGTACCAACCGCCCGGCTTCTCTTTGTTCCAGGCTGCTGGCTTCACCTGGAACGAGCGGGAGAGAGACAGATCAGACGTGTCTGCCCGCGGCCCGCGTGCACTTTTCAAGGCTGGCTGCATCTGGCCTGCATGGAGATGTGTGCGATGTACGTGAGTGTGCAATCGGGACTCACCGTTTCGATTCGTTTATCAGGGTGCAGACAGGTCTCCCCCATTGCGGTGAAGTTGCAGAACACTTTGATAGAGTCTTTGTGGCAACCCTGGTTTGGGTCAATCCAATATTCACCTAAAGAGAGGGTGAAGGGGGCGTTGCAGCAGTGAGAATGTTAAACACCACATTTAGGGTGCAGTCATTTTTCACTTCAAGCATTCGGTTCAGCGCTGTGCAATATTTTTACTGAATTATAAATGAAACCATGAACTTTAGATCAGAGGCCCTTCAGTCTCGGCGGGACAGTCAGAAGTACACTGATCTGTACTTATGAACGAATAGTAAAGGGTTCATATTACTTGTGACTGCTTTTTTGTGCACACTAATGTTTGGTATTAGTAAATCGTGCACTTAAAGCTGCTTAGAAGATTAATATGCCACTTGAATGCCTTGAATCAACAATTCATATATTTTGTTTCATTATTACTCAATATATACACACAGTTTTGCACACACTGAGATTTTCGACATTTGTATGTCATTCAGTTCATATTTATAAAAATATACTCAATATTCTTTGCTAACAATGAATTTACATTTTTTTCGGCATTTGAGTAGCTTGAAAATGTCATATTTCTTTTATTTACTTGACCTATGAAACGTCTCCTCATGTAATTAAGTTGCAGCCAGTGGGACGAAACAGTTAACAAATACGTCTAAAGTTAAAGGACAGTCTAGAATTTGACTCTGCACAACCAGTTAATAGGATGTCAGACTGTTGCATATTCTGTAATCTTAAAAAGGAAACTTGTTTTATTTGACATATTTTAACAATGCATGACAACATTCTGTGGTGTGCAAAAACATTTGACTGGTAATATATATATATATATAAAAGAGAGAGAGAAGGGGGGAAGAGAGACAGAGAGAGGGGGGAGAGAGAGAGAGACAGAGAGAGAGAGAGAGAGACAGAGAGACAGAGAGAGAGAGAGACAGAGAGAGAGAGAGAGACAGAGAGAGAGAGAGAGACAGAGAGAGAGAGAGAGA
>JBBPCY010000142.1:3045454-3057601 GCA_037974405.1 Brachyalestes nurse | reverse complement strand
TAGATAGATAGATAGATAGATAGATAGATATATAGATAGATAGATAGATAGATAGATAGATAGATAGATAGATAGATTCTTTCAACAAAAAATGTCATTTTACCAGGGGTGCTTAAACTTTTGCACTGGAAAAAGTCAAAGGTTTTTCTCTTAAAATAATGTCTGCACCTTTTCTCCAGCAATGCCTAGAGCTCCAGCCTCTCCTTGAGGTCCTGACTGACCCTTCGGCCCCTCTGGTCCATCTTCACCACGAGGTCCAGGAGCCCCACCATCACCCTATTGCCACATACACACACACACACACACACATACACATACTTTTACTGTGCTGCAGTAAACAATCTACAGAGTGCCAGGTGGAAAGAATAGATGATGTTTGAAGGAGGCTGATAAGTGGCTCTTACTCTGTCTCCCTCAGCTCCCATGTCACCTTTGGCCCCCGGGAAGCCGTCTTCGCCCTGTCACGAGCAGAGGCAAGTCACTCATCCATCACTAACGGAATTTCCCACTATATTACACACTAAAGCGTTTTTCTACTTTCAGGAGAAAATATGAATTCGCCGGGCGAGTGCTATAGAAAACAATTTATCTTGCGATGCCGCTATCGCCACGCGGCACCGCCACCGTTTATCGGTGCCATGATAAGTTAAGAGAGTAACCTCCATTCTCCTGAGGTTTTCTACCACAGAGAGGGGAAAAGATATAAAAGAGAAAGAAACACACACACAGACATACACACACACGCACACCGAGCCATTATTTTTACCTTCTCTCCTTTGCTTCCCTTCAAACCCCTGACCCCATCAGCGCCCTGTTAGAGAAGAACAAAAGGCACCTTCACTGATCACAGGTCAGCCTCAGCATGCAGCATCAGCTCCAGTCTGACAGGTAGAAAAATACTGACCCCCAGACAAAACCTCTCACACACTGACCAAGCAAAACACAATCAATGAAACCTAGACACTAACTGGGGAAATGGCAGGCAGCACATCAGCACCAAAAACAGCACAGTGAAGCACACAAGCACAGGAAAGTGGGATTATAACCTGAAATACAGTTCTGTGCAAACGTCTTAGACACCTACTTCATGTGAAGCCATTTTTCTCTGTGTAATAAAGTGTCTTTCTGCGCGTGAAGTTAACCTTAGAATACATGGAAGTAAACAAGAAAGCAGTGAAAAGTATCAAGATTTGCTTTGTTTGCATAAAGTAGCTGATATTGTGTGAGCTGGTGAGGAGAACACAGGTTTGGTTCCAGATTCCTCCTCAGTTCCTCCAGCCGAAACTCCATCAGCAGCTCCTGATTTAATTTAATGAAGGACTGATTGAGTCAAACCAGGTTTCTGATGGAAACCAGTAATACTGGACTTCCACAAGAACATCACTGTTTACTGTATAATGTTATTTGACTGTATTCTTTTTAGTTAATATTTAGTAATATTCAAAAAAATCACTTGATGTGTTCACTGCCCATCTAAACAGTTTCAATTATTATTTTCCTTACTCAGTACTCATCTCCACAAGATGAACCCATATCCAATTCATAATCAGTTAATATTACTGCCAGTTATCATCAGGTAAGAAAAAGACAAAGTTGTTTTTTGTAGTTCTTTATTGGTGTACTGTACACTGTACAGCATACAGAGAATTTATCTGCCTGCCCAGTTTGGTTTTCAAAACGATTTTAATACATAAAAATGTGTTCTTTGCAATAATCTAACAGTAATCAATCAAGTATTAAGCATTAATTCCTCTAATATATTATTCATCAAATTTACCAAGACCTACTTTGAGTCCAAATTTTGCTTACCTAGTTTAGAGCTACAGCTACAAGGCTAATGTTGCTAACAAACTCTAGAAGTCAATAGTCACCCAAATGGCTTCCATATATACGTCCTCAACCCCTCAGGTCTGTAGTGGTTAAGTTTTTTTTAGAGCTTACAGTAAGTCACGCTGTAGCCTAGTAGGATGAGAGAAGTTTATTCAAATTAATTTACCCAAAAAAGATTTGGGTGAGTATTAACATTGTGTTTGTGTGCAACGTTGGCTTCAAAACTCTGGATGCTGATTGAGTGAAAAAAAGGATCTGTTCAGTGTCCTTCAGGTTTCAGCATGTGCTTTTAACAACAGTTTGGACAACTCTGCCAAATGTTTGTTTAACATGAGCTCTTTCTACCAAGTACACTTTAATGAGCTTAAAGCTGAGAGCTAAAGCTATATAGAAGAGCATATATGACATAGAGCTGTTTAATATTTGTGTGTATGTTTATGCTCCACCAGAGGCTGTCAGCTGCTAATGTCTCTCCAGGCTGCAGAGTCTCTGGCAGTGTTTTGGAAAATGATTGTCTCAAAGTCGATCTCACCTTGACTCCGCGGGGTCCTGGGTATCCAATTGGTCCCTGTGCGCCAGATAATCCCTGGAAAAACACGTGTTCACAGCATGAGACACATCCGAAATTTTATGAGGTTTTTGTCCCCTAAATTTGACATTCAGCAAATAAATGAAAACTGCGCTTGATGTCACATTTAGGTTCGTTCAGGATGTGTACTAAGTAAAAAACTATAATCTGAACATAAGAGAGAAGAAATTTCTGCATATGACAGTAAGCAAATCTTAATGTCCCAGGTTGTCCCAATGCCTTAATTAATGAATGAATTAATTTGGTACATTATTATAATAATACAAATAACAACAACAACAACAACCATTATTATTGTTATTATTATTGTTGTTGTTATTATTGTTGTTATTATTGTTGTTGTTGTTGTTGTTGTTGTTATTACAACTACTAGGACTACAACTACCAGTAATTATAATCACCATCAACTATAAATACAATAGACAAGTATTATTATGGGCCATTAAATTATTGTTGCTGTTGTTGTTGTTACTGATTGACTGATTGATTGATATCACATTGTCCAGATGTGAGTATATGCTGATGTAAATGTGTGTTCCCTTATTCACTTAGTAGGAACACAGTTACGGTGCAGGAGTGTCAGTGCTGGAGTGAATAAACAGTGATGTCCAGCACTCAGTGGAGATGAGACAACGCGTGTTGAGCCAGTGGCTTGTTTTTTTTTTCCACAACCACAATGTGATGGTATGAGTGCACACATAAGCTGAGGCTTAGTAAGCGATCAGAACGCAGGCAGGCCAGCTGCAGCAGAGGGCTGGATGCTGTGTCGCTCTCTCGCTTTTGGCTCAGTGTGTTTCCTGCAGTGGGCCACTGCTTTCGCAGGTGAGTGGAGCAGCTGTGAGAGTCAATTCTGCATCAGTGTATGAATGAGTGTGCGTCCGTGTGCGTGTGTATGTGATGCAAACGTATCTGCACGTTTTGACGCATGCATATGTTCATCATGCATTGCGTGTGTGTGTGTGTGTGTGTGTGTGTGTGTGTGTGTGTGTGTGTGTGTGTGTATGTAACCCACCTGGAGCCCCTTCTCCCCTGGGGGTCCCTCTCTTCCTGGATGACCCTGTGAGTGGAGCAGAATGACCAGGTGTTACTATGACAGCAAGTTGATTAGGATACATTCTGTTCCTCTAGAAAAGCTAATGAGCAAATACAAAAGGCCCGGCCTTGTCCAACAAATGCTCTCCTTTCAGCAATCTGTGCTGCTGTGGCACCCCAAGTGCTCCAAACATAAGGCCGTAATGAAATTTGGCGTTCTGGATCAGCGGACATGCTACACGCCGCTCCCTGTTGGATGAAAGACGTCAATGCAGCATAGGGTGGCAGGATAAATGTACTTACTGGGGGACCATCTATCCCGGGAAGCCCCTGCATTCCAGACTTCCCCTGAGGACCCTGTTTGGGGAGAGAAAATCAGATGTTTTCTTTATTAGCAGAGAAATTAAAGCAAGGGGATTCTAATATGGAAGCTGGTGCACAGTGTACATTTGTAAACACTGGTTTTACAACACTGTGTAAAGAGTTGCTTTTTATTTGCCTGATGTTCAGTGTATGGTACAAATGAAGAGGAACAATACATTAGGCATTATGTACTAGGCAATGATGGGAATTTAAAGTCACTATACAAAAACGTCTGCATTTTACTGCCCTTACAAATGCAATATTTCAGTGCTATTTCAGGTGGAGTCATTTTCTACATTTGATCAATATTCATGTGTCTGACTATGGCAGGTATCCATCCGCCCATTATCTTATCCTTAACCAAGGTAACCGATGTGTATGTGTGTGTGTGTGTGTGTGTGTGGGTGGGTTGGGGGCGGGGCTAAATACAGATTTTAGACTCTAACACATCTTATCCGGGTTAATAGTACTACTTCCACTCAGGCATGATCCCAGTCTGAGCAAATACAAAACAGCTTTGCCTTTATAATTGTATCTTTATTTTGCCATTTGTTTAAACAATAATGGTGCCTGCCACTCACGCAGAACGAGCCTGCGTGCAAAACTAAATAGTTTCAGCATTAATACGATACTATTATTACCTTATCCTAACAGCTGGCCTGCGTTCACACCTTTTTATATATGTTTATGTTTGTTGCTTCTGTGTGCATAAATGACATAATTGAACAGAAAAATCACCACTCAGAACTTCACCAGCTATTATCTTTCCTGTTGTAGCGATATGGCAGTGCCAGTACTATAATACATTTCAATATCATCAATTTTTCTAAGCATAACGTAGGTATCATCAGTATTCCAGAACACTGATCAATTTCTCATATCACAAAAAGAGAAGGGGTGATCTCAAGCCTAAATTTTAAGGAGTACGGGTCCTGCTTAAGTGTACGTAGTGCTAAGCAAGATGAGAGATGTTCAACAAAAAAAACATTGTTAACCTACTTTTTAAAAATGTAGCAATAACACGACTGTATGTAGTCTGAGCAGGTAGCGCTGGGGCTATGAAACATGGGCAGATTTAACTGCTTTTTGTTTACTGATGAGAAAATAATCTCAATAATCTGAACAATTTCTGAAAAAAACTGAAAAACTGAAACAATATAAAATGTTTCAGTCCGAATATTAGAGTGAAATATATCGAATTTATTTTCTCCACAATAATCCAGTCTTTTCTTGTGCATTAAAGAAACCCAAGCCTGCAGGACTGTGCATGTGGGGCTTGTTCAGTACTTAATAGTAAAACTCAATGTACCTAAATAAGTGAGTTTAGTCTTAACATGCACAGCAGGCAATGCTACAGCCTCTAAATGCAAAATATCTTTGATGAAATTTCTTTTGCAAAAAAAAGTCGCTTCTGACCTTATATTTGGGATTACAGCCCCAAACTGAACAACTTTCCTACTTTGTTGAGATCAGTTTACAGATTTCATGCTCATTCTGTTCCCACCCTAGTAAATCTACACTTCCACCCACATATAGCTTAACATTTCCTATAAAACATCATTTATTCCCAGGCAAATGTTCTTGTTAGCTCACATCTGTGATACTAAATTTCACCTGGCATGGTCCACGATCTTTATGTACTTGTTGGGATATGCAGTTGCTTTATTTATGTATTGAAAATGTCAAATATCACACATCTCCATTCTTTGCTAAATTGCCCACCCCTCACCGACAGCCTGCGTCAGGTAAACACATGCTCTAAACAGGGTTTGGGAGTTGATGGCAGCTCTTCAGACTGTGTGCCGCTGGCTTTGAGCGTGTACTCTCATTATTGACTATCTGTCAGGACACTGCGGGAAGTCTGCGAGTGCACACACTCCACTCAGTACTCCACCCTGAGGACACGCTGACAAAGGGCAAAGTTCAAACCTTTCACATTTATACCAACACAGAGACGCACATGCTTTTTCCGAGCGTACCTTTTCTCCAGGCAGGCCAATAGGACCCTGAGGACCGGGGAAGCCCTGGGAGGAACAGCACAAAGTGTTGACAGGTTTAAGAGTCCTGGTAATGCTTGTGTGGATTTATAAGGTTGGTATGACGTTGAAGATGGATGTACCTGCAAGCCTGGATTTCCCTGCTGCCCTGGAGGTCCAGGCTCTCCTGCCATTCCCTTTGAATGGGGGAAAAAAGGAGTTATTAATGGAGTCAAACCCACTAAACCCCTCAGGTCCATAGGTAGAAGCGTACCTGCATTCTTCACCCGTCTAACTACAGAACATAACAGCTTTGTATGGGTAAGAGGACATAATAAGATCGTTAAGATCCAATCATTTTTTTTTGGCAATGCTTGACAATACAGTACATCAGTGCTTCGGTGCTACACTGTCTACATATAAAAGCCACATTTGGTAGAACACTCCCACAGGTACCCACCAGGCTGCCTTTGGGCCCTTGAACTCCATCCACACCTCCAACGCCCTACGAGAAATGGGAAAAGGCCGCATGCTCAGCACTGAACTTGGCAGGAAAGCAACATCTTTTGAAAATGAGATGTTAAACCAGCCTATTTGAGTTTCTGTCCATCAGGGGAGAAATAGAAGCAACACTGAACGTTGTGTCATTAGCGAGCACTTGCACAGAGAATAGACTCAACCCCCTGCTGTTAGCAGAGCTTTTGAAAAAAGGTTCGTTTAACTGGCTCTGAGCCATGGCCGCTCAGGAGCTCCACCTGTTGGACAAAACACAGCAGGCTGCTTTTAACTGAATGAGACTTATCCACTACACACACCTACTCATAAATCTCCCTGACTATCAAATATAACTGACGAGTTCATAACAAGCAATCAATTTGTGTCCCTCCTGTTAGATACTGCCGTCTCCATCTGCTTGTTTTGTGGACATGGGTTTCACTGCTGTATGACATACGGCATGTGAGAATTGATCTGGGTGGAAATCGATGGCTTGTTGACTTACAGGCTGTCCGGGTGGTCCGGGCGGCCCTCTTGGCCCCACGAGTCCCCTGACCCCCTGGAAATGAACAGACAGGAAGCACACAAGAAGATTAATGACTGGGATTAGGCTCAGAGGTGACAGGATTGCTATGGCATGTGTTTATGTCCCTTGTCATACGTGTCCCTTGTGCAAATATACCGGTGTGTATAATTGCATTTGTGTGCTCATCCATTTGCCTCTAAGTGTGTACTTGTGCATGCGTGGGTGCACACCCACACTGGGCTGTGCATGTGTGTGTGTGTGTGTGTGTGTGTGTGTGTGTTTTTTTGTGTTTTTTGTTTTTGTCAGCTTCAGACTTTGTACAGCAGCCAAGCCACCTGTTCCAGAGCCACATCTGTGATCTCCGGGGAGGTGATTGATATGGAAATATAATCATACAGGCCAGGATTTCATCTCCCCCCTTCGTCAATCTCCTGGCCCATCTATCTCTATCCTCTCATTTATCTCCGCTGCATCTCTCCCTCTCGTGGCCTGCCGCCGCGCACGGCCTGTCCCGGCTCTCTCTATTAGAACTCACTTCCTGCTAGCTTGCAGCTCTCTCTCGCCTCGGATCGGGGTGATGCATTTAAAGAGGCAGGAGTGCTCCCTGCTGCGCCCCAGCTCACCTGCAGAGTCCCAAATGGAGTCAGAGTCGCAGCTAATCAGCCCTCGGGCCAGGAGGGTAGAGGAGAGTGGTGGAGGCAGGCAAAAGAATTAGGCTGCGTTGAGGGAAGCGTTGATCTTAAGGTTCGACTGCACCCATTTTCAAATTCTAATTAGAAAAACACTTCATCTAACACTTAACCTAAGAGGTTATTTGTTCTGGGGAGGACACTGATGCAACACTTTAGACAAACAAACAGCAACATTAAGCTGATCAAACCGAATGTCTCACCCATGAACCATTCAGAGACTTTGTCTTTGTCCTATTAAATCATTTGAATCTGCTGTCAGATTATTAATACTTGGTCACAGTAATAGATTAGTGTGACGACTGTGTTTTTCATCACTACTTATTCAACAGTTCATTCGGACAGTACAGCTGATTGGTTGAGAAGTGTAACCGTATCATTCTGCTTTATACTGCAGATGTTCATGATTTTCCAGTTAAGCATGTACAAAAACAAAAAATAGTCATTTCTGTAAGAACAAATTTGCGCTCCAGTCTTTTCAAGCATCTTCTTAAGAAGAGTGTGACAGTTCTACACCAAATTCCAAAACTTTGACCCAAGCCAGTTTGTACACAGAATACAATTCAGCAAAACTACACTGAGGCTAAACGGCTGAATCTGATGTCTCTATCTGTAACACAATGGGCTACTAAAGGCAAAAGGAACTACTCCGATTGAATCATACTGTTCAGAGCTTCTTTGTGCTACATGTTTTCTTTATTTTTAACCATATAAACAACAGAACACTTGTCTGTTATTGTGAATAACATCACAGCAACCCGGATGCTACTTGCATTTCCTCTTTTCAACTGCTTACATCAAAAATGAATGTGTCCTTAATGTTGAATGCACTGTGGTTTGCTGAGCATGTGTGCAAGCTCATGAGTAAAAATAAAACATGATTAATGTGTGATCTATATTCCTATTCATGTGTTTCCTGCTCTCAATCATAGCTTGTGAGACTAAATAAACTATACAGTTTCATTATTTACATTTACGGCATTTATCAGCTTTTAACCAAAGCGACTCCCTTCAGTGGCTGAACAACTCTTTACATTAAAAATGTTGGAATGTTGCTATGGTGCAAAAGTCTTAGGTACCTATGAAAATATGAAAAAACTGTTTACAATGTTTTTTGTCACATTAATTTACTAAATCAAACTAAAAGCAACTAATACAAATAACATTATACAGTAAACAGTGATTGTATGTCAGTGTGTTTATTGTGGAAGCCCAGTATTACTTGTAATTTCCATCAGAAACCACATTTGACTCAATCAGTCCTTCATTAAAATTAATCAGAAGCTGATGATGGAGATTTAAAAACCAAACAACGGCTGGAGGAATCTGGAACTGAACCTGTGTTCTCCTCACCAGCTCACACAATATCAACTGCTTTTACAAACAAAATCAATCATGATACTTCTCTTTCTTGTATATATTCTACTGCTAACTTTGCTGGCAACTCCCCAAGACATTTCCACAGTGCTATATTCATTTTTTTCATTTATTTTTGAAAATATTATAGGTTATAAAAAATGTTATTCTTTATTCCTATAATCTCTGTCTATCCACCAATATATTTTTTTCAGCCGCTTTTCCTAACCAATGTCCTGGAGGTCCTGGAGCCTACTCCAGCGCTCACAGGGCCTACACGTCATCGGACTGTGGGAGGAAACCAGAGATACCCACGCAGATACAAGGAGAACAGAAAGGACTCCGGCTTCTATGATCTCTTTCAAGGTAAATGGTTTGATTAGTCATGTTTGTGTATTCAGTGTATAATTAAAATCAATTCTGAAATCATTCCAAAAAAGTGAGGCATTTTCAGTAATCAACTAAAACTATTCCAGGAGTGTTAGTGTTGGTGCATGACTCACAGGTTCACCTGGTTGTCCTCTTGGTCCAACAGGTCCATCTGTGCCCTAAAATAGAACATATTACAGACTCAGCTTTCACTGCCCTCATCACAGCCACACCTATACACAGAAAACACCAGCGCAGTGGAGCTACACTGGCAGCACATGAGCTCTCAATTTATCCTGTATGTTGCTGTCCATGTTGTAAAACTCATCCTAATATTCAGTCAAATGCATATTTGTTTACACCTCCTGTCAAATGACATGTTTTGTTGACATTCTAAGTGAAAATAAGTACAGATCCATTACAGAGAATGGAGGTAGATATGACAATTTAACAATTGTCATAGTTTCTATTCATCAAATTATCACAGTTTCTATTAATTTGCAATTTCCTCCAGGATCAATGGTGTTTTCTGATTCTGAATCAGATTTAACATATCGGAAAACATTAAAAACAATTTAATAAACTGTGCTGGAACTTTTGCATTGCTTCATTTTATTTTTTTTCTCCAACAAGTTTTCATCAAATAAACAGCTGCGCATTCAAATGGGCAGATGTGTGTTCTGTGTAGAATATGTGTACTCATTTTCACTTAGAACATATTTAATCAATTATTTTATACAACTATGCATACAATGAAAAGTGATGCATGGAATTGACTTGATTTAAATGCATACATCAATGAGCTCCCAACGTTCCACATAGCCACATAGCTTTCAATGCACACAATGTTCTGTTTGTAGCCATTTAACCATTATGGATACACTAAATATGATCTGATATGATCCTCACAGTAGTGATAATATTTGTCATAATTCAAATTCACTGTATTTCTTATTGGAGATTTTAAAATATTCAAATACAGAGCTGACAATGCACTTAAAAGCTGTTTGCCAGCAGCTATTAAACAGCAGAAGAAGACAAGGAATGTGTATCTCCCAAACGTTGATAAAATGCATATGAATGGGTTTTTCTGACTCTCTGTCTTTGTATGTGTGTGTGAGAGAGAGAGAGAGAGAGAGCACATAGATTAGAAAACTCTCTCTTTCTCTCTCTGCCTCTCTCCCTCTTTTTCTTTCTCTCTGCATTTTCAGAAGGTGACTGGTTCTCAGTGATTATTGAGCAATATAGCATTTTTGGCTTGAAATGCCAATTTCTTTTAATAAAGATTTATTAAAAAATAAAAAAGACAGTCATTGACCCCGTGGGGGGCTGGGCTGGTGCACAGCCCTTAACTTGAAAAGCACTGGTGTACATCATTTCCACAGGAAGAAAATAATTACATCAACACAGTAGACTCATCTTTTATTCATGTGGAAATGATGGTCGTGTCAGTTCAAGTCAATGGACTGCTTTTTGTCTATGTATGCAGTTTGCACTCCATCTGTCTATCACAGTTAACTAACTAAGTAATGCACTACTTCAAGGATTCTGCCTGTGTGTCACAGCTGCAAACCGTATGATGGTGTAGCGTGTGCATGCAAAGATATTCTTATTTGGTATCACTCTTGAAAGCTTTGATCAGCACGAAACGCCACAGAATACATTTAGCAACTTTGCATAATGAGATCTAGTGTGCTTGCTGTTACTCATGTTCCCTTTCACGCGATTGCGGCGGGTACACCTGGGACCGCATGATCTCATTAATGGAAAGACTAAATGCTCCATTAGGCCTTTCCTCAAATTACGCATTACCGCTTTTAACCCTATCCTACCTGATGTGTCATCTGCGAGTCTGTGTGTTCGCCCGAGGGGTTGCATGGCAATTCTTTTTACTAGTGGAGCAGTCATTCAAAAAAAGTAGCTGATTGGTCAACTAGACAGTATTGCCAGAGTTGTTAGACAGCTAAGAGGGACTGTCTGCAGCCAAAGTACTTTATATTCAGATTTTCAACTTAAGATTTAGTTGAATTTTTTGTTGAATTTCATTAAGCCTAACTACACAGACTGCCTGGCATAAACTGTACACTAAAATCACCACAGCTTTCAGAATCTCAGTTCTGGATCTGGCTGTCAATGTCAATACTGAGAAACTGCCTTCGTCTTCTCTGCACACCAATGAGTGTTTCAGAGACAGAGGTAGTCGCTGAACCAGAAACCATCGTCCTATATAGCATATTCTGTTTGAAGAGGTTATGCCATTTAAATAGGAATAGGATGCTAGATATCTTTATTGTCACTTTAAAAGTACAATGAAATGTTATTTAGCTCAATCCTGTAGAGTCCTATGGAGATATATCATATCGAGATATACGAATTAGCCTGTACACATATGAAACTATACACCAGGGGTAAGCAGTAATGTTGAGCTAAATGCTCTGCAAGTGGTCAGTTTTCACATCAGTCAAATGGCCCAGTTCTAACAGAGACAACGGCTAACAAAACCTACCCAGACTTGCTTAAGAGGCTGTATTTGATTTCTCCTGCCTGTACACCGCTGTACCTTTCCTGCATTGTGCTATTTGTTCTCCCCTTCTGGAGTTTGACTGCTGTTACTGCAAATGTTGCATGTGCATGTTCACATTAGACATACGCTACCAGTCAAAAGTTTGGACACACCTTCTCATTCATCGATTTCCTTTGCTTTTATTATTGGCTACATTAAAGATTAATATTGAAAACATCACCTATTGCTCTGATGACAGCTTTGCACACTCCTGGCATTTTTTCATTCATGAGGAATGGACCTGGAATGGTGTTTAATTAACAGGTGTCCTTTGTCAA
This sequence comes from Brachyalestes nurse, assembly GCA_037974405.1. Lineage (NCBI taxonomy): Eukaryota > Metazoa > Chordata > Actinopteri > Characiformes > Alestidae > Brachyalestes > Brachyalestes nurse. The sequence continues at coordinate 3,045,535 of JBBPCY010000142.1, read as the reverse complement.
GAGGTCATTAGTGGAATTTCTTGCCTTCTTAATGTGTTTGGGATCATCAGTTGTGATGGTGGGGTTGGTACACAGTTAGTG
>JBBPCY010000142.1:3015852-3036957 GCA_037974405.1 Brachyalestes nurse | reverse complement strand
AAACAGTTACTTGATTGGTGCCTGCGGTTTAATAAAAACCGCATGCAAGTCTATTGCAAATCTAATATTACTCAAAATTCAAAAAGTTGATGTGACTGAAAGCAGCATGAAAAACTGGTTTAGGAAAGTGTGTTGTGGTTTCTGATGATTTCAAAAAAAAAATTGTTGACCTGTGTTGTTATTTTTGGTCTGGTTAGCTTGTCTACCTGCTGCAGTGGTCCCTGAGGACATTCAATCAGCTCAGTTCAACAGCCAGGTTTCAAGAACATTCTTAATTATCCTAGGTACAATAAATATTTAACAGTTCAGCTATGTTTACATGTTTTGCTGTTATGATTTTAAGTAAACCAGTAAATGAGTTTGTACCATCAGTGGGAGCTGTTACCAAGATAACTTGGATAAATATCACCTGTCGCAGGTCTGATTCCAACCAAGCTTATGGTGGGTAAACAAAGTGCGATTCTGGGACGTCCCAAACGAAAGATGACTGGCGTGAAAGAAATGTGGTGATACGTTTGGTCGTGAGGTGCCCTGTGGGAGAGGTTTGAGGATGATCTGTGTCTGGGATGAAGGAAGACCATCTCACAATGTGACTGCTGCTACGGCCTACATTTACTAACCGACCAATAAGAATGCAGCATGGAACGATGCACTGGAACAGCAGCGCAGACGGATGATGCCCACTTTATGTTTTGTTATACTTATATACTGATTTGCGGCCTATGATTCAATAATGGTTACCATCATACAGTCAACATACATAATTATAAGATCCACGCGGTGCGGTTTGCAATAAACATATAAGCTTGATAAAGTCTGTCTGCAGACACCTTTCCTCGTTTAAGCCTGCACTCCCTGTCTTTTTTCTTATTTATTCCATCCTACAGTTTTTGTTGATGAGCTCTTCAGACTGCCATTCATTGTCAGACAGCTGTATGTTGTTAGGAACAAACCACGTCTGTGAGAAATAAAACACAGAGACATCACACACCGAGTTCAGAAAACAGGATTTCTTATTTTCTGTTGGGATGCATCTGAAAAAATATTCTGAACGTATCTGAAAAATATTAGCAGGAAAACGCATCCCACTTGTTTTCAGTTGTTTTTAAATACTTCCAAGAAACCGCACAAAACGACCTGAAACTAGACTCGAAGCTTTCTCAGTAGAATGACAATGGGTTTTAGTAACTAAAGTAAATTTAGCTTAAGTTTTTAATCTACAGCTGTGGTACATCAAAAACCTTGCCTCTAAAGAAGATCAAATGGAAAAGAAACCTATTAATGTGGCAACCCCGGCCTGGAGTGCCCCCACATGCAGCACTGGTTCCATTACCTCAAACACCTCCTCGTCCAGCAGTCGTGTCCCGAAAACAGTGACGCCGTTCGTGCTGACCACAGGGCCGTCCCCACGCAGCAGCTCCAGAGTCTGGACCTTCTTACAGTCCAGGTACAGTGTGACCGACTTGCCCTCCACACTGTACGCGATCCTGTGCCACCTAAAGAGAAAGGAAACACAGGAGAAACTCCTCAGAAGGGTGCACAGTACCAGCCTCTGTGAGATATAACAGCAAAACTCTATAATCAATCACAATATCTTTTTTTGAGAACCTTGACCAATCACTGTCACTTTCAGTGGGTGTTTTGCTTAAATGAGGTACGGATGCAGCTTTACTGATCTGCCACTATCATCTTAATATACAGGCATATAATGACCATAGTATGTAGCAATTTAATCATAACACTAGTTTTATTAACATTTAGTCCTTATCAGGCAGCTGTACCATGCCTGATCATTCAGCTTTTCTTTCTGAAGGCTGTGTTGGATGAATTATGGATGACTTTAATGAGTAGAAAGACTGCAAGACCATTTTTTACAGAATGTCTCAAAACAGGTCGTCTGTTGTTTACGCGCAGGCTTTCACACCGTGTGACACCACAAGCAGCAAAGGTGTTATTAGATGTGATTACTGTTTGGTTGTGGAGGGAAATCAAATACGCATTATATCTCAGTCCTCACAGGCACCAGACCGGAGTCAGAAGAGATCATCACAGATGCTATGTTTATATTCTGTTTCAAACGAGGACAGCCCACACGGTCCACTTGGACGTGAGGAAACAACAGAAGTCTTAGATGATGGACACTAACTACAGTTTATTTATAAAAACAAACACAGATCTCAGCAAACGAGCATTCCCTGAAGTAGACAGTCCAGTCTCCAGTATAAACTACACTCGCCTGCAAGAACGATAAGAGCTCCTTCTGTTTGTGGTTTTTGAGGGAAATGTCCTCTAACAGAGAGACAAATAAGGAAATAAGGACAAGAAAGACAATGGCACTGGCATGTAGCTGGTAGCCAAGTCATCACTGGATTTGGTGTAAATAGAACATTTTCACACAATGGAAAACTTTTCTTAATTTTCAGCTTGTTTGAGATGTTTTAAGATGACTTATTGTCCCTGAAGAGTTAATGCTGTGTAAATAAAACATCATTTTTTCATTGTTACCATCATTTTTTGATGTTGAAACCACATAAATTGGAGGTAACATTTCAAATTTGTCAATAAAGATTGTAAACAGAATGTATATGTAATTTATTGTGTAATTATGCACTTCATTATGTAAATATGTCAATAAAACTGAGTGTTGAGCTCGAGAATAACACGGTATTTATCCATCTTGTGATGAAATAACATCACAAAAGTCTCAATGTGCCTTCATGAGTAATGAATATCATCAATACTCAAAAACACTGATCACTAAGACTTATTTAATTTGATTTAGAACAGTGCAGTGTGTAAAACATTTAAATAAAATCTTTTCTGACAGTCTCTTTTAGATGTGGAACCACTAACTCTTTTTTATCCACTGCGGCTCATCCAATAAACATTGTAATACATTGTGCATCATGAGAATTCTTGAAGTATTGTGATATTATGATTAGTGCTAGACATGTTAGCACATTAGTATCACATTAACACATTATTTAATTAACGCCAACAGTTTTTTTTATAACTCTTTTCTGTGCTCGACCACTTCACCTCACTTTAACAGAGACACTCGATACTGATCACACTGACACTTCGGCTGCTCCCTGATAAAAGAAAAAGGTTTCTGCTGGAACCTGTTCAGAAAAAAAAGGAAACAGATTTATAAATGTGAACTTGCTGTTGCTCGGAGCTGCCTGATATTCTGTTCTGATCGTGGCTCTAGAACCGGACGCCGGAGTTCTGATGATTCATGCTACCCTGCCGAAAAATGCTCCCTTTAAGTTTATACAGTTCATACAGTTTATAGTAACTTTATAACACTGATAATGATGAGAAATAGACAAATAATATGCTTAATCAGAGAAAAATATATTTTATTTAAAGTATTTACTTATAAGCAGTGTATCGATTCATGCTGCCTTGTCGAAAAATGCTACCTTGAAACGTATTCAGTTTATACAGACAGTTGATAATGATGAGAAATAACATGCTCTACATCTCGGCTGTTTATGATGGTTATAAAGCCATAATGATTCCCCATGCTCTGGATTCTGAGGGGAACTTGTTCTACAACAAACTAGATAAAATGTGAACGCTCTGCAGTGGCAAATAGCTTTGGTTTTATATTTGATTTGATTACATTAATGTTTAAGTTGAGATATACAGAAATATTTGAACTGTATTAAAGGGAACACTGCTGTTAAAAAGCTCCTTATTAGTTTAGTGTTTGTAAACCAAATGTTCTTGCACTTTTGTTCATACAGCAGTACTTTAAAAATAAAAGTGCGCAATACACTACTTTCGAATTCATTATTGAATTTTGCGTATAACAATGCAATTAATTGCGATTAATCGCAGAAAATCGTGATTAAAAAAATGAATGTCACTGCTGGTATCATTAAAGTGCCCACGTTTGTTACATGGCATTGTTCTACAGCACTCACTTTCCATCAGCCAGGTTGATCTTCTTGAAGATGGGGTAGAGGTCCGGGGTGGGCTGGCCCTTGTGGTCTTCGTAGAGGAAGACGGGAGACCTGCCCAGCTCCAGGCCCAGCTGCTGCACGCCGTGCTCGTCATACACAGACAGTAGGAAGAACTGCGTGTTCTTCTTAGCCCGCACCGTGGTCATCAGGGAGAAGTCCTGAGGGAAAGCAGAGTCTGCACAGGGAGCGCAGACACAGGATCAGGACCATCATTCACTCACCACCCCACCGTGAGCATCTGTTTTCTCTATTAAGACCTATTAACTTATTCACCACCAAAGAGGAACTGTGACTCGCTCTGCTCAGCAATCACACTCTTGCTCTTCCTATTATTATTATTCTTTTAACAGCCTAAAAAAGGCACTGTTTCTCCTCCAAACCCAGGGAGAATTCTGGAACACCAAAACGTCTGTTAATATCCGGTGACTCTGATCCTATGGAACCGAATGTGTCTCCAGCAATGCGTTCTGAGAATTTGCCTTTCTTGTGTTTGAATCTGTCGCCAGAGGAAGTCAGAAACGAAACATGTTTCTATCATCACTGTATAAAACGTGCAGAAAGATTTTCATACTGTTGACTGCACTGTGATTTTGACCTCATTCAGAACATAGTTTGGACCTTCTGCAGTTGATCAAAGCTCAGAATGACATCATTTCCATGCATTCGAGATGCTACGTGGGAAAATGAAAGAGTACTGTAGCGATAAGCTACCTAGAGAACACTAGACATTATTTTAACATTCATAATGCGCCTACCTTCTCAGGACGGATTAAAATCAGAGGACTGCTATTTCTTACTGTCGATGGCTTGATGTATGTCTATATACATAAACAGCACTTCACAGCACATCTTTTATTACTCTTCCACACTTCAGGTCTTCTTTAAATGTTTATTTGAATTTAGCTCGTGTATATATTTCTACTTCAGTCTTTATTTTCTCTTTAATTTCATTTATTGTAACCATATTGCATCTCAAAGACATTTCAGGACATATTTCACTACGGACTGTGGTTGTTTAATTGCGTTCGTGACAAATAAAGAATCTTACATTTCTTCAATCTCTCGTGTGGGGTTCAGTGTTCTTGCGTTCCTTTGATGCCTCTCGCTCTTAATGGGACAGGGAGTCAGTGTGAATGGGTGAGTGCGTACCTGGGAAGAGCTGTTTGGTGGGAGCGCTGAGCTGAATCTTTTTTTCTATCCTGAATGCCATATCCGCTCCCTCTGCGTCCTTCCTGTGGGTGCACAGTCCCGTCTCCACAGACACGCCCTCCATGCGGTCGGACAGCTCCAGCGAACGCAGGACGTCGATCAGATTGGCTGGAAACAGCAGATCAGGAGGGAACAATGTTAGAATTTCACACACGCTAGCAGACATGACCTTTCTACTCCTCTTTCCAAATAATACATCTGCATTTAATCTTGCACGGCCTTGTTGTTGTTTGTCTAACTGTAGCGAGTTACACATTCTGGAGGTCCACTGGAGAAAGCTGTGATGATCTGTGTAGATGATTGTGGATTTTAATTAGAATCAACAAGACAACTTTAACTAAAGCCAACAACTAACCCTAACCCAGACCCTAATCCTCCGGCAAGCTGTTCATACTCAACAGAGCTTCACCAGAGAGATAGGTCAACCCCCCCCAGAGAAAGGTCTTAACTTACAAAAGGTTCTGGCCATAGTCTAACTCTAAGTGCTATACTTTCATGCAAGGGTGCAACTCTTATTAAATTATTCAAGTAATTTTATTATTTTGACATTTCAATCTGATTACAATTCTTTAGTAACTTTCATTATCATCTGATTCTACCATGTTCATACAATTCAGATCTTTTTTTAATACAACGCAGAATGTACACAAAATTACATAAAAATGTATCTGTTTGTTTCTTTTAAGGCTCAGTGGGTAAAATTTGAGCCAAACAGTTAGAGAGTGTATATTCACATCAAATCAATTTCTTTTCTTGGCTTTCCTTCCCATTCCTCTTTCTACACAAAGCAAACAATCAATGCAAGCATCTTCAACAGTTTTCTACCATTATGGACACTTTCATGTAAGTACTCCTGCAAAAACATCTACTTTCACTGGAACGTCTCTGTCATAAAACAGTAAAAGTGAAAGGGAGTGCACTCTGTTGTTAAGATGTAGATATCAGCTGGAGTTAGCCAGAGTGAGCTAATAAGCATGAACGCATCATTGGCTGGTTAAATTTATCTATAAATTCATCAATAGCCATTGCTTTTTTCTTGTCATTCTGTTTTCGGTGGAACAGAGTGGGTCTTTGCCCACAGTAGACATATCTGGTGGCACTTGGTGCTAATGATTGTGTTTTTTTGTGAGGGTGGAGACGTGGGGGGGAGAGTGAAAGGGATATACAAACAGACAGACAGGAGGTCCACATAAACACAGCCAAGGATTCTGTCCCAAAACCCAGATTTTCCAAACTGATTTTCTTGAGAGCATCAGGTTTTTCACAACACAAGAACTTGGCTGATTGACTACATCTTGTGGGTTGTGGGTTAACCCAGGCTTGACTGATGTCCACATTTTCCTCTTTTCTAACAAACATCAGTTCTCCAAATATGTTACAATGAAAATACATCAGCAAAACATCAGCAAAGCTCAAATTGCATCCAGCTCTTCATTTAGGAGAGGCATATTCGTCCCTGTAGTTTATCACTCAAACTTACTGTGAGCTTTAAAAATGAACAGAACTTCAGCGCTACAGGCTCCAGGGCTTGTGTTCACAAAGCAGACATAAGTAGAGCTGATCTTGGGCCAGATTCCTATACTTATGATGATCATTGTTACAAAAACTGTTCTTATTTCAAAACATTTACTCCTCGGGCAGTGAAAACAGACCCTGTTGTCTAAAATGCTTTCACGATTCAGCTACACAGTGAAGTTTTGTTCAGTTTTAAAGATCACAGCAAGTCATACAGAGTCCTAAACCGCATCCACAAGTCTGAGCCACCTTACTGAGGAGTGGTTTGAGTGGGAAAGATTTATTTATGGAAAAGATTTGAGTGACTACTGACTTCTAGAGTTTGTCTCAAGCTCTAAAAATAAGCACATTTTTATCTCCAAACGTGTCTCAGAGTTGCAGAGCCACTCCTTTGAAGTCTAGACGCTGAAGACCTAACATCAGTCATAACTAGCATACTTCTCCCCTCTGCTCCTACAACACACAGAAGCAATTTTGGGGTTTTGATCAGGTAAAATGACCTTGTTTTGGCTAAAAGTGAGCATAAACTTAACTGAATGTTACTGTGTGCGGTAGTAATTGAAACTAATATTTGAAAATGAATGCGGCAGATGAATGAATTGCCAGATCGATGCATGACGTTGTATTTTTTTACACCCCTCCTTGCACATGTTTCCCATTCTCTGGCAGCTCAAAGTGTTAAAGGTAGCCCTCCAGGTGTCTAGCCGCGACTGTCATTATGGGATATAGTTATGGCACAGTCTAGCCTGATGATACTTAAGCCACACCTGACACCTGTCTAGGGCCCTCTTTTCAATCACAGACTCGTCTGCACCACCCCTCCCCCACCAGCATCCTCTCCCACTACTGTTTACACTACTATAAAGCCCTTTCATAGGGAAGTTACACTTTGACATTGCCTCTAAAGCTCTGTGTGTCCTCAGACCACTGATCACCTTTCTGTGCTTTAAATCATACACTGCTGCTAGCAAGCTTCCAGGACACAGCAGGAACACAACGAGCAACCAGGGCCTAATGCAGCACAACATATTGTTTGTAAATCATTATTTCAGTCTTTGCAATATTGCAATATTGATATTACAGAGAGAAATAGCATGCAAGTGATCTATCACAATTTTTGAGTGTGTGCTGTAAGCATTATAAACAAGTTTAGATCATTATTTAGTTGTTTGGTTTAAGTGAACCAAAAACACAAATAATGTTTAACACAGATAATGTTGAGTTACATCATAATAAGGATTGGAATGTATTTTTTAATATATTGGGAATATAGGTAGATAAGTGGATAGGTGGATATATTTCCACACTGTGAATACACACAATAGTCCCATATACTGTATAAAGAACTTAAACATGGGCTATATATATTGCATTCACACATACATATATATTTAGTATAGTATAGCATATATATTTAGTATACTATAAATTAAATTTATAGCAAAACTGCATGAAAAAACACTGCAAACACATAAAGAAGTGATCTGGCATGACTCACTACTCCCAATTGGACAAATATGAAATCTTTGCTCAGTGTTAAACTAAAGTCGAGCACAAAACATTTTTCTGGTCTTGGTTAAGTGTGCATACAGTAAATCAGTCTCCTCAGAGGAGGGTATACCATCAATACCAAAATATAATACACAGCCACCAGTCCAGCTGTGAAAACTGCCTGTGTAAAATCAAGTGTTGTACAGACCTGATTTTTAAAGATATTTATTCAGGGCCAGTATGCCCATTTAAATGTCCAGTATGACACTTTAGGAAAGGCGGCAAAACTTTCACCCCAGCTCCCATTTGACTGGCCCCAACACCATTGGGCCTGATGAATATCAACCTGACAACACCACTGGATCAGAGGGCTGTCCATAGCTGCTGGATTTGTGATGCAGAATCATAGCACCACATCATAGCAACAGGAGGAGAGACGCGATTGGACCATTTGGGAAAACTAGTCACCAAAATCTTATGCCCCTTCACCTGGTTTGCCAAGTTGTTAATGCTGCATTAACAATGTTTCCTGCCTCGGTTAGGGCAGGAATGGTGGTATTCCCATGACAAACTGTTTAGGTTTGGTTCTTTTTTTAGTTCTTGTGTAACATTCATTTCTGTGCTAATGCCGTAACCGACCTTACAAAACGTCCAGCTATCCTGCTTAGACTTTTGCACCATGACTCAAGCACATACTACCTGAATCAGAATCCCATGGACTGAGCACATTAAGGGCAAGTGCGATTACACCCATTTCTATGCATGCACCACCATGTTTTTACATTTATTTTTCTAAAAGAGAAAAACGCTAACTTGTATGGAATATTGAACATGCTACACATGCTCTAAATAAAAGCTAATAATTAGCAGACTACTAGATTACTAATATAATTGGTGGTGACAGCCCAGTAGAATGGTATTGTTATTTATATCATTCACAGAGAGCTGCCAGTGGACAGCATTGGCATCTGAAGCATTTTACGATGGAAACGATGACCCTAATTCTATACTGCCCCCCCTCCAAACAGTGTTTCTTTCTCCCCTGCGTTAATTAAACATGTGGGAAGAGTTTGCCCATGCCAGGCTATTGCTGGCCGGCAAAGCCCTGCTGGATTTTTATGGCATTATTTATTTGCTTAGCAGATGCCTTTTATTCAGAGCCTTAGCGCAAAGCGCAAAGCATGGCAACAGACTAAATGGTGGGAGAAGCGAGGGGGAAAAAAGCCAGGCCGCAGCACAATGGAAAACATCAGGTATTGATTTAATGGTGCTTCACGAAGGGCTCTACTTTGATACGAAGTAATAAATGACGGCTGTAAATACAATAATTGCAGAGCGATCAACTTTACACCCACCATCTCACGCGCATATGCAAGCACTCCCGAACCGAGCCGGTTTATGATCGCTGTTTTAATCTGCATCAATCTGCTGGGGAAAACGTTTGACAGTTGTTTAAGTTAAGTGCTATATCATAAGCAAGCGGAGGATGGGGGAGTTAGGTAGGAAGCCAAGCGTAAGATTTACTTTCTTCTACTCCAGCCTCTTGCACACACACACACACACATCCATACACATGCATGAACAGGTCCCTTATCCGATCCCTTATTGATTTCATTATCGATTCCTAAACAGTGTTACAGTGAGCCTGTCACCTTAAGAAACTTTGCATTCTGGGTAATTGAGTCTCTAGGGACGCTGGGAGATTTTCAGGGAGTGTTTGGAGTTTTACATGGCTGCTCTGTTTGTGAGTGATTGTCGCCACTCTGTCGCCCTGTTCCCCGTAATTGTTTCATTTTTGGACCCGCTCTGTTGCCGAGAACGACGAGCCAAAGCCTGGCTAGCAGCCGCTAACGCTGAGGATGAGAAGGCAACAATAGTATAAAATATATACTTTTAACTGAGCATATTTTTGTGGGCAGATAATAAGAGCTGGTTAGTTTACATACATATTTACATTTAAAAAAGTAGTCATAGGCCATTTTTAGCTTCGAAAGTAGCTGCTGTATTAGATGTCAGAACTCAATCTTGTCACTCAACCACGGAGCTTGCACTCGAGCAGTGGAGAATCGAACCTCCAATGTTTTAACATGTTGCTGGTGTTACCACCCTTTCAAATTAAAACGGCACTGCACTGGTTACAGACGCAGCTATCGTTTTTTTTTTGTAAAATGCAACCAGGCCGCGGACTGCAGGGGTGCAAACAGCCAGGCATGTGTAGAAAACAGCAGTCTAATCTGTGTCCTTTACATTAGCACAGCAGTTTGACAACTGGGGAATAGTTTTAGGAGCGTTTCCAAATTGATGAAGGGTAATTTTTGCAGTGCTATTGTCTGAGCTCTCACTGCTAGAGCAGAGACAATAGCTCAATACAGTATTTCTGTTTCTTTTTCAATTTTTGGACCGGTTGAAAAATTTCTTCTCATTGAGGTATCTGAGCTTATTTCCTGGCTTTGTTCAGCCTTAGCCAGAGTGACATTGTTCAGATATCTGAGGGTATTTGTGCTGTTTCTTGAGGATTTTCTACCATCCGGGGGAGGTTCTGAGGCGGTGAGGCGACATGCACAGATACTTTGGCAGCACAATATTGACAAAGTATTAGTATTGCGATAATACTGCGACACATTGGACTTGAAAATGGTCTTGTAAGACTGAATTAATGATTCTTTTGGCTGTTGTTGGATCACATGACTTTGTTTCACCCAGTAACTGGCAACTCAGAAACACTGTGATTTATTAGGGGCTAATTTGATGTAAAACTCTTACATTATTTATTAGCTTTTGTTTAAAATCAGCCAGTGACTTTCTGTAGACCACCAGACATATATCACACTTAAACTGGCACATTGTAACTGTAGCCCTCAGAATGCCTGCAACAGCTTTGAATTATGAATCATTTATATAGTTGTTTCTACACACATTATATGTTTGCCACTAATTATAAGCAAGAGAGCCAATTAGGCTTTTACTGTAATAGTTGCATGAAATAAATATTTTCAATTATTTACACTGTAATTAATGGTCAGCTGCATGTCATGGTAGTGGCCATTACTCCAAATGATCTGCAGTCAGTAAAATAATGTTAAATCTTTTCATTAAAAAAAGAAAAATGGGAATATTACAATGGCTAAAATGCCCAGTCTGAGTTCAGAGGTAATGAAGTACATTCCCTGAGTAAATGGAGCTCTCAGCACAACATGGCCATGGTAAATATCTGGCCTCTGACCTCTGGAAATTCACATGCCATTAAAAACAAAAAGACAGCACTGGGAACAAGAGCAGAAATGCCTCCTCTGAGAGGGAATTTTAACAGCACTCCTCTACAGTGTTTACATATTCCCCGTGCGCATTTTTCCTGAAGCAGAACGAGCTGTGTGTCTTTTCCAGCCCGAAATGGCTGGACTGGTGTCCTTGATTAAATCATCCAAATTAAATTCAGAATCAGCTGAAATTTATGGTTAACCTGAAGAATGCCACATCAGAGATACTTGATGTCTCCAATTAGTTCTAAACGGCCTAAAGCAGGAGAATGATGGCACCAAGCCTGAATGTGTTTCAACTACAGGGAAACACTTCATGGAGGCTTAAAATAAATCAATGGCCTGCAAGTTTGTCGCTTTGTAGGATCCTTCAGTGCTGTCAGAAAAGAATAAAACGATATCATGAGCAGCCATACTAGAAATCAAACAGTCTCTTTCACCTCCCTTGTTCCGGTTTAGGCCCCCATCCTGACTCCTGCAGGCCTTCACATGGACCTGGGAGACATTCCTGTCCCAGCATCGCCAAAGGAGTGCCTGGGGCAGGTGGCAAGACAGTCGATTAGGGGCTGGAGATGACCCAACACCCTTCTGGCTGCTTACCTCCACTAACACCCACCTGAGCCAGGTTGACAAGAAATCAATTCGATTTTTCCACTTCCATGAGCACAGTCAGCCAAGACATGTTTACAGGCTGAAGTTTGCTAATGTGGCTGAAGTCCCACGATACAGATTCTGCCCTGCACGGGATACAGCGATGAGTCCCTAATCAGCGAACCAGTCCCAGCTAGGACAACATAAACAGAGCAGTTTATACCCAAAGAGAATTGCAGAAGCAGTAACTGAATAGCTTTGACTCTAATTCTGACTGTTAAAACACTAAGCATTTGACTGATGATTCCTGATACTGTGGCCACCTTCTTTCTGTTCCACCTAAAAGGTACATTATTTTCATTCTGACTGCTGCACCAGTTACCGTGGAACTGATCAGCTCAGCTCTTCCAGCTCAGCTCTTCATTTGGTAAACCAGATAAACTAATAAAAATGTCACTTAACAAATATTTGAGAAAATTTATGCCTTGAATTTATTCTGTATCATCGCTGCATTTCTAGATCAGCAGAAATCCTGCCAAACTCATCTGTCTCCTTATCTTACTCCTTAACTTCTCTTAAGAAGTGCACAGAGACGCAGGTTGTGATTTATTATTTCTCATTTGCAGCTTTTTTAAACAACCTCTGCAGATTCACACCAAGAGAAATTTATAAAGGAAATAATTACCAGAGGTGACTTCACTCAATCTATAGTACTGGGTCCACAATTCCATATTCTCAATAGTTTGAATAAAATACTGGCAGTTAAGGTGGAACTGATCAGCTCAGCTCTTCCAGGAGCTCTTCGCTTGACCAGAAAAAGTAATGAAAATGTCACAAATAGTTGAGAAGATCATCGCTGCCGTCTAGATCAGCAAAAATCTCCTTATCTTACACTTACTGCATAACATGATGCCCCACTTCTCTGCAAAAAGGAATGAATGCCTGTATAAACCTGTAAACTATTTTGATTCAAAAGTGAAACTAAATCAAATCTGAAAAGCTATATGGAAGTGAAAAGTAAATGATTTTTCACAGCGATATTCAGAACAAGTGTTCAGAGACCCCTCAGGAATGCCAACCAAGTATGTGAAGCTTGAAAATGCTCAGGCCAGATCTAATGTTACTTTATTTGTTATTCATTTCCTGATTTATTTATTAATTCGTTGTAGCCTAAGGCAGCACAGCCTGGATGTTTCATCAGTTTTCACTCTCTGGATCTTTCTGACACTGCGTGCAGGTCTGTGTCTCACGAATAATTAATCTGCAGCGCACGAGGCTGTGTGAGAAACACCTCCTCCAGGGCTCCTGCCTGATTCTGCCGTGCTTCACCTGCCTGGGTGTGTCAGCCCTGCAGGGTCTGAGCACTTTACAGCAGAAGCTGCTTGCAGGTATCACCTCAGATAACCATGATATCAGATCGGAGATTCAACATTCTATTCCAAGTTCTTCCAACTTTCTCAGAATGCATTAATGCATTATTAGGAACAAAGATTCCCAGTGAATACCAAGTATTAAACCTCATTGCCCCCACTTGGAAAATTTTTGCTCTGCTGGAGTCTTCTACACGCGTCTTTCGTTGTCTCTGTCACAACACAGCTCTCTTCGCTCACAAGGCAGTCTGAGGGGGTAGGAGAACAATGCCTTCCCTCTAGAACACACACAAACAGCCTGGATGCCCCCTGCCCCACAGACGTGTTACCTAACGCCCTTGCTTTCCTGTACAGATCAACAGTTTTATTCTGGTGACACAAAAATATTCCTGACTGTTTCTTCTCAACAAGAAAAGCAACATTATGAGAAAGTATGAGAAAGCCACCTGTCTCTTACAGCCTAGACCATCTCGCCTTATGAAGTCAAATCAATCCCACGCAATGTCATGGTGCGTTTATTTGTTTACATGCACTTCCAGGTGTTACAAAGTCCGGCTGCTTTGTAGAGTACCTAATGCCCATGAAACATCAACCATCTCCCAACTTCACCCGGCTTTAGAATCTCTCCTCCGCGGGTCAGAGCAGAATTGCTGCCATAACATCTGTGAAGCAAATCTCATTTCAAAGAGGCCATATTTTCATATTTTTCACGCATTTTATTTATTTATTTTTTTACCCCTGAAGGTTTATATTGATTTACGTAACAAAAATGATTCATTTTTACAGGACCATTTTCCAGCCTCTCTCTAACCCTCCGTGTTAAACCGGATGTTTTTGTCACTATGCCTTCATATATGCCCTTGTCAAAGGGAGCGACCTGAAATAAGGCCCTTCATCCCCATTTTCATGCATTTCTCTTTCTTTCCTTTCACATATTTCCATAATATTAAATTACAGAACGAGTCATAACTGTATTCCAAATTAATTCAATTCAGCAGGTAAAGTGTGTTCTGTAAAGGATGTATACTTATTTTCACAAAGCAATAAACCATGTCATCTTACAGCGTTCAGCTCTGTCCTGAGAGTCTGCCTGGTATTGTGCCTGATTTGAAAAGCAGTCCAAGCTGAAACAAGAAACAAAATGTTACGCTCACTGTAATCCTCAGAGACGAGACTAAACTGGAGTCCTTTTGAACCTTTTGAATGCCTGGATCCTTTGGACACACTGACAAGCACAGCAACTTCGCAAAAGATCCTCCAATAAGCTCAAATGACAACAGACTGCAGCATCAACACATCACTTCAGAGTGAATTAGAGAGCTATACTGTTGAATGGTTGCTCATGTGTAAATACTTGGTTGTGACATCATGGGTGGTAGTAGCCTAGTGGGTAAAACACTTGCCTGTGAACCCGATGACCACCAGTTCGCAGGAGGAGAGTGTCAGCCAAATTCCCCTTTACATTCACCCTTCCATATGCAACTTATGTTCCATATACTGACTACATGGAGGGGGAAGTGAGTTAACTCTTCGAAACGTTAAAAATACATCAAAGCATTATTTCAAAAAAGCAAGAAAATGCACTTTTCTATGATAGGGGCTCTTTAATGGAACCCCCCCACTGCCCCTCACCCACTATTACCATTTACTACCATAAAACCATCAACACCAAAACCATTAATCCCACACTTTTGTTTAAAAACAAAAAAAAAGATCCCAGAGGGTCTTCTCCACAGTCTCCTCTCTCCACACCCGATCTAAACACAGCAACAAAATCATTACATTTCCATCCTGTGAACAACCACAACCTTATGAGCCTGTTTTCCAAAACATATTAAACCCACCCCTAGTCTAAAATCCTCAGAGACTGAGAAATGAAGTGCAAAGCTTGGCTTAGCCTGTCCACACAAACACCTACATAGAAACACAAAGTTTTAAAAAAGTGTATCCGCAGACGCCTGCAGATCTCCTTGCCCTCACAAGGCCAGAATAAATGAAATTAGCCTAGCAGTGACCTCTGACTTCCAGGGGCCTGGAGAGAAAGTCCTGCGGACAGAGGCAGTGAAGCGAGGACGTAACGCACAATAGTGCTCAGTCCCTCCCAGGAGCTCCTCTGACTCTCTCTCTCTCAGAGCGGCCCCCCATAGCCCCCCGCAGCCCCCCCGCAGCACCCGGAACCCCTTGGCCTATGGCATGGCCTTTATCCTCTTTATACACTTGGTGTGTAAAGGCCTTTAGAAGTGGCCATTATAAGAAGTGCAGACAGAAGCAGGTTGTGATTTATTATTTCTCATTTGCAGCTTTCTGAAACAAACTCTGCAGACTCACACCATTAGAAGAAGTGTTTTGCCAAGAGAAATGTATAAAGTAATTAATTACCAGAGGTAATGTGTAACAACACATTCCACCCACGATTTCACTCCATTCACAATACTGGGTTCACAATTCTATATTCTCACAATGTTTTGAATTAAATTTTAATAAAGGAAAATACTGGCTGTATTCAGGTGAGGTATTCTATTATCTACTATTGAACCCAGAGGTGGGAGGCAGGAGGTGAGCGGTCCATGAGGTATATGAGCTGAACTGAGGTGTTCAAACAATGCAACTGCCTCTGAAACGATATTTTCCACAATGTGCGCTGTCGTTTTTTCAAATATCACGATTTTTTGATGCATTGTTATACCCCCATTGATTACGTTTAGATAATTATGTCATGTGAACGTCTGGAACTGTAAACTGTAACTAAACTTAGTTTGAAAAATCCATATATCCTACGGACCACACTCACACTTTCAGGTTCAATAGGCTTTTCAGAGGTTAATCAGGCTGTATCAGGTTATTTAGGTTATAAGGTTATACTGTATATAAAACCTGTTATTTGAATGCAGGTGTGTGTAACATAACCTCGCCCCTCTCCACCCACTTTACTCTGCTGGGCTGGACCCTGAGTTTTTATCACTCACAGTGGCTTCCATGAAAGACAGTGAATGAAAGAAGAGAAAGTAAAAAAATCTAAACACTTTTGATGTTTAGATTCTGCACTGAAATCACAGCAGCCTTAATATATTCACACACAGCATTTTCACATTGTTTTGCTTTTCGTGCCCAACCAGGCCATTGTTTTCCGCTATTTACTGAAACTGAATAAAGACGTCAGTTCTTTGCTCCTTCAAGGCCTGATCTGTACTTCAAGGCCTGATCTGTTGTAAGTTACTTCTACTATTAGCTAGAATGGCCGCGGCTCAGGCCAATGGTCAAGTCACTTATATGAGACAACACTGACCCTCACCTTCATTTTGCAGAATATTTTACTGAATTACTGTGTGCTAAACCTCCCCAGGGAATGCAGAGGTTACTGTACTCCATTTCTCTAACAATGTTCTTTTTTTTTAAACCAAGGCTTTAGTCCAGCCCTGCAGCCAGAGTGACCTTTGATAAGAGTAGGTTCAGTTATGTGGGTCAGCAGACGGCGCAGGGGAGTGTGTGTGTGTGTGTGTGAGCTCGTGTGTGAATTGTAGTGCTGTAGCAGGGAGCTGGGCATCGTTACACATCACTCTCACATTCTTGTCCCTCTACAGTTTGTTCTGCTTGTGTTTGCTCACTGCGAGAGGGCCAGACTGCTCCAGAGCTGCAGGGCCCTCAGAGGAAACACCTGCAGACACTGACCACTGAGATCCTAAAACACTGCAGCTCCCAAGCAACAATGCAGTATATCTGTAGATCACTGACAACAACCAGTCTTTTACTGCCTGGTCCAGTCCAGCTCACAAACACTGCTCACGCGTTTCTATTACAGAATCTGAGACTGTAGCATCCTCGCGCAAACGCAGCCTTTAAATGACTTCTACTTAATGCCTTTCCTCGCAGGAGATAGATTTTCTGAGTATGGGGACAACTATTTTTCTTTTTACTGGCTCAATTCAATATATTAAAAACATGAAATATAGAACATTTGCACATATTATGTTTTTTGTTTCCTCAGTCTGTTAATGAAAAGTAACTGTGAATTAAAATGTGCAGTTCTCTGTAGAGGATGAGTTCCTTTCACAAAATCAGCCCAAACTTTGGCACACAACCGTGTGGATAAATCAACAAAGTAACGAAAGTCTACTGTAATGTTTTATTCCAGGCAGGATCTCATGTTTTATATGATTTCCTGTCTTTTATATGCTTGTACAGGGAGTGTGGACTGTCCGCCGCAGCCTAGCAGGAGGGCACTCTCTTTCAGGCCTGCAGTGAGATCAGCCTCGGGTCAGGCGACTGGGGTGGACTGTGAGTGATGACAGCGTTGTGTTATTTAAGACAAGCCTGTGGGTGGTTTCAACTTCGACTTCAAAACTCCAGACAGAATCCATCATATTAATGAATGATAAGAACCATGGTCTCTGTAGTAGAAGATACCATGGATGTATTTGCATTTACATTTCCAGCATTTGGCAGACATCTGGGCTTTATAGGCCATTAGAAAATGCATCCCTCACACTAGTAAGCCTAGATTTAAAATTAAGAGCCGCTAGAAGACTAGGATTCTACCAGAGATGAAGTTACACCACCAGAGGTGCGGGTGGGGGGTGGTGGGTGGCGAATCGCGATGCTGGCCTTAACTTTCGGGAGACTGTCATCCATTGGCAATGAACATCCACTGGCCAAAGCCCAGTCCAAACAAATCTGACAAAAATTTTGACCAAATTCTCTCAGAACCAGACTTGAACCTGGCAATCAAGAACTAGAGACCAATTTAAACTCCACATCCATCAAAAATAATACCCTAAACAAAGCTGACATGCCTCGCAACAGCAATTCCGATTGACCAAACATCTACCCTTCGCCTATTCCATTTTACAGACTTATTCATTCTTACATAATGGGCCAGATTCAACTATTTAAATGTAATAAAACACAAATGAAGAACCAAGTGGGGAAAAAAAACTAAAGCAGGGATGACTGCAGGCCAAAATCTGTTAAAGCTGAGAGCCGGGCTGTGAGAAACCTGAACCTGGCTTGAGCCTGACAAGTATTTCAGAAATGATGCACAAAACTAGTGTGTGGCTCTGCTGAAGACTTGAGTCATTGTTCATCAAAGAAAAGTATAAAGGCTGTGATACTCTGATCCATTAAGAGTGTGTGGGTGCGGGGAGAGTGGGGGCTGTCTCTGCGGACCAGATGTTTACACTTTAGCTTGTAATGTTAGCGATTGGAGAGGCGTGCAGCATGGAGCTGGTGACTGTTATCAATGCATAAGTTATATGGTAGGAAATTCCAGATTGTTACAAAAGGAGACAGATCACTGGGAACCCTCCCGGCAGGGAAATCGGAGCGTTTGAGAGGCCTCACTGGTAGCCCTCAACATCTAAGCTTCTTCTCTTCCTCTGATCCCGTCCATACTGTTTCATTTGTTTACATTTCTTAAGTTATTTGTAGTAAGATCAAAGAGAACCATGCATTGCTGTTCTTCTGTGGGAAGTCGCAGCAGGCCGTGTGAAGCTGCAGGATCACACAGTGAGTGAGTGTGCGTGTGTGTGTGTGTGTGTGTGTGTGTGTGTGTGTGTGTGTGTCTGTGATGATTCCCCTGCCATAGTAAAAGAACCGTGTTGTACTCTGATATAAAGGAAGCGTGGATTCACCAGATAAAGTAAAAAAAACACCCCACCCCTTCACACTAGTTGCATCTGAATGAGAACTGAGAGGAGCTATAAGGACGCCAGCAGGAAAGTGTTTTGGTACCCCATCGTCGACCACGGCAACGTAGCAGCGGTCTGCTGTCCAACATATGTAGTTATGCACAAGCAGCAGATTCCAAAACGTTCTCAGCACAAGAAAGCAGCTACTCCACCGTCGACTAGTTTAACCACATCCAGGCTCATCACAAAGCACTGATATCATGCCAGCATCCCACATTCCCATCTCGTTATCTGCTATTGATTCACAATTTGGACAGTCTAAGGATCCCACAAGATTCCCCTCAGGATGCTTACATGGTGGCCCATCAGATGATTCATTTACTGAAATTAAGAAATAAAGCCTAAAATGGATTATTTATACTGTACATGTTTAGACAACCTCAGTCTATGATAGTCATAATCAGTTTAAATAAATAAATAATATTCTGGCACTAAAAGGGTTAACCCCAACTATGTGGACACATTATAATCCTGGTCCACTAAGTCAGCACCTCTTTTGTCGTAGATGTCTCCTTCAAGGATGAGTAATAAAAAAGCCACGAATCAGTTCAGCTGCACGTTCTGGTGACTGACCACCAAAGAATACATGGCTGTCTGACTAGGATTTCCACTTGTGTGAGAAAACAAGCTGGTGTCAGGCCAACCAGGCATCTGGCCATGGTTACAAAGGTGAGGCAGGACTGCTTCACAACAAACCAGCAAAGCCCTGGCTACTGTACTGTACCATTTTAACTGGACAGATTTTATTGATGTGTCTTTGTTTTTATGCCCATTCAGTGGTTTAATTACCAGAAGTTGCTTTGGGGCCCCTGGGGGCCCATGGCGACCAGGCCCACTAAAATCTCTATTGGCTCTGTCAAAATAGGTGCTGACCTAACTGTACACCCATCAGACCCAATTTCCTAACAACACACTTCACCAGTTAGGTTTTCAAACACATCCTTCGCACCCTCCACAACGATATATTCTTTATTTATCTTTTTAAATAGGTAGTCTTATGTAAACGTTTAGTTTAAGGGCCCATATCATGAAAATAACCTTAAATAAGAGTTTGATGTAGTATTTGAACTCTGTTAAATTCCTGAGGCATACCATTCACTCCCCAATCTATACATTCCATGTATGGAAATGAAGCTGGAGAAGGAGTCCATTATGGATGAACTATTTTTATGGTGCCAGTTCATTTCCATATATCTACCTATTCAGTTCATTTAGGCTAAACCCATCTATTCCGCTTATCGGCGATACACATTCACAGTGAAGTTATAAGGAATGTTTCAGCCTGTACCGGCCAGCCAATCAGAACAGAGCTCATTTACACATATCAGTCTTAAAGGCACAGTAACAAAACAGCCTGTTTATTCTATAGAAAGGGGTTGGAAATGTGGTTGTGTTCATTTTAATGGTGACTGTTTAGTGACATAAAAACTGCACCGTAAGTGGATCTCAGGGAAAAGAAATAATAAGTTAAAATGCTGTATTCCCTGTTTATAATGGTAAGCACTGTTTATAAAGAGGATAAATGGTTTCACAGGCCGGGGGAAGCTGTAATTCCTCGGGCGTGAACTGCGCTATATTGTTTACTGCAAATAGAAGGCAGCAACTCTCCTCACAGGGTAGATGCTCATGCACACCACTGCAGCTAATACTTCTGATGGCTATGGTATTATAGTCTGGGGGTGACAGGCTGTAGGGAGCATTTAGGCTGCAAAGTACAAGTGCGACTGCTCTCGGCCTGCCTCACGCCAGGAATTTTAATCTGCTCAGTGATCTCCCATTCAGTCACTTCTCAAAGCAGCGTTAAAGCATTTCACAGGAAAGCGACAGAGGTCGCAAGCACACGCCACTGTGACGTCACAGCGAGCTCTGAAAGCCATCGGGCTCCAACTGACCTGAACTGAACGTTATACATGCATACATACACACAGAAGACTACACACACACACACACACACACACACACACACATAGATAGATAGATAGATAGATAGATAGGTAGATGGATAGATAGATAGATA
>JBBPCY010000142.1:2973058-2994662 GCA_037974405.1 Brachyalestes nurse | reverse complement strand
AAAACCAATCACATTTTAGAAAAGTGAGACAGTAACACCCACTTTCAGAACTGAAGGTAACGAGTAACTAGAACCTTGAAAGAAATGTAGTGAAGTACGATTTTGTCTTTCAAATGTAGTGAAGTGAAAGTTATAAGTAAAAAAAAAAAACCCTACTCAAGTAAAGTACAGATACTCAAAAACTGTACTTAAGTACAGTACTCGAGTAAATGTACTTAGTTACTGTCCACCTCTGGTAAGGCATAAAATTAATTACATAGTCATATAAAAAGATCTATATATATTTGAATGCTATCTATGTTAAAATAGCATTAAAACATACCATCTTAGTGATCACATAGTAAGCCAGTTTATCTAAGTAGTATTTATTTGTACAAAAGTACAGAAAAAAACATATTTTATATATATATGTATAAAACAGCACCTTCTTGCTGTGAGACAATGCAAAATTAGCGCATTAAGTTAGATCAGGTGCTGCTGATGGTTTTCAAAAGGGTTGGATAATGCCGAGAAATAGGAATCAAACCTTGGTTCTAACAAAATACATTTTTTGTCCAGTTTATTACAATGTTTAGCTGTGTTCATTCTAATGTGTACTTTAATACTGTCTTGTGTTTTTGCTGGTGACAGCACACCAGCAGGTTTTGAAAGTACTGCCCCAATAACTAGTTTTAAAAAGTTTTTATGGCTGTCTAAGGCTTTTTCCACAGTACTGTGTATTTTAGTACATGTCATAAACAATAGCAAACTTGTCAAGCAAATTCAAATAATCTCAGGAAAGCATCTATTCCAAGTCAAAAACTAAGGGCTGTCTAAGTTTAATAACCGCATCATAAGACAACTATTGTCAAAAACGGAGTACACAGGAATACATCAAACATCTGTTAAAACCCACAACAAGCTCCGTGACAAGCCTGCCGATTAGGTCTACAAGTGTGTACGTTTGGCTTATTTGAATCCTAAGGAAACATTTAATGAGAAATAAATTGCAGTCTCACTTCAAAAACAAGGCTCAAAGTGAACACTAAATGAGCCAGCCGACACGATTAAAAAAAGTAATACACCATCTGACAAAAAGGCTTCCTTTATCAAGGTTACTATGGTTTACATCTGTGCCGGCACCAAGAGAGAAAAAAAAAATCCACCCTTGCTTTGACTGTTTGTGACTTTAATGATGAAAATTAGCATGGTTTTCCTGGCTGAACTGATGATCTGACTGAGATCTAACATGTTCGTTTTTTTGCATCCTGCTTCAAAGACGACATCAGTACGTCGCCAGTGTTAATGTGATGTTAGAGCAGAGGTAGAGAAGTCGCTCCTTCTACTATTTTGAAAAGTTCAGGCCTAATTTACCAGCAAAGCCAGAGAACTACCAGTTTTGCTGGTATTTCTCAGATACTCTGGACCCAATGTACTAAGCATTTTGTGCATATTGAAAATGCATGTGCAAATTCTGCCTGCGTGTTATGTACGAAACTGGCATGCAAGAATAAACAGATTATGGCTGTTTATGGGGTGAAAAGCAAACTTTACTTCTCTACTGCATGTATATAAATGTGCAGCTCATTATATATTTCTCTTGGTTTACTACGGTTTCCATTGGTTTAGTAGTATACCTTTAAAACGGGCGATACATTTGCATTAGCAGCAAATGGAGTAGACAGAGGCTTGAGACTCTAGGACAGGGATTACCAACTCCGGTCCTGGAGGGCCGGTGTCCAGCACAGGTTGATGGTGGTTCTCCTCAAACACATTCACTAAACCTGACAATGAACTGGTGAGGTGAACCAGGTGTTTCTGAGCAGAGAAATCACCAAAACCTGCTGGACCACGACCCTCCAGGACTGGAGTTCCACAGCCCTGGTTTAGGAGGTGGGGTAGTGGTCGTTGGTGGACTTGTATTTCTAGCCTTTCAACAGAACCCTAGACCAGCAGTCCATGATTCTCTCGCTCTCTGTCTGTAGTAAACAACGCTGGCGTGGGTCTGCTGGGTCCAGTGGAGAGCATCAGCATGGAGCAGATGAAGAGGGTGTTTGAAACCAACTTTTTTGGCACCGTGCGCATGATCAAAGAGGTCATGCCTGACATGAAGAAACGCATGGCAGGCCACATCATCGTGATGAGCAGCGTCATGGGCATGCAGGGTAGGACGGGTTCAGCCTGGCTCACTCGGAGCCGAACACTGGAGACTAACAGCAGCTTTGCTAAATTCAACACCAGGGGGCAGTAGTAGATACTTTAAAGTCCTTCAGTATAGAGCACAGTGGCCTGTAGCGACTGACTGTGGTCAAGACAACCTTGGTCAAATCCAAGACAGTAGACTGAGTCAAGACCAAGACTAACAGGACAAGACGCACCAAGACAGAGTGCAAAGACCAAGTTAAGACCAAGATTTCTCACTTTGTTTGGTGCAGTTAAAATTAAAGTGACCTCTTCCCTACAGATACAAACAGGGCAACAGAATGAACACGTAGATTTTTAGAATATAATTCCATTTTGCTACAGTATTTTAAGGACATCTATAATTATGTAATTTATTACATAGTCATTAATTACATTTGGATTCAGTTTATACTGAGCCTTTCTCTGTTCCAATGTCAGGAATTAGTTCTGGTTTTGAACTGGTCGAGTATTTCAAGAAAGTTAAGAGAAAGAAATAAATCTAACTTATTTCAGTGATCATTTTTTATGAGCCCAATGGCTGTGGAGTAGAAAGGAGTAGAAAGTTCTAAAGATCTAAAGAATAAACTCAGATATCAAAGCACTAGTAGAGTAAAAGTAATTGATACTCAATTAGTTTTGCTGCTTGTGATTTATTTAATTGTTCCAGTACTAATCACATCCTCCCAGTGCTCCTGAAGGCCTGGTGAGCTGAATAAGGTGAGATAAAATAGGAGTTTTAACTGAAAATGGTCAAGACTTTTTGCAGAATTTTGGAGCAGGAATGCCTCAAACCAGTAGAGTATTTTAGGAAAACTGTTTCTGGTGAAACCAGATGTCAGTAAATGTGCAGCGTCTGTTACTGCCAAATCAAATGACATGCAGAATATTTTTATAGTTTTGGCCTATAGTTAGTAGAGTGAAGTACTGTGTTCCATGTAAGGGGGGTAGGTTTATGTATCCATGTTCCTGAAATGTGTCTGTGTCTGAAATGTCTGCAGGAGTGGTGTTTAATGACATCTACACAGCCTCCAAGTTTGCCATTGAGGGCTTCTGTGAAAGCATGGCAGTGCAGCTGCTCAAGTTTAATGTGAAGTCTGTACTCTCTTTCTTCACAGATGCTTTTGTTAATGTCCAAAGTGGATCTAAATAGATTCAATAAAGTGCCATCTTTACGTTTCATCTCTCCCCTCAGGCTGTCTCTGATCGAGCCAGGCCCCGTACACACAGAGTTCGAGTTGAAGATGATGGAGGATGTGGCCAAGATGGAGTTTCCCGGAGCAGACGCAGACACCGTCAGATACTTTAAGGATGTGTACATGCCATCCTCCATCGATATCTTCGAGGCGATGGGGCAGATGCCAGAAGACATAGCTAAAGTAAGCAAAACCTTCTCCTGAACAAAGTCAGTACTGACTGAATACACAATAAAAAACTCGATCTGACATTTTAATTAGTTTGGAAATTTGATTGTTTTTCTTTACCTGAAATTCTAATTGTCATGAATTTCCCCAAATTCCAAATGTGGTCTGCTAGCCAAGACATGGCGGGTGTCTAAAGTTTGCTTCTTTAGTTTTGTACTGGAACTGATAACAATAAAATGCAAAAAAAAAAAACATGTCCTGTGGCTAAAACTAAAGTAAAAAGTAGCAGTAGTAATTTTTTCAACAGAGTATTTATTTAGATTTTATTCCAGCTCTTGTTGCCATAATCAGTGCTCATAATCAGTGTGTAAAGCCTATTATATAACAGTACTGTGCAAAAGTCAGTGAGCACCTCTTCATTGATTTAATTTAATTTAATTTCGTTTAATTCCTGCAACAGAAAAAAAACAAAACATATGTAACAAATTCCATTTATTACATTATTTCCTTTCTTTTTGGGAGACTTGCTTTCATTTTATAAGAGAATTTGAAAAGATATTTTCAGTGTTTCTTGTAAAGCTTGCAAAAATATTTAGTTTCATGTGTCACCATGCACATGATCCCAGATTTCACTGATGTTGAGGTTCGACTCTGGGGTGGATAGTCCGGTGCCGACAGGTACCTGATCTTTTTAGCAGTGTACTTGGGGTCTTTATCTTAGACACATCAGTTTTTTTGTCTATTTGTTATTATATTGTGTTTTCTTTTCCTATCTCTCTTTATTTGCAGTCTTAGGTGTGATTTGGGGTACATTTCACTGCACGTTGTACTTATGTAACAAATAAAGGATCTTGATCTTGATCCCCCAGTCCATAAAAACTCCACTCTGCGTCACAGAGTTTGGTGGATTAGTGCAAATGATTTTTTTGTCTATTTCTTTTTCTCAGTAATGGCTCCTTAAACTGCTACACATCCTATCAGAACCACAGCTGTGATTTTACAGTTGAAGGATGGAAACACTTGTGGATGTTTTTCACATCTAAAGCAAGAATGGAGCTTGATCTTTTAAAGATGAAACGCAGCTTTGGTAGTCTTCCAGGTCGTTCACATTTCTCAGGAGTCTTCTTTTCTCTCCAGCTTTAGAAACACCTGTTTCATAACTTATTGTACTTTACTCATCCTTATGCAAGTGGGGTGTCTAATCTTCTCAGAAATCTTTACTTTTGTCATTATAGATTTACTTGAGATAGAAATGTGTGAGGCAGCTGAGGTGTGTGGGGGTACCCGCTTGTTTAAATGTGTCTCTTTAGAGCGAATGTCAGTGGCACCTTTGAGGAAAATTTTTGCTGGGATCATACAGTTGGTCTTAGGCCTGGAATAATGGAAAGGTTAAAGTGGAAGTAGGGTGAATAAAAAGAGTACACAAATTAAACATAGACTGTTTTGGTATCATATTTAGTGCTCATAAATTCTTTTCTTTTAAATATAGTTTCTTATTTTCTCTGACTCTGAAAAATGAATAGCTTGATCATTTTGAAACCAAATCATCAAAAGCGTTGAATTTGCACAGTACTTACTATAAAACCAAAGCCCATCATTTTACCCCTTAAATTACCTTCATTTTTCACTTAATTTCCAGTAAAAGTGCACATATTAAGGCTGATTAAAGGGGTGAATTTTCCTCTTACTTTTTAAAATTTGCCCCTTAAATAACCAAACCTCCTGTATAAATACCTTTTGTTTAGGATTAAGGGGTTTCACACTCATACCTTAAATCCACTTTTAAGGTAAAATTAAGGGATCGGTTTTCAAATTAATGACCACTTAATTCAAATGAAGGGGTTTGGCATATTTTCAGAGGTAAATTAAGGTAGAGTTCAGCACATTTTAAGTACACTGTGTCTCTTTATGTACTTAAAATATTTTTCTATCTGAGAAATTCCCACTGCACTTTCCCCACAGTGCACGAAGAAGGTGATTGAGTCGAGCAGCCCCCGGTTCAGGAACCTGACCAACAGCCTGTACACACCCATCGTGGCCATGAAGTACGCAGATGAGACCGGAGGCCTGTCTGTACACACCTTCTACAACCTGCTGTTCAATTTCGGCTCCCTGATGCACATCACCATGAGCATCCTCAAATGCTTGACCTGCAGCTGCCTGCGCAGACGCACCATCTCACCTGACTGAAGAGGGCGGCAGTGAGACAACAGCGAAATCATACCATACCTCAGAAAGTATTGGACCCTGATGAACAGAATGGTGCATAGAAACACATTCATGTATGTTTTCATGGGGTGCCTTAAAACCGTGCCTCCAGTCCTGAGTTGCCCAGCACCATACATTTTTCTGCTCTGGCATACCTGATCCAACTTATTAACTAATAATCAAGCTCTTTGCAAATCAGGCGAGTTTGAGCAGAAAGAAATCCATTCTGCAGTCTCGGTGGGACCCAGGACTAAAGCTTGGAAACCTTAAACAAGGTTTAGGTTACTGCCATAGCAGAAAGTGTGGAAGAAGAATGGGTCACTAGTAAATTATTGTGTTATTTATGGGAACTGAACACACAAGAGTGCGGTTTCCGGAATCTGAAAATGCAAAAGGAGGTAAACCAGTCTAGAAAAAAAGATGTAAAACTAAACCTCGAGGCTCAGTGCTTGTAATTATCTGCCTTTGTTCACGCTAATGATTCCACTGTATTCTATTGTGAAGCTCTCTTTAAGCTTCTCGTGATGTTTTCTCATCTCTTAATCACTTCCTAAGCTGTGCATTTTTTTTTAAATTGGTGTGAATATCTAGGTTATAATATGATCTCCTTCTAAAGGTGAATTGATTTTGAAATAAAACAACATTTTGATCAGACCAGAAAAGCCATGATTTCAGGTTGGATTTAGGTTGGGTGTTTTACTGTATGACTCTATTGCTAACCTTCTGTGGCGACCCTGAAGCGGAGAGGTTCAGTAGAAAGGCCACCCTTGCTCTTTCGCTGATAGGGCCGGAACATGGGCACTTAATGTGAACAGCAGAGGGCAGCAGAGCATTTTCTCCCTCATGTTTCACACTGTGAAGGAATTTGAACTTCTCAATGGAAACGAGTTCTCTGCCATTTAAGAACCTGGGCTCTTATTGCTGTAGAGTGCAGTTTTTCCTGTAATGCCATGACACCTGAGAAGGTGTAACAGTTTGTAAAGGTTCTTTTCCCTTAAATAGTCTCAACAGAGTACCTAAATGTGAATTTTGCTGCCATGGAGAAGGAAGGAATGGTGCGTCATGGGAGCTGGACATTCTCTGGCCTTCATAAATTCTCTTTATAAGATGAGAGAAGTAAAGCAGAAAAAGAAAAGGAGACAAGTCCACTGCCTGCACGAGTGTTTGCACAGCCATGGAGATGTGAAGGAATGAAATTCCTTTAGACTCCTATTGAGTCTTTTTGGATGTGAGACAGGGGATGCAGGGACAGATGCCATGGCGCTGGATCCACTGTGAATCAGAAGCCTCTCCAGCCCCTGGTCTTTTTCAACTATACACATTTGTCTATCTGACAGACTGACAGAGAGTAAGTGAAAGAGAGAGAGAGGGAGAGTAAGTGAGAGAGAAAGCTACAGAACAAAACAGCAATGCAAGTATATGCAAGCACTTCGCAGATTGGACGGCGCACACCCGGCCAATGATATGTTGATTGATATAAAGAGGTCACGGCCTACTCCCCATCCACCACCCTCGCCCAGCACCCCCCTGCCCTCCATCCCTCTCTTACACCCAGCTTTGTGCCTAGTGGGGGAACGTGACCTGGTTCTCATCCCAGAGGCCTGCGTTAACCTGATAAACTCTTGGCTTATTATTCAGTTGTTCATTTTAAAGTCATAATTTGGCCAAAAACATCTATTTGACACAACTGATCAGCCAAGTCTTTTCTTGGCCGATCAAGTTTTCTTTTTCTTTTACGTCTTGGCCAACGATGCCTCAGACTCACCCCAGGTTGTTAATTAATCTCAAACAGGCTTGCTTATGTTGTTTCAAACATGGTGTGGCCTAGAGTGTTCTATAAGCATAGACAAAACTCTGGACAATGATGGCTGGTACTGCTGTTTATGCAACATTCTTGTCCAAAGTGCAAAACTAAATGTGCAACCTTCAGACACCAAACATGTCTTGGCTGATAGACTGTGCCTGTGGTAAGAGGGAAGTTGTTCTTTCTGAACTACCACTTTAACACGTATTACCCAATAACTACAATGAATCATTAACCGCAATGAAACTAACATGCAATACTGATGACATGCAATACTGACCGAGGAACGGTAGGTTAAGCCCCTCAGACAAATTTGGAGCGCCAGATGCCCGGAGTCTCAGCCTGGCCGAGCAGCAGTCAGAGCAAAAAGATGCAAGAAGAAACCAAGATTCCTCTCTTTGTGTTTGTTGGGCCATAACTTCACACACTGGTTCATTATCACACACTGTTCGGCTGAGTGGGTCAGCGCCCTCACTGCTCCAGACCCAGAAATGTTTACTTTAGGAAGATCTAGTATAAACATTCGCAGTACGCAGTGGTGGAATGGTGGCGGGCCTTTTCTGTTCCGCAACAAGTGGAACCATGGCCTGTGTGAGTATGTGAGGTTGTGTGTGTGTGTGTGTGTGTGTGTCTTCATCAGAGGCGACAGCTTCGTACAATGGGACAAAGGATCTGCCAATCACAATCAAAAGGGAGAGGGAAGGCAGTCCAGAGGGGTTTGGGGAGGGGGTCCTTGTGTGTCCTGCAACTACTGGGGGCTCCATGGTCCCGATGCAGTACGCAAGGGGGGTGGGAGTGTGGTTGATTCGGGAGGGGGTGCGGGGTGTGGCCGATTTGGGAAAATGAGGGCTAGGCTACTGAGTGCTGAATAGGGGGACCTTTTTTACTAATTGAGCGAATACAGGAGTTACAAATCCCATTAAACAAGACCTTTATTCCTATCTGCCCATTGTTACAGTGCAAAACAAGGCAAACTATTATGTCATAATCAGCCTCTGTTAGTATTTTGACCCAGTCCTGGGAACAACTGCCATCACAGAGCACTCACGCAACATTCACACAAAAAAACAAATGAATGCACACACGCTAACAGGCTCACAGGCAGACTGACATACAGACACAGTTTCGGTCAGGTTTAATCGTGTAAATAGAATACAGCTTCTCCTAAGGCTTCACTGTGGCTCCAACGCTGAAAATGTGCAAGTATCTTGTTTTGAAGGGCAGATTTTACTGTGATGTCATTAAGGCTGGAGAAGGTTTTACAAGGATGGAGTGAGTTGACGAGGAGAGAGAGTGCAGGCTTGTAGCGTTATCTTTGGCATGCTGGTTGTTGGACACATTCCTGGGGCGTCTGGTCGGTCCTCTCAGTGCCTGGGTCAGCTCTGGTTCAGCCCTCTTCTGTATACTGCTACACACCAAGCTTCCTTACAGCCTGGAGTACACATGGGTGGGGGTACGGTGATGGAGCAGAAGGAGTTTGTCCAAACTCAGGCCTCAGTTCTGTCCTAACAAAACTATAACCTGACAAAATTCTGTCTAAATTTGACTAAATCTGACAAAATTCTGGCTGAACGTAACAGAGGTTTTATAAAATTTTAGTCCCAATACTTCTGTTTGAGACCAATGATGTATGAACCTGACCATAGCCTGGCAAACCTGTCCAAACCCAGCATTAACATGACTAAATTCTGTCCGAACTTGACTTTAATGTAACACCAATTCATCTGAACTTGACTTAATACAAAAATCTTCTGTTTAAACCCAAATGAAGCTCCACAGAATTTTGAATCAGCCCATGACCCTACCAACGCCAACCTGAGACCAAATTATCCTCCACATTCCAGATGATAACCTTGTAGCATCAGCTGTGTGAACATCTCTGGAGCTCAGGGCTAAGTGTCAAAATAGGAAGAAAACTAAGGCAAGGGGAAATGTCAGATAATAAAATTAGGAGACAGGCTACCAGAAATCTGACTGTGAATCCCAAACCCACGTAAAAATAAAAGGAATGATGTCCAAACCAACCAGACTCAAAGTGAAACCAAACCGAAGAGAATAGTCTGGTGCCATTTATTTGAGTTTAGGACAGAGATGAAGACTGAAATAGAGGAAGGGAGAGGAAGCCGGGCTGAAGCTGCTACTGAAGCAGAAAGTGGGGCGAAGTGCAAAAGAGACAAAAGACAGAAGGAGAAGGGCAAAGAGGGCCAGAGAGGGAGTGGGAGACAAGCAGAGAAAGGCAGACGGGGAATAAAGCAAAGCGAGAGAGCAGAAGCAGAGACAGTGGAGAACAGAGGCAGGGTAAGAGCTCTCAGGATCTCTTCAGGGAGGGCCATAGTCTAGACTGTTCACTTACACTCTGACCAGCCCCCAGTTCCATTTCTCTTTCTTACTGACCTCCCCTGCACCCTCCCTGAGGCTTCGCATCTGTATCCATGTTAGTTTCAAGATATTAAGGTTTACTGAAGTCGTTTGCATTCGGCATGCACAGGGAAAATGAACAATAAAGTGATTGTGCATCCAATATTAACTGTATTAAGTGTATATTTTGTGTGGTGAACAGGTGTGGCTCTTCATTATAGGGCTGTGACTGAAATCCAAACGCATCTCAGGTTATTTACCCCTCCAGTTCTCCTTCAGCTGCCACTAGGACATGCCCTTCAAGATGCAGAAAGATCCACCCAGGGGCAAGTGTGGAGGGTATGTCTGGGAGTGCCTTTCATTTTTGGAACTGGATCCCAACACATTTTCATTTTCGATACATTTAAAATGTTTATTTCCTCTGTACCTCAGCCTTAAATCAGAGCTGCTATTGTAAATTAGGAGCTGAAGCCTGGGCCCTCTAAACCAGTGATAAACGCACAGAGGGTGATAAAGAGATAGAACTTCATGCTGTTTGTGCTGTCTAGGGAGAGAACACACCTGGGAGACATTACGGCCTGAGTGAGAACTTGCTGGTTTGGACGCCAAGCCATGAATACTCCAAGAGAAATGGCAGGGCTGCCTCAGTGCATCTGTTTGTTGGGCTACACAGCACTCTTAGCAGTGCATGTGAAATTCAATGTTAGTTTTTATTTAAAAGGATTTTTTTCTCTGTAGTATTTAGTATGTAAGTGAGCTCTCTCTTGGTTAGGACTACAGGCTGTTTAACTCGTTATCATCCTAAGCACAAACCTGACAATAACATTTTATTTTTAAGTGCACAGGACCACGTTAGTGGGAAAATGAGTTTGGACAGGCTGACGAGCAGTAATTGAATCAGTGAGTGTCTTTTAAGCTCGTTTCCAGGCCTCTTTACTGAAAGAGTCACAGTAAAACTGCAGTATATATGGAAAACTGTGTTAGTGTTTGTGTCAAGCCTCAAACAAAACATGTAAAATGTCTATGTTGGAACTATAAAATGTATGCCAGTGCTAACACTACGAAACCTTAATTTTACCCCTTAATTTACACCTTCATTTTGACCTGAAATTCCCAAACAGGAGTTAAGGGAAAAAGTGCACGGATTAAGGCTGATTAGGAGGCAAAATTACTGAATTTTCCCCTTACTTTTTTCAAATCAGCCGCTTAAATAACAGAAACTCCCGAATTAACACCTTAATTTTAAGATTAAGGGGTTTCACACTCATGCCTTAAATCTAATTTTAAGTGAAATGAAGGGGTCGAGTTTCACAAATGAATGGCCGCATAATTCAAATGGAGGGGTTTGGTGTATTTTCAGGGGTAATTTAAGGTAGGGTTAAGCACATTGTAAGTACATTGTGTTTCGTAGTGTAACAAAGTCAATCCCAAGCATTCATTTCAGGGACCAGTGCTCATTAGCAAGTCTACTGGATTGATGTTGGCATGCTGCTTCGGGACAGTTCCTGTAATGAACAGTGCCATACCAGTACAGCACTGAAACACTAAACACTCATGTGAACTGGTGTTTGTACCTAGTCTAGATTATTTACTGCCATCAGGAACTCTCAATATGAAGGATTAATGTGTTTTCTGCAACTGATAAAGACACGCCCTCAGCTCTGAACCATACACTGCTATGACTTCATAGATAAACAAGGTTTGTTCAGAGCAAGCTCTGACACGAGGAGTGCGTCAGACAGACAAAAATGATACTGTATTTACTGTTGATCTTTTTGAAAGTGCAGTGAGACGCATCTTCTCGCTCTGCTGCGCATGATGAAAAACAGAAAGAAATCCCAGCCCCCACCTCTGTTTTCCCGCCGACTGTAAAACTGATTAAAAGAGCTAATCTCGTATCCTGCAATTAAACTTCTCAGAGCTCAGGCTAATGTCTGATTGTGCTGGGCTTTGTGTGAGGAACCCAAGCTGCTTTTGTCACCTGGCAGGGCAGAAATATGATCTATTTTCCACTGTGACCGCTGAAAGGAGATGGGCCTGGACCTCCCCTACCTCAAGAAAGTGCAGGAGGCTCCTGGAAGAGCTGTAGGCCAAGGCTGTGCTGCTCAATCACGACAAGCAAAAAAGGTGGGAGGAGAGAAGATTAAGGTGTCAGAAAACCGAAACTGGTGTAATGGCCCCAGCTCAGGGGTGTGTACAGGTGACGGAGACTCAGCTATACTTTTCTTCCCTTTTTCCCTTGCGTGTCTCATTCTTAAGTACAAATGCATGGATGTTTTGGTGCCCAAATCATCTGTTGAACAGTTTAAAGGGCCAATTTCCTGCAATCACCTTGTATTTTACTTTCTTCACTTTTTTGAGTGCTTTTATGTACGAGAAACAGTTATTTTTACATGATCATTTCCAGCTTCTTCATATTTAAAAAGCTGTTTTTATTACTGTGCCTTTAAGGCTGCTATATGTAAACGACCTGATTGGCTGCCTTGTATTGTGCCTTGTTCAGCAGGAAAGACTGTCTAAACTGCTGTAGACTGAAAAAGTGAATATATGTGAGAATATATATACTTCTTAATATGATATCACAAAATTAGTACATTCAAAACAGCGTAGTTTCCCTACATGGACTGAATGGACTGGGTAGTGAATTTAGAATAATGAACGGTGTTTATGTACTACACCAAACTCTTGTTTAAAAATGGAAGGAAAATTATGTTTTCCAAGTTCCAACCTTAGCCATGTCAACGTTCTACACCCTCTTATGTGTGGCATCCTTAAGGGCCTTGGGTTAAAAGTGTTAACTGGAAAATCAAGCAAATCAAGAAAAAATTCATGCATCTGCCAGGTTCTTTCCTCCCTACACCTCCTAAACTACCTGCTCCAGAGCCAGCGAGCAACCCCTGTTCCTCTCTTCTGCACTAAAGAACTGTTTCTCATTTCCCAGCTCCACCCTTTCCTCTGGGAAGCTCCATCGATTTTTCCTCTCTTTGCTTATGCCGGCATAAAAATGCACCCCTCACACTGTGGGTATCGCCTGTCTTGTCCTTTTTTCCATCTAAATCTCCAAGAATCTAAGGCTTGTGTTTCTAATTTAGAGCATCTCGAGGGATCCCTTTGTCCTTGGCAGCATGAGTTTTCGTCCTTCTTGTTGTCTTCCAGATCATTATCCAATGCGCCAGGATTCTCTCGACTCGTTTTGCTGGTGGAATCTTCTGATCACGAACCAGGCGCTGTCTGCGTGCACAGACGTTGACGTTGTGACGTGGCCTCAGTTCAGAAACAGAGAGGACACTCATCAATCTGTACGAATGCGTGCTCATTAAGGCCTATGACGTCTCCAGCTACTCGGGCAACAGTCCAAGCGCTCTACAGAAGCCTGGGTGTGCCTTAAAGAAATAAGAGGAATAAATATAAATCGATTTTAGACAGATGTACATCAGTGAACATCATGCAAACTGCATGCCTAAATCACACACTTGGTTACGGCCTTTAAAAAGTGGTTCTTCGAGGGATCTCCAGTAAAGGCAATGGTTCTGCGGTCCACCAAAAAGGATAGAAACCCTTTTTCATAGAACGTTTTTGGTATTATGCAGTACCCTTACTGAGAAGTCCTATTGCATGTGGGCTATTCCTTTACCTGTTAGCTACACAAGCCTTGGGGCTCCAGTGCAAAATTAAGGAAACTTAGACTTTTGAGACCACACCAGGCTCAGCTGAGCAACCACAATGGAGGTATAACTGGGGTTAGTGTAGGTTGTGTAAATTTGATTTAATGCCAAACTAGCCCTTTAATCTTTCTTTCTCCCATTCCTCTTTCTCCTCCTCTCTCTGTCGCTTGCCAGGCTGTTTTAGAGGGCGGGGGCCTCTCTTCACTTTGCCAGCAGACTGCTCTAAGGCCACGCCGCTCACATCATTGTTTATTCAGCTTGAGAGCATCACTTCTTGGCAAGTGGATGCAGGCAAATAATGTCATTCCGCACAACAGTGACGGCGAAACCGGTTTCGAATGGAGGCACGCGGGTCGTTTGCTCGGAGCCGTCCGAACCGGGACATTTTGTTTATTCTTCCAGTACAATTTCATCTCGCCAGCCAGCGTAGCACTTTCTATTGAGTGTGAGGAGACGTGAGAAGATTTTTCCTCACTGAGTTCTTTGTTGGCTGG
Organism: Brachyalestes nurse; assembly: GCA_037974405.1. Taxonomy (NCBI): domain Eukaryota; kingdom Metazoa; phylum Chordata; class Actinopteri; order Characiformes; family Alestidae; genus Brachyalestes; species Brachyalestes nurse. The sequence goes on along the minus strand of JBBPCY010000142.1, from coordinate 2,980,609 downwards.
TGCCAAATGAAAGCCGCCTCCACTTGGCCCAATCAGAACACAAACACGCCTCTGTGATTTGGCCGATTCGGATGGACGTACCCACATACACACACACACACACACAAACACACACATACACTCTCATCACCACATTTACACTTTGCTCCCCCAGTTCTCACCTCACATTCTCTTGTTACTTGTTCCCTGAGACACATACATGCACATTGCTTTCTATTTCCAGTACCATTTGCTTTTCAAGGTCACAATCTCAATGTACCTTTTTCCAGTTTTTTCCAGTTTCACCCATTTGATACTTCCCCAGTGCTGGGAAGGTGAAGGTTAGCATGTGCTTCTTCTGGAGCACGTGAAGAGCTCCCACATCTCTTCAAACTACTGCTGATGCATTGTCATTGGAAAGTTCAATACACTCGGATGAGACGGCTAACAGGCAAATCTGTTATGTCCACTAACAGACGCCCATACCAGGTAGCATTCTGCTGAGAGATGGGGGAAAAGAGGGGCCATCCTAAATGGCTGTCCTAAATGGGATCTAACACATCAATATCTCATATGTATGAGCAAACACAACTTTCCTCACACACACCAAGATCACCTCCAAACTCCCCCCATCCATCGTCTTCTCTAAACTCTGTCAAGCTCAAATCAGATATCAGAAGCATCAGAAATGGTTCTCTGTCTAAATAAGGCCTTTGTTTGTTCTTTTTTACCTTGTGTGGCCTAACTTGTAGTTGACATGGCAATGTTCCGTGTCCTAGTGCACTCACAGAAGAGTATTTTGCATGTGCATGGCTGTGCACCACAGCTAGCAAAGCAGAATGTCTGTGCTTTTACAGTCTATCAAGAAAAATGTTGCTGTAGTGTATTTTTGTGAATAACAGTCATAAGGCTGTGGGAGTTCTTGGTTATCACCTGGTATCTTTGTTATCTGCTGTAACAGCAAGTTACCATGGATGTTGCTGATGAGGGCATTTCTAAAACAGATGGTTAGTGCGATAACAACTAAGTGATCCAAGCCTATTACCATGCTCCTTTCTATTAAACATTTTTTGAAAAGTGAGGTGTCCAGAAACCTTTGAGTGGCAGCAAACACACAAGCCCGTGGATTACATCCACACACCTTGTGCCACCACCATACTTCTCCCTTGGTCCCCACTACTTCTCCTTTGTTTTTGTGCCTGTTCTTGTGGTCTCACGTCTACTTTTATCTACCTATCCTGCCTCTGCTCTTCCCACCCTGCACCTCAGTTGAATCCTGTCCTGTGCTAAAGGGCCTGCTAGAGGTGAGTGGAAGCAGTGGGTACAGAAATACAGATTCTACAGGGAGCAGGGTTGTGGCATCTCCAGAGGTCACTTCCTGCTCTTGTTAAAGAACAACACAACCCCCCCACCTTGCCAAACCAGCTAACCAACAAAGGAATGGAAAATCTGGATCACACATCTCTGTGTATAACTGTGTGTGAGAGAGAGAGAGAGAGAGAGAGAGAGAGCTCTGGAATCTGAATGTATAGTGCTCCTTGGGCATGTCATTGTTTGACAGAAGCCAGAGTGTTCCCTGGCGGTGGGCCGCGCTGAAGGAGCTGGGCCGTGCCCTCAGAGAGGGGGGTCACGGGCGCCCCGAGCAGCGCGCACGACCCCTCTCATGTGAACACCCACTTTTTTCTGGGATCAGGCCAGGAAAGAATAGAGCCGTGTGTTTGGGATTCGGTGGGAAACTGCATCTCACGGTATGTCACTTCATGAAGGGCGTGTGGGGGGTGGAGGACTGGCATGACTGTTCTTGTCTCTCTCAGCGGAATCTCTCCCTCTCTGCTCCTGAGAGAACCCTCGGTGGGGTCAGGGAGTCGGTCAGCAGGCAAACATCCAAACACACAACACCGACTGTACTGCACTGTACTTCCAGGATGCAGAGTCCACCAGACACAAAGTCCCTCACTGCCACCTCCCAAACAGCTCAGAGAGGGCATTTCACTGAGCAATCAGCCTTGCTTCTAGAATGGTGCAGATTTGTTGCCGAATTCTTAAGCCCTCTTTAGGAAGAGCTTTGGAGAACACCTAACAGAAGAGTGCATTACTATACACGCTTAAAAAAGAGGTTTTTAGTTCCCTAAAGAGCCATCATTAGCAATATGGGAGAGTGCGAAGGACCAGTTGTTTTTTAAGAGTATATCTAGGATGACTGATACTGATACTGGGAAAATAATGCTATGCAAGCTTATCATTCTAAACATGCATGAAATTAGACACAGAAACAGACTCCCCTGCTCTTTACTTTGTACCCTCTGTGATCTAATTATGAAACTGGGCTTCTTCATTTTTGTGTAATGTTGTTTTTGTGTAAGGAAGTAATGCAATCGTGTCACAGTTACTGACTGAATAAGTATTTTAACTACATGCACTGGATGACCAGCAACGGCTCCACTGAAAGTGAATGGATGATATAGAAGGCCAGTCATGATAATATGGCTTTACACAGCACAGACTGTATTTTCAGCACTGTTGTCTTCAGATTGTAGTAAAAAAAAATTAATGGCAGCTGTGTTTATTTAAGAGATGCTGTTTCTTCTGATTAGTTGTTGGGGTTTCAAACAGCTACTGCCAAATGAAAAAAACACTATTCAGAATAAATGCAGGGAGAATGAAGCCTTTTTAGATGACGTTTACTCTGATAAACTGTTTCTTTCTAAATAAAATACTGAAATGATTATTGGATTGGAAAGGACTATTGGACTGTTGAATACTGTATGTTCTAAGTGATCCAGATTTGCACTGATTAGTGAGTCTTTCCCATGTTGCAGTACTGAATAGAGCATTTTATCATGTTTAACAGGTGCCTGTTTGTTAACATATGACAAATGTACTTGAACTTACCTTGAAAAAACAAACAAGGTAAAAAGAGGAGACAAAACGAACAACACACCCAGGATGTGATGAAAATAAGTATCTGGTTCCTGGCACACAATAATGTCTCTGGTCGCCTGAGGCGAGTGTGTCAGTTGTTTTTCACAGAGCTGTGGCGCTCAATGATCAAACGAATAGAAAAGTACCAAAATATGACGCTTCGCAAACAGGACAATGAAGGTGAGACACTGTGACTAACCGGAGTGTTGGATTTCCTCACTGTGCTGCAGAAAAGCACTCAGCTGAGGAAGTACCTTAGGCCAGCCAAGTGAAGAGTCTTAACACTATTTATCAGCGCACAGTTTTCACTTGTACAAATAATACATCATGTTCTAAAAACACACAAACAAACAAAGTGCCAAGAATTTCTTATTTTCAGTAAAGGTATTGCTGTGTTCTGGTCAGAAAAACACAGGTTTAGTTCTTTTCCTTCAAAGTCATTGGTCAGTTGCACCAGTAACTTCCATCCCAAAATATAAAGATGAGCGTCTATTATCTGCATAATTCAGCTACTGGGATGTGAGCAAAATCATACGTGTGAAATGGGGCATTGTAGAGAAATGTACTGATCAGTTCTGAAGTACTAACATTTTTGGGGGAGATATTTTTTCTTAGAGCATCCTAGATGTTCCACCATTTAACAAAAACGGTGGCATTGTGTGTGAGAACCTGAGAAGGTGCTGGGTGTAATTCCTGGCCATGGCATGCAGGTTCCTTTCTGTGTGCAGTTTGCATGGTTTCCCTGTGTTGTGTTTCTGCTGGGAGCTCCAGTTGCCTCCTACAGTTCAAAGACATGCATACCACATGACCTGGAGATGCCAAATTACCCCGAGGTGTGATTGTGTTTGTGTGTCTGCATGGGCTGGAGACTTGTCCAAAATGTCTTTTGCCTTATGAACACTGGAAGAGGCTCCAGAACCCTCTGCAACCCTGATTGGGATAAAGAGTCTGGAGAATGTATTAATGAATAAACTTAAACCAAAAATATGGTGAAACAATGTCTCAGACATCAGGCGGCGTATTCAAATCTCATCTAACAGCTTCCCATGAGGGAGTTTTTAGAGGCATTAAACCCTTCAGATGTCTGGTTCCTATCACCACCACTGTGAACAGCTCTGACTCCACTCTTAGCACTTTAAATTATGCAGATATTTTGTACAATTGGTGGAATTCCAGTAGCTACTGGGCTCCTTCAAGGAGAAGTCTGAAGATGGTAAAGCTTAGACAGTCTTTATTTGTATTTATTCGAAAGTTGAATTGTCCTGGGCAAGTTCATGTTTCTGACCAGATCAATGGCTTTCTCAGAGAGCGCCCTAAATCTTCTGTAAAGTACTAGATAGAATTTGCTTAGAATAACAATAGCACGTATTGTGTGTCAGTGCCTTTAAGCATGGAAAAGAAAAACACGGCTTTGTTTTAAAATGCATTTTTCCCCTCTCTCTCTTTTCTTTTCTCAAGGATGTTGTTTATGAAATTTTATGAGTTTCATCTCCTTTGACCCACAGCCCAAGCTTTCCCCTTCTCCCCCCCCTCCCCCTCCTCTTTCCTCTTCTTTCCTTGTAATGCTGCAAGTCCTCACAGGAAAATAATAAACAGATGAGATGGGATGGGAACGGTCCCGCAAAGCAGAGGCTGCTGATTCCCAGGCTTTCTGGATTGGAGTATCGAGGGCAAGCCTTTGCTTGACTGCACTATCCCAGAGAGACAACCAGAAAAACCGGCCAGGGCTTTACCGTTACCTGTCACTCACTGACTCACACACACCGTAATTTCACCTCCAGTACACACACACACACACACGCACACGCAAGCGCATGACACACGCAAGCCCATGCACAAACTTCAAGAGCTCCATACACTCATCACTCACCGCTGGCTTAGAGGACGAAGCGCGCCTGGAAGGCGGAGGGAGTACATGTGGATGTTCTCTCACACACAGGCCGCGCGTGCATACACACACATAAAGGAAGCCATGGTTGCGAAACCATAAAGACCTCTTGCTCAAAGACACTCATAGACTGTGTTCTGCTTTGTGGGTGATTGCTTTTGCAGGCTTCACTTAAATGTGCTGAAGAATTATTGAGCAATTTTGGGGAAACAGACTCTCCAAAGTGTGTAAATCCCAGATAGGAGGCAGAAGTGGTGTGTACACACACACACACTCACGACATGACACAAAGGCACACATCCAGTCAGCTCCGTAATTATTGGTGAGTCTTAACCAAAATGAGTAGAAAATAATGAAAAATGTTTACATGCAACCTGCTACACAACACTGACATAGCCATGCTGTACCCATATGTCATGATGGATGTCTCGCTCACACAAGCTGTCACTACAATGTTAAATGTCATATGATATGCTAATTAAACGTCATGCAGCATCTGTCATAACGATTGCTGGTAATGCTAACCTAATGCTAACTGGCATCAATCTAAATGAATATGCTATGACATATTTATAGGGTTATGTCAATGCTATGCAGCAGTATTTAAATAAAGGGTTAACTTTAGCTCTAATGATCTAACCTTTAACTGAACTGAGAACTGAATATTTGGTTGCCACTTCCATTGTAGTTCTCTAGACATCAAGCAGGTGTTTATTGTCATTTCATCCATATACACCGTACACAGTGAAATTAAATAGCATTCCTGCAGGGCCAAGGTGGAATACGAACAAAAACAGAAACACTCCAATACTACAGAAGTGCAGACAGGACAAAATACACAGAGTGTAAAGAGAGACAATGCAAGATTAACATGAGCAACAATAAAACAGGACAATATTTAGTGTAGTCAATAAAAGCAGCAGTACTAGTTTGAATGAATACAGTACAGACATATACTGTATTCTAGCAGCATAGTCACTGAGTCTGCCAAAATGCAAATGTAGAGGTAGACAGCAATGAATAAATAATTGTGCAAACTACAATACTAAATTATCGGTAATTACAGTGGCAGTTGGGTTTTTTATGGCAATGTCGGTTGTTCAGTGTGTGTGTGTGTGTGTGTGTTTGTGTGTTTATGATTCAGTTCTTTTTTGATGTGTATGATGGTCTGAGGGAAGAAACTGAGGCCCGTGTTTTATGAAGCCTTTTGCTAAATGGGAGAAGGAGGGTGTGTGAGGGGCATGTGAGGTCATCCACAATGCTGGTATCTTTGTGGATGCGGCATGTGGTTCAAAAGTCTGCAACAGATGGGAAAGAGACTCCACTGATCATCTCAGCAGTTCTCACAATCCTTGTGCGGTCTTGCAAACCAAAACAGCAAACTTGATGATGTGCTTTGAGCTGTACATTGCTGCACAGTCATGGGTCAGCAGCACGACCGTCAGAGCACACATCCCTGGGGGTCCTAGTGCTCAGGATGGCGGTGCTGGAGATATTGCTCTCAATCCTCAATGACTGTGATCTCTCATTCAGGATGTCCAGGATCCAGTTGCAGAGGAAGGTGTTCAGACCCAGCAGTCTCAGCTTTCTCTAGTCAGAGTGCTCAAACAGTCCTGAAGAGCAGAGATGGCTGCTGGGGTCCAGATTTTCGTCTGCTTCAGAATGGCCTGGTACATTCGATGAGCGGCTTGTATTCTGGAATCAGCATAGCAGAGATGTGGCCTGAGTAATCGGTGAGGGGTGGGGCTCAGCCCAGTACATGCCAGTGATGTTTGTGTAAACACAGTCCACCATGTTCATCCCCCCTCATTGCAAAGTCTGATGAGCATATGTGCAAGAAAATTGTGTGTGAAAATTTCTCTTTTGCACCAAATTTTGGATCCTATATAGACTACTGCGACTTAGCATGCCGCCGTCTTGGTCAAGTAGATACTAACTTTGACTAGAACCAGATTATTCATGGCCAGCCAAAAATCTTTTAAAGAAACCCTCGAGTGTATTTAGGATGGAAAAAAAGATGGAAAAGAAATCATTCACACTGGCAAATATGTGATGTTTTGGGACTGTTTCTTTTCCAAAAGTATTTGGAACATTTGTAGAATACATGGCGTCATGGACACCATAAAGCATCAGGAAATTTTAAAGAAAATCCGGTGGCTTCTGCCAAAAAGCTAAAACTGGGTTGTGGTCGGATATTCCAGCACGACAATGAAAATATATGTTTAAATCCACAGAAAAACAGTTTAATGACCACAGAATCAAGCAGTTGACATGACTGTTTTAGTCCCCTGACCTAAACCCTGCTGAGAAGAGGAGAAAAGCATCCACACATAGTATTCCAAGGTAGCACAAGTTTTTTGTCTTTCCTTGAAGGCACAAGTTTTGATCTACATGTAGTGAGAAATGTCTTCTTGCATCACGTGACCCAGGTCAGACTCAAACCCACAATGCTCAGCTCCAAAGACTGATGCCTTACACATTAGGCCATTGGGCCTTCATCAAGCCAGAGGAGAAATTTGGTAAGACTCAAACCAACAACCTCTGGGTGGCCTCAAACTCACTCACTTTCTGTAATTGCTTAATCCTCACCAGACTCACCCTGGGCAGGGCACCAGGCCTCCACAGGGCGCACCAGAGGTGGGGACTCGAGTCTGAGACTCGGATTCGCGTCGCACAAAGAAACACTTGTGACTTGACTTTAGACTTGCCCTCAACGACTTGAGACTTGACTCAGACTTGGGTGTTGTGACTCGTGAGTCATA
>JBBPCY010000142.1:2949038-2970675 GCA_037974405.1 Brachyalestes nurse | reverse complement strand
TGTGACTCGTGAGTCATAACTCGTAAACAATGTTCATTTCATGGAATTATTTATTTATATCTCACACTCTTTCCAACCACCATAATAACCCCCAAAAACCACTCACCTTGCCCCGGTGTCCCATTACTTTTGTCCATGGTGAACGGTTTTTAGCTAATAACGGTTTTCCAGGGTTCGTTGGAAAGGTGTCACCGATCCCTATCTAACTGTGAAGTTTCACATTTAGAGTGTGAGATATATTTTTCATATTTAACATTTAGATTAAAGATCATTTAAGGCAAGTCCTCCATGTTGGTGAGGGAATATCACAGCACGCAGTCCAGCCCCCTGCTAAGTAACAGCCAATTGTAATCGCTGGGCGTGGCCAATGAGCATATCTTCTAAACATTTAGAGCTCAAAAATTCCACATTTACAGTCGTCATTTGTAAACATTGCCACTCAAAGACTTGAGACTTGACTTGGACTCCTGAAGGCAGGATTCAAACCCATGACCTCTTGGTCCAGAGGCAAGTTTTCTGCCCACTAGGCCGCCAACCCACAACATTTTTCAAACCACACACAAGGACCCGGATTCAAACCCCCAACCTTGGAAGTGTGAGGCACAGTGCTATCCACTGCACGACTGTGGGTCAGCCTCAAACTAATCTATTCATCATCTGAATCTTTTGTCCTTAAATGTCCCATGACATGAAAATTTCACTTTTTAACATTAATACGAGTTCCCTTAGCCTGCCTATGGTCCTGCAGTGGCTAGAAATGGCGATAGATGTAAAGAGTGCTTTGATCATCCTGCTCCGCCGCTCAGAGAGAGACAGCTCCGATGGTCCAATCTGGAATTTGGCCCTGTATGTCGTCATACGGGGAAAGGTTCCCTCCCCTTTCTTGTTCTTTGCCCGACCAGAGAATTTCACACCCCTCCCCAAAAAAATTAGCTCCAAAATGAGCACAAATGTATTTTTTCTGGAAATGCAGCGACACATCTTCCTAAAAATGTGCATGTCTGCGCCAAACATTTAGCTGAAGACTGTTTCCTTAACTTGGGGCAATACAGAGCTGGTCTTGCTGAACAGCTGAAAATTAAGTCTGGATCAGTACCAACTCCCCCTGGACAAGTAAGTCAGCTTAATGCTATATAATTTTGTTGCTTTGCTGTGTATGGTTACCTGGCTTTTTACTCTTAGAATGTGGCTGTAACTCTGCAGCTAACAGCTAACAGCCCAAATGTAAAGGTAGATGGCATCAAGTATGTGTGTGAATACACACATTAATTCGAGTGTTGTACTCCTTTGTTATTTGGATAACCGTGCTGCTGTTAGTGTACGAGCCATTGCTATATGCTGTAAACATTAGCGCATGGTACCACAAGCTGGACCCGCCCCCACCCTGCACCTTGCCCCGCCTCTCTCCACCTCACTCCTCCTCTCTCCTCCTCCTTATCATTCAAAGCTACAGAACTAGAAACGGTACGTCCAGGAAATCTCATTTTGGGACTGGCTCGAAGTGGCTGTAATTCTGCACCAAGGCTGATTTTCCGAAAGAGACTTCAGATACAGTATTAGGGGACCACTAAGACCTATATGAAAGCATAAAAAATCAGCATGTCATGGGACCTTTAATCAGATTTGCAGGGGTGCTGGAGCCTGTCCCAACAGTCATAGTTTGGATTACTGTAGGTATTTGGGGATGTGTTGTCATTAAACAGGCAGAGCCATTAACTAAAATGTTCCAAAGCCAATACACATAGTATGATATATTGAAAAACAATAATGTTTTTTCAAATCATACTCCATAGAAATGAAAAGTAAAGCAAACTGCAGTAAGGGCTTCTTGGCATTGCTCTTTTCTGTTTATGTAAATTCTTCTCTGTCTATACATTTATGCAGCTCTTTCAACTTTTGTTCACTCAAAAACAAATTAAACACAGTTGCATTTGATAGTTTTGTGAACCTCAAGGAGCTCTGTCAAAGTAGAACATTCTTCCTGAGACAGGCCCCAGATCTACGCGTGGGACACCGATCCCACTGCCTTTACCCAGCACTTCCTTTGGCTTTTTTTCTCAAAACATATAAAAACCACAAATCCTCTCCCTGCTACTCACACCCACACACACCCACCCGCACACACACACACACACACACACACAGAATGACCAGCCACACTCCCCATTCATAAGGAAATACAAAAGGCTGTTCCTTGCCTCCGCCGCGGCCTAGTTCTCTCTCACAAATTAAAGCCAGATTCTCCCATACATTCAGCAGACTGACAGTTCTCTCTGCCTGCCAGTGCTGCAGAGGTCCAGGAACACGGGATTAGCCCAACTGGCTAAGAACAGTCAAACAAGCTTCTCGCTTGGCACATCTTCCGCTTTTCTTTTTTTCTTCACACTACAGGGCTCCAACTTGGCAGCAGCGAGCAAACAGAGCGATTAAGGCGGCCTGCTAACGGTTGCCGGGGTCCATGACGTAAGGCTCGGCCTGAATGAATCACGGGGAGCGATTCAAGATCCTCGCACTGAGAAAACACATCCAGCCGAGTGAGGGAAAACATGGTTTTCCGACAAAATAAGCGTCTCGTCATTTCACACTTCATTCAGAGTCAGTCGATGGTGTTTTTTGTTAGAAAAAGGTTTGAGGCTCTTGTTATATTGTAAAATTCTGAAGTTCTAGCTCTGTAAATGACTTTTTGATCCAAGCTGCAAAAGACTTGCGTGCATTTGATTGCACTTATCAACTCTAGACACTATAGTTGAATGAGGTAATGTTTTAAAACAATATACACAATGTGTGACTTCATTGGATGTACCTACCATGTATCAGTACCCACTGTCCATTTATCAGCACCAATTAAGTGACCATATAGGTGCACTTTGGAGTTTCTGATTACTGAATGTAGGTCATCGGTTTTTCTGCATCATTTACTGGTCCCTGTTATCAATGGTTAGGACCACCACAGGACCACCAGTGAGCAGGTGCTCTTTGGGTGGTGGATCATTCTCAGCTTAGTGGTGATATTTAAATATTCAAATGAGATATTCAAAAGAGTTAAATCTATTTAAATAGGCATACATTAGCATATTTTATACCAGCCTACCATTTGGATGGGATGATGTTAGAATGAAGATTTCATTGGAAAGACACGCTGTAAAGAATGTGTTCCATGAATGCAGATGATCTAAAAGATGAGATCTTTGATACTTAATGTAGAGAAAAGCTAATGAGAAAATGCACCATTTATGTGAATGTTGTTGTTAAAAGGAAATTTGTTTTATGGGCCATTTTAAGAAAGAAGGAAAGAAGATTTTCTGAGAGAAATGATGTGAATAGAGCTAAAGTTGGGATGTGACCAATCATCATTTTGTTAGAATAACCTCTATCCATTATGTTACTTGTCAGCCATTGCCTACTTTGGTGGAAAAAAAAATGTCATAGTTATTTATAACAATTTAAATGACTAAATGTCTAAATTGAATGATTTATTGCACATTTATTCATTATTTTAATGCATCAATTTTTGCACATTTTATAAAACCAATAAGTCACTCAAGGCTGTGCATTATAGAGATTTTATCAAGTTTGTCATAATTTTTTGCATACTGCTATGTCTCATTGTTTTATATCTAAAAAAAGGACAGTCAACCAAACTGTAACAAAGCACAACTGTTCCTAGACCCTTGGTTTGCTTTAGGTTCACGTGTGCTCTGGCACACCTGAGGACAATTGAGAGTGTAATCAGGTCAGGCTCAGAGAACTGAAGGTGCCTTAGGAGGATTGGCTTTTATAGATCAGGTTTGTAAGTTCCCAGTGTTTGAGTGAGCTTCGTATGAACGTCAGCTTACATTAGAGAAGTAAACAGCGCGAACAGGTTCTTAATCACATCGATTCAGGGGCTGCCAGTCCACACCTGCGACGGGCCACGTGTCAGCCAGCGGGCCTTTGAGTGCTGAGATCTTTTTTCTGGCAAACGTAAAGACCGATCTGAAAACCATTTTCCTCATTAAGCACTTAAGTCTGGGAAGACAGATTAGGTTTATGAGTTTATCAGGTAATTAAAGATGTACAGAAGCAAGCACAAGAGAGTCTGAGCGAGCACACGGGCTGGAAGGTTTTATTGCTTTACCCTTAGAACTCAGAATGTATTAGTAAAATATGATTTCAACATAAACAGTGTAAAGCAGTCTAAAACGGGTGTTTGCTCTCCTACACGCTCGCCGGCGCGTCGCCGCTCGGCCACTCTCCAGAGCCCCTCCCTCTGCGGGTTTTCCCCACCCATTTGTGGGCGGAGACTATCTGGAAAGTTCTCCCAAGATCAAATATCTTGTTTTTTAGTTGGTTTTCTAAGACCTAAAACGAAAGAAATTTGAACAATTTTGTTCTTTATGGGACTTTGCATGTGATGCCATTTTAAAATCCAACTTTGGTTCTACATGACATAGGAACACCAGACAAAGCTTAGCATGGGTTAACGGCAAAAGTTCAGCTCTTTACTTTCTTCTTTTCCAGTGCATGATTCCATCATGCATATTAAGCCATGGCACTGTCAAACAGGCCTACGAGTTGCAGTCGTCCAGTAAGAGGAGAAAGGTGAGCAATTTGGTATGCCAAGGAAGGGTTTCAGATCATGGACTGAGGAATCACCATTCTCCTGTGAAATTTTCTGGTGGAGAGCAGAACTGATCATTCTGTCAGTTAAAGCTGTGAAGCTGTAATGCATGCCCACGCTATCACACTACCACCACCATGTTTGACAGCTGGTATGGAGCTCTTATTGCAGGATTTGATGTTGTGTTTGCTTCATGGCAGATTTAAATAGACCTATGTCTTCCAAAAATGTTCACTTTCGACTCGTTGGTCCATGAGACATTTCTTCAAAAAGGCTTGTTTTTTGGAAAAATGTTTGACAACTCTTTTTGTTGCTCTTGATTAGCTGTGGTTTTTGCCTTGCAGCTCTCCCATGAATACCTTTTCGCCCAGTCTCTGTCTAACGAAGGAACCATGAACACTGATCTTATCTTAAGCAAGTGAGGCCTGCAGTTCCTTAGATGTTCATCTGGGTGATTTTGTGACTTACCAGATGAGTTGTCACTGTGCTCTTAGTAGGAATTTTGGTTGGACACTTCTGGGAAGATTCATGACTTGACCATGTTTAGAGCTAATAACTCTTACTGTGGTTCACTGGAATCCCAGAGCCTTAGAAATGGCATTGTATTGCTTGTGTGCTCCTCGTTGAGTCCTTTTAACATTCTTTCCATTCAATTTTAATGATGTTCACATTCAGTGGTGATAAAAAATAATCAAGCACATTTGTGTCTAGTCTTATTGATTTCAATAGTGAAGAAAATCTGGTCATTTAAGGGGGCACTTTTACTCATAGAATCAGTTGTTATTGGAAAAATGTTTGAGGAATGAAATAATAATTTTGTTTGAAGATCTGAGAGCTGTATTTTGTGCTTTATTTGGGTTGCCTTTGCCTTATATTAAATTTTGTTTGAAGATCTGAAATAATTAAATGCAAAATTGATATTTATTTCATTCATTGTATTCCCGATACAGTAAAAACACCACACCATCCGCTGAAGAAACTACTAGAAACCTCATCAGCACCCAGCACTGTAACATTACAGTCTAAACTATTACAGGTAAAGTGCTAACGGCTAATATAATGTAGTGTTTTGGGGAAAAGTCACCGTGACTAGGCAAAGAACGCGTGCTGCTCCAGTCCTGGGAGGACTTGAGAAGAAATAAAGGAGTAAGCTGTAGGCGGTCAACCCTGCTCATGAAAATCTACTGTTTACATCTCCTGGAAATCTGCCAGTTCACGTCTGTGCAGTCTGAATATTTGAGACCAGGGTAAGAATAGAGCTATGAAGGAATGAACCTAATCTGGGGGGGATTAACTGTGGATACACATGCGCAGCAGTGCAATCCATCATTTCATACCGGTACAACGTAACGTTAGCTGCTGCGTAATGACAACTAGGGAGCTAGAGAGCTAATCAACCAGGATTTTGTCCGCTTGTAATTTAATATTTGCATAAAATGAACAAAAAGGGATGAACTGGCAACCTGTTTCTCCGCCTTTCGCCCTTTGTCTACTGGGAATAGGCTCCAGCACCAAACCCATCCACCCCACCTCAACACCAAACCCTCCACACACGAAAAAGAAAATCTTCATAACTGGCTGTGATTTTATTTTCTGTTCATGCAGGGCGTGGCGAGGGCAAGGGAGGTGGTCTGGTCCTACGGCCTTGTATGGTGAAGCTGTGCAGATACCCCAGTTCATTCCTAAAGCCTGACCGAAGCCTATTTTAGGCGTTCTGAACTCTCCCACGCACGAACAACAATTTCAGAGGTTAGTTCATTTATTTGTCTACAGTGATTTTTCCGTCTAATGAAACCCCTGAGAGAGATGCGTGGAGTTGTTCTTGGCTGGAGGGCCAAAAGCGAGAGAGACGTGACTTCAGCACCACAGCAAGAGCATGAGCAACACTGCATCCATCAGATGGAGAGAGAGGAGGAAAATGACTGTTAGAAGATAGAACCCCTACTCTTGCTCCTTTACTCCTGTTCCCTGAAGGTGTGCTGGGACCTTTTCACCTTTCCCCACCTCTCAGGAAGGCACATATGCCCACAGGGGGGGAAGCGGCATGCTCCTGCTCGCTCGTCACACAGCAATTTATGACTCCATTCATGCAGAGATGAGAAGGGAGGGGGTGGAGGGGCTAGCGTGGGAGAGAGACCCCAAAAAGGGAGAGAGAGAGAGAGAGAGAGAGAAAATGAGAATGACCTTTCAGTCCTCCTCCATACTCATGTGTGTTTCAAGAAGGCCATTGTGAGCTGTTTGAAATTGTGCACTAAAACTGGCAGAAAAATGCAATATTTGAGTGTGTTCACTGTAGAGGATCAGAGAAAATCAACACAACATGTGATCTGACTGGGGGTGTCCTGCATGCGACTCTATAGTGGGCCCAAAAGGTCTGAGACCATGTGAAAAGGCTACTATTTTGCATCACTTTCGAATTTACCAAGCTCTGCATTACAAAACTTCATTGAAAAGCGAAATGAATGAATGAATTTTAGAGTTTCTTAGTATTTGGATGGTTTCCCCGTTGCTTGAAAAACAGCTTGCACTCAAGCATGGGCTCCAAGAGTTTGTGCAATAGCCTCTGACAAGCAGATCAAGTTCACCTGAGAGCCTGAACACACGCAACAACAGACTTATATCAATGCCTTGGTCAAAGGCACACATTCCCAGGGCACATGCTTCTTTATATATATACATATATATATATACATATATAAATATATAAATATATACATATTTATAAGTATATATATATAAATATATATATTTATATCTCCCCATTTCCAAAAAAGTTGGGGCACATTCCAAAAATCCAATAAAAACTGAAATTTGTAATTTGGTAATTTGGTAATTCACTCAAAAATTTATCTGATTATCAAAAGGACAAATAAATGATGTTCAGTGTTTTCACTGACAAACTGAATTTGGTAAACATAAACAAATTTGGAAATCAGTGCCTACAACACGCTTTTCTTTTCTTTATTCTTTTTGCCAAAGAAACAAAGAACAACTTTGGGAATACTCTTGCATTTTTCAACTTAATCATTCATCACAGTCATTTTGATGCATTTCCTAAACAGCAATCACATTGACTTAAAACACAACCACACTAAAAGCCTGGTCAAAGTGCAGGTTCAGACTGAAACACCCTGGAGTCTAACTAAAATCCAAACTGTCTGTAGCTCGTGTACCTGGTCATATGAAGCACAATTCATCACATGATGTCATTCAAAATACAAAACTCTTGTTATTCTGCAGTCCTTTATCTAAATGTAATGACCTGCCTGCCTCTAAAACATCTGTTTTGATTACATCAGTGTGCACTGTGCAACAAGTGGAGAAAATAATATTAACTGATTGTATCATGTTTCACCTCCTCCTCCCATCGCCCGTACCTACCACTGAGAGAAAACACTCAGGAGTGTATGATATCACACTTTAAACAGCCATCCATTTCAAAGTTCTTAAGGTAATCAAACATGGCTCTTCTGCTGCATCGCTCTGGAGGATTTTTTTAACCCTTCAGCTGTAAGAGTGCATTTGGATTTGGTTATCTGTGTTTGCGCCCACACTAAACAACACTAAACAGTAAACAATACTGCAAACACTGAAGTGAGACACAAGAAGACAGCATTACAAACACCATGTAAATCAGTGATGCTGATATGAGAGATGTGGAAGTGATAACTAAATGCATTTATAAGTTCGTATGTGAAGTGACCATTTGTCATGCGTGAACACATCACAGTGCACAGTGTGAACAGCACAGAATTCTCTCTCTGTATTTTACCCATTCACCAAGTGAAGCAGTGGGCAGCCAGGAACCCACTGTGTGTTGCTCAAGGGTGCCTCAGTGGTGCCACAGTCCTGGGATTCAAACCCACAACCTTCTGATCACAGGGCAAATTCCCTAATCAAAAGATCACCAGCTGTATGACACCTACATAAGCTTTTCATTACAAATGACATGAAACTACACACAGTTTAATCGAAGTTTGTTCACCTAAGCAACTATCACCCCTGGCCCTTTGGGAGTAAGCTGTTATAAATGTCTATAGATTTACATCAGTTGTCATCAGAAGTGTACCATCAAGAGTGCAAGCCAGCGACTTTGGCCTGATACTGAACTTTATACTACTATTGTCTGAGTATGAATATTCAGCACTAAGAAATAAGAGTATTCACACTGCAACAGGGCCCATTTCATACATTTGTCTTCTGCTTTATTATGTCTGCTTTTTGTGTTTGTGTGGATTTATACTCTAAAAAGTAGCCATAATTCACACATTCACTTTTCAGTTTCTCTTTATTATGACTGAACAAGCTGTAACTGTGCCTGTAAGACTGATATGAGTGAATTGGTCTTTATAACAGCAAAGATCTATTCAAAACAAGCTGTTCTTGCAGTTTAGTTTCCATCCATGTACTGAGGAGTGGATGGTATGTTTTTTAAAATACAGTGTCACACTTCGTTAGTTTAAAAAGGCAAAGTTTTCTGTGATATGGGGCCTTTTAAAAGTTGAATTCTCTTGAGGAAGTTCTGTGATCGGGGGCTCTGACTTCAGTACGTTGTTGTATTTTACGGTAAGCGAACCAGCTCAGGGTGTTTGTGTGTTGTAGTCTTAACTGTAACGTCATGCTTCTTGCTCTCTTGTGCTGTGGCTGCGACTTTTAAAGCCATGGTACATTTTGCGTATAAAAAACAGCCTTCTCTTCTCGTCTTTGAGCTCCAACCCAGTACAAACATTGAAAAGCAGACCAAAAATAGAAAAGACAAACAGAAGAAAACGTTCTGTCACTCCAGCCTGCCAAAACTATGCGAATTCCGCCACTCTCAATACTGCAATAAATACAAGAGGTATTTTTAGATCGAATACATCAGGACACACTGTATCACGATCCATCATCTGTGTGACGTCCCCATAACCATGAGCTAACAGCTCATGCCCCCTTCTCATTTAGTTTATATTAAAGCGGACTGGTTTCTGCGAGCGGAGCCATACATCACTGCGGTGCGGAGTGTTATTACGGACTGCATGCGCTTGCTGTGGCAGCACCAGACGAATGGGTCACTGCAGGCCAGTGGATGTGAGAGCTATGCTTCATGGCAGACATCATTAACAAGAAATGACTTTTTCCTAGTCAGGCTGACTCATAGTCAGGAGTCTTTTTAGTAGGCCGCAAGCGCAGGCCAAGGCTTTCAGAGCCGGCCAAGTGTGACGAACGCAGATAGTGCCGACCCTTTCTTGTGGCGGTGGGCTCCAGTGGGCCCTTTTATGAAAAACACACTTCAAATGGCTTCCCTGCACAGCACGGGCAGTGTTACATAGAGGGCACTCCAATGGCAGGCCTTGACTTGGGGTTGAATTAGACCGGTGAACATTAAAGGAGAGCTCCAGCTCCAGTTCCAGCGAGTTCTGGAACTGTAATTTGATGGTAAAATATTTCTAACACACTCCTTTGCATGGCAACATAAACTGCTGCTTTATGCCAGAACATTCAAATAAAACATATGTACTCTTCTTTTGCCTTTGACAAAGCTCTTGATGTGCTCTTTGAAAGACAACTGTGAAGAGTATTAACCAAATAACACCTCAGAGTTTGTTCTGCTCTTTCATAAAGGCCAGGTGGAACAAATCTTAGTTTTTTGCCTTAATGTGACACAGATCTGAGCTTTTCAACCAAAAAGGAGCATGGTCAGAACGGATGAGCTAAAGAACACTGTCCCCATATTTCTGACACCCACCATCTTAAAGTCAGTTTAACCCCTGACCTTGAGCACAGATATCACAGCCTCCTTCATGTAGCTCCAGCTGTGGACTGCCAGCCCGAACCTGCCGGACCTCGGCCTTGCCGATCAGCCCTAACAACAACACGCTGTTTTCCACACAGGTTCACCTGCTGTATTGGTTGCTCCCCGCTCTGAGAAAGCCTGCATCCCCAGTGGGGCCTCTGATGTGGGTTTGGAGTGAAGTTGGTGAGGAGATAACAGTTGTTTCTCCAGCTTCACCCGTATCTATATCTCTGATGGGCCTCTGTGAGGAGAGAGTGAAACAATAGCAGATGGTGGGTGCTTGCACTTTCCCCTGGGCTGGGAGCAAAGGGTGAGGGACGGGTGGGTGAGAGCGTCTCACACAGCTCGGGTTCCACCATCAGCAGGCACATGGGGGACAGACTAAAGAGCCGGGCAGGAGCGCATTGGGCCATTCTGTGACCTTCAAAGCATTACATGACCTGTGTTGGTCAGAGGTGGATAGAGTGACCTAAAGTCACACTCATGTAAAGATTTGGTTACTTTGATTAATTCGTATGATGTAGAAGTAGAAGAACCTAAGGTTGAAAAAACTGCAGTGGTCTGTCCAGCATCTATCAGCACAGTAACTGGGGTTTGTTAGGTCCTCTTCTTCACATGTTGGGATGACGACACCTGATGAGTGGTTCTTGACCCCAAGAAGCCACCGAGGACAGATATAAAATTTTACTCTCACTGGCCCTCCCAGTCCTGGTCCTGGAATACACTTGCCCCGTACATTTTTTGCATTTTTCTTGCTTTAAAGGAGACCAGGCAGCAAAAAGGTAAACAATTTAAAGATAACCTCTCTGCCATTTTGGCCTATTTAATATTCACAAAAGGCTGTTAGGATTTGGTGCTCAATTGCGCCTCACATGCAGGTATCTGTCAAATAAATACACCCACTCACCCAGTCTTCATATATAGTCTTCCAATTTCACATTGGACTGTGTAAAATAGTGATGTAATGTAACGTAGAACAAGCTTTAAACATCTGTGACTGATTCAGAAGACTCTTTTTCATTAACAGGCTCTCCTGGGTGAATTACACCATATTTTGTCCTCACTCGTGTAATCTAGACATTTGTAAGATAACAGGTTCTGTTAATGTTCAGAGACAGGATTTGAGCTTAAATCTTTACTCAGCATCCAAAGTGTGGCGTACAAAATAAAGAATATGTAAATGTCTGTTAAAACCTTCAAATATCTGCTGTTAATCTAAAAAATGTGAATAAACACCACCAGCTTGATACCAATGTATGGCTTATTTCCAAACTAAAGAAATGTAGCATTATTTTAGCAGAGCTAACACATGAACAAAAGCTTTTAAAACATTGTTGTGAAATGACAGGCCTGGCTGGAATACACTTGTGATTTTGTGAGTAAGTCTGATCTTTTGAGCCTGTATGGTCTCCTCATGTATGGCCACACCCCTTACTCCACCCACTGTAGTGAGAGAGCCAATGAGAGCAGTGCTCATTGACATAGAAAGTCTACAAGTAGAAAATGACCTTTTCATCACAGAGGAGTAAATAACCAGATAACACTCAACATGCAAAGACTGAATTAAGGTGTTATTTGTTTGATCTTCTTTACAGATATATGTGAAGCACAGAGAACTGAATTCAGTTGGAAAAACTGGAACCTATGTCTCTTTGAACATAGCTGATCAACTTAGTCTGCCAGTTCTTCTTGAGCTGAAGAGCGAGTATTACAGCAGGGCCCAATTATACTGCCCCTGCCTGGGGTCAGGAACCAATGTTCTAGTACAAAGTCTCTGTATACCAGTGACACACAAAATTATACACCCACAAATCCAAGAATCCGCTTTATGGATCTGTAAAACGCCAACACAATATGGACCTAATTAACTATTAAATGCTTCTAATAGGTAACAAGATTTTTTACATTTCTCATGGGAATCACATGGACCACCAGCAGTCGTTTGGAAACCCCAGCCCCACACGAGTCCTTGCTGTGCAACACATGGCTGGTGGCGTTCTCACTACTCACTGAGCTTCCACAGGAAGTGATTTCATTGAAGCAGCCCATTTAATCCTTGTATGCAGTCCTGTGGGAGGCTGCCTCTGACCCCAGCGCTGACATGGGCCACGGATCCCCCTTCAGACCGCCTCCTTTAACTCTGTCAGGGCTCCTTTCTGATTTTTGCCAGTGTTGTTTGTATTTATGGCTTGAATATCATCTTCCGGTTCCAGGCTCCTAAAGGCAAGCGCTCGAATTTCTCATTGATACTCTACTGTTATTACAGGTAACAAAGGGAGAAACGTGAAGTGAGTGGGAACTGCCCACCCACTGATGGGGGGCAGTTTGAACTGGGGGAGTGTAGGCCTGGGTTTGCACTGGTTCCCACTGTTTAGGGTCCCATTAGGATTGTAAGTGAGAAAGAAGGGGGGTTGATAGGACTTCTGGTTGCAATTTGAAGATGCTTTTTTTAGTCATCCTTAAATGTGGGAAGTCAAAGTCATCGAGCCGGGGGCGTCTGTGGGAAGGGGCGGAGGAAGGGTTGGGTCTGGAAAAAAAAGTTCCAGCTGTGTGTTTCTCACTGTGGGGAGGGGAAGACAGGAGCTTCACAGAGGGGCACAGATAGTGGAGAAAGTCATCAGTTCTTATTTACGTTAGATTGATTCATTCCATCAGGCTGGAGGAGCGCGCGCGCTGAGCTAATCTCCAGGAAACGGAACAGGCTGCCCACGCCATATGCAGCATGACTGTGGGAATGCAGAGCCACATGCTGCTGTGAACTCTGGTGAAAAGGCCTGCAGTACCCGCCATGTTGTGCCAGCTCACACTGAAAAAGAACTAGTTCACAGTTTAGTTCATTCAAATAGAAATCAACTAGTTCACGTTCATAGTTTTTTTTATTATTTTGAACTAAGTTCACAGCTCAAAAAATGAACTCGTTTTTGTTTTTTTTAACGTCCATCTATCTGAACCTCATTCAATCTTCTCCTTCTATCTGTCATACCACTGAACAATCACAGACATAAGTTACATTAAAAATCCATTTTGAGGTTGAGAATAGATCTTACCACTTAAGCAAGCATCATGTTATGCTGCAGGAATTTTTATTTAGACAAAATTAACACAAAATGTAAACAAACCGTGTCTGCCTAAAATGCAACATTCAGACAATATCTTTTAAAGTGAGAAAAGACCATAACTAAAAGTAACATAACTAAAAGTAAACAAAACGTGTGGTTTTCCCCATTTAAATCTACACGGATTTCTTCAAAAAACTGACTCAAATGTTTAAACAAACTGCTTCTGCAGAGGCGTCCGACCATCAGCCTGTAATCAGTAAACGTAAAACGTGAGCTGCGTTCAGTCTCGCGAGAGTGAACGTCACTCACGTCCACATTCATAATTTGTAAACTGGTTCATTCAGTTCAGCGTTCCTGAAAAATAGGAACGTGTTCAATAAACGCCATTCATTGAACACATTTGTGCACAACACTGGTACCCACAGAGTTTAGCAATGCCTCAACCAGCAAAAAATAACATTGCTGATAACAAAAAAAAGCTAGTGGGGCAGCCAATGTAACGCTAATTAATCATGCACTCATACTAGCTTTCATTATTGTTAGTTATAGCCTTTTTAAAGTTTAACCAAAGTGAGCAGTTGAGTACGGCGGGTGCTAAGCACACGAGTGTGTGAGTGTACACGCTGTGTGTGTTGTGTCTTATTGTCTGTGAGGTTCCCAGAACCTTAGCCAGCTGTATGGAGGAACTCCACGGGCTTTAGGCCGCACAGCTGCTTCCCAAAAGCGATTAGATAAGGCATGCCAGCATACTGCTAGACCATTGTTTGGCACTATTTTGTCAAATATGGCAGAGAGTAAGGACAAAAAAAGGCAACTTTGTGTTACGAAAGCTGTATGATTTGTCTTCAGAGTCATGGTGACCTCAAAGCTTCTGAAGGTATGCCCCTGAGGAGATGGAGGGACAATTTCGATCAACCCATGAATCGAAAACCCTCATAAAGGCTGCAGGTGTTGTAACAGATCCCGTGCAAGTCATGCTAGATTTCCATGCTAGCTTTTCTGCACATGGCCCAAGTGCAGGTCTTCCATATGATCGTGCCTGATCGGGCCGCTATCAAATCGGTGTGTTAATTCACAGTAAATCCTCTTCAAAGACGGCATATCCTTCGAGTCTGCCACGCAGAGGGGGTCTGGACCTCTTCAGCTGTTTCAGAGAAGACTTGAAAGGGCCCAACGCATGGCAGAGGCAAATCCCCAAGCTGTGGCGGACACAGGATAGCCATGAAATTTGGGGAAAGAGAGAGAAAAAAGAAAGCCTGGTAGGACAGATCGCTGGTAGGCACGGAAAGACAGTTTGAAAGATTTCTTGGATCTGAACGAGGGCCGACGGCTCAGGCCAAGTCCATTTCCATGCGCATTGTAGTCAGGAACAGGTGGCCGCAGCGTTAGAGAGCTTTTGAACAGCCTCGATGCCCTCTTTTATTGTGTCATATCTTGCCCAGCTGTGGAAAACCATCTATGAGAGTTAACCCTTGGAAGCCATAGAAGACGTATTACTTTCAGTTTGCTACACCATTCGGGTGTAATTACATGATTACATATTTAATCACACAGCTAAGTTAATTATACATCACTGTTCCATTTGTATTCAGTATAAACAAGCTCAAGTCTACAACTGCCACTTTACTCTGTTTATTTTGATGTCAAGAAATGATGAAAACATGGTCAAATGCAATTTTGCAATTTCCCATACTCAATTTTTCATCACATTCAAAACATAGTGAAATATGTCCTCCTTTTCCAACACAAATATGCGATAAACTGCAAAAAAGTACAGGAATTTAGAGTGGTTAGATGTGAAACGCTGTACTTTCCAAGGCAAACCTGCTAACCACGGTGGTTCTGGGGACCAGACCTCTGATGAATTTAATGCCTCTAAAAGTTCACTCACAGACAGTTATAAAGATAGTTTTTAGTCTTCGGCCTAAAATCTATTTAATCTATTCATGGCAGACAGATACATGCAGAGCATTGCAGACCAAATAGTTCACAAAGAAAACGTTTTATCTTTATCAACGCCACGTATAAAACCTCTCAAAATAAATGATCACCAATTATTTTGAATAGAAAATCAAAGGGCTAGTTTACATTGTAGGTATTATAGATGCATTGAAATTCTTGCCATATATATATTAAGAGGGGAAACAGCACCTAATGACTTCTCCACTACAGGTTTTCTTCCATATGACTAACACTCTTGTCTCTCTCTTGTCAAGGGCATTAGATTACATTGCACACACTGTAGAACAAAAACTGTAATCTGTACCCTGTACACTGTTTACTTATCAGCTTATCTTTTGTTGATGGATTGTTGGTTTTGATTTTCATTTTAGCGTGTCTTTTGGCCAAGAATGTTATTTATGTGCAAAATTAAAGGAACACTGTGACCTCTGGTTCCTTCACCACCACTATAAAGAAATCTGAGCTGATATGTTTCTCTACAGCCCACCCTTTTGCATCACATCACTCTGAATGACTTTGTTTGCATGTCTATAATTAATATATGCAGAAATGTCTTAGTTTTTTTGTGTTTGCACTGTGCTTTGCATTTAGATGTAAACACTTCAAGCACACACATAGATTCGTGAGTAGCATGCTTTCTCTGAGAGGGGAGGGGGGATATAGCGTGCGCTCTCTCTCTCTCTCTCTCTCTCTCTCTTACACACACACACACACACACACACACACACACACACCGACACAAACACACAAACAGAGCATCTAGTGGCTCCTGCCCTGTACCAGGCAGTGTAATTTGGAGGTTGTGGCCCCCTTCACCACTGTGGGAAAGTGTTGCTCTTGTTCCCTCTGCTTATTTGTACCATTTTTTTTCTATATGGGACTTTCACAGCCCCTCCAGCCCAATCAGGCCCTTTTACGTCCCTGATCCCAAGAGGCCAGAGCTCGGAGGGGAGAGGTGCTGAGGGCCACGCATTTTTTCCATTCATAACATGAGAAAAAAATGCTGGCATGCCTCGAGTTGGCTTTTAACCCCAGATGTTTACAATAGCGATCAGTTGTAGAAGCGGCACAAAACGGACAGGGGACAGGGGACAGTGCTGTGTGGACGCATTTCGCGGAAAAAAGGTTGCAAATCGTCTAGAGCTGTAGACGCTTGGTGAATATCTGTTGATAGTCGCTGCAGACCCTTTGATTTGCTTGTGTGTTGTTTTAATGATGTAGTCGGCTTGTCTGGAAGGAAATGCCTCCAGCCGTGTCGAGGGGCCGGAGGTCAGAACACGATATGTCTGTGCAGACATAATTTAAAGTAAGTGGCCGTAGGATCGTGGGGGATTAGGTCGCGGGTGTGTTTTGGGCCCTCTGTTGCACTCTGGGAACTCTGTGCCATTCTTATCGCTCCTGCGAGATCACAGGCTGACCGCATTACGCAGTGCCTGCGCTGTTGTTTCAGGCCCGTCCCGCAGCTGCATGCGCTGGACCCGGAGCCCAGTGTGAGATATGAGTCCCCACAGGTGCGGGATGAGAGCGGCCCACAGCCTGGTTCCGCTCCTTAAGCCAAAGTCCACACACAGGCACTTGTGGAAGGTCCTCCAAGGCCGTAAAATCTGATGCCAGGCCTGAGTTCCAGCCCAGTGGTGTTTCCAGGATCTTAAGGGTCCCAGTGCAAAAAAAAGAATGGACCCCCCATACAAAATGAGGCAAATGAAATTTGCCTGTTTACTCAAAATTTCAACCAACCTGATGCCCTAATGTAGACCAATGGCTGAAAGATACTGACTTGCTGTAGATAACCATTAATCGTGGGTATGACTTGTTTTGGTATCGATATAAGGGGTGCAATAAAGACTGTAGGGGGTCCACTTGCTACAAACACCAGTAATAAATAAATGAATAATTAAATAGTCCATACAAAAATGACATGCAGTGTAGTTTGCTTGCTTATTAAACATAAATATGGCATTTTTATGTATATTTTCAAACAGTAATTGTGTACTAACATGTGCGGATGTGCACATTAGAAGAGGATGTGTACTCATTAGAAAAAACAAAGTGTGCCGTTGGACCACAGGTGCCAAAACTTTTGCACAAGCTTGCATGATTTCAGAGCTATTTTTCATGGGTGCAAAAAGCACTGATACAATGGGTCCAGTAAGGATGCAGTCGCTCTGTTAGATGTTCCTCCACTGTCTCAATCCTCAATCCTTCATTGCAGACCTCCAGGAAAAGGAGGACACTTGACAGACAGATGCTGAAGGCTGAACAGCAGAGTGTGATGAATGGAGATGGATGGGACCTGGTTGGCCTGTAAAACGACTGGATGACTTTTCTGCTGCGGTCAGAGCACTGTCATTACCAGTCCTACCATTCCAGACCCCACAAGGCTGCTTTTCACTTTCATTCATTCCTCCCTTTCTTTCACTCTCTCCCTTCTCCAACAGCCTGATCCTGTTTATCCTCCCTGCTTAACCTCCTGTTTTCATCTCCCATAGGTGCCTTGTCCCTCTGTCCATCTTGAAGCTGTCTCAGAGTATGGCTCTGGAAGCGACAGAGTAATTCACAATGGGCTCTGTTCTTTGTCTTTGTCTGTGTTTGTGTGTGTGTGTGTGTGTGTGTGTGTATGTGTGTGTCCTTGGATCTTCTCCCTCAGACATACCAGCAGCTGTCGCTAGCTCTGTGTCTTTTTGGCTCAGCAGCAGCATTATTCTATTAATGAGTGATTAGTGTCAAATATCTGGCCTGCGCCACCCGTTCCCAACTGTGGGAAATAGGCGGGCTGGGTGCACCTGATCTCCACTTCAGTTTAGAGTTTCCTCAATCTGGCTCCCCAATTAAGAAAAAAAACGAGGAGAACCAGAGTAACTGGACTTCAGCGTATGCCATTTGATGACGATAATCGCAGACGCCCCTCCCCACCCGACCCCTCCAACAACTGGATGTTCTCCAATCCCTTTGTGCCAAATGGAAGGGAACACAAAAAAGAAATCTGGAGAAAATCCTCTCTGGTTAAATCCTATTCTCAGCATGGCCATTCCAGCGCAGAGCAAAACACTTCAGCGCAGCCTCCTGGGACTTCGTTAAGCCTGTAGGATTCACAGGTGGCACTTTGATTGCAAGTCAGGAGGAAACGAACGGCTCCACACTGGCACTGTGTGGTGTTGATCTGTTTTTCCTTTTCATTCCATAAAATTTTGCATGTGTTCTTGAGCTGTATGAGATTTTTCTTGAGAAAGTAGAGAACATCAAACATTTTTAACCAGGGTCAGTTGGTCCAAAGCCCCAGGCCAACCATAGCTCATATGAGGTGTGCAACAAGTGGAGCAGTGCTGCCTCCAACATCCCTGGCTTTTAGAAGAAGATGATTAATTCTTTTTGGAAGGAAAATGTATTTGAAGAAAGATCCTGTAATCATAACCATAAAATGATTTCTCTGGGAGGAAGAAAACAATTGCTGGCATCGTTGAACTCACCAAACATTTTTGCCTTATCATCACCATTTCGTATTTACTACCAGTTCCAATCAGTTTAGAGGGTTTGGCCGCCTCACGGTTAGCTCTTTGCTCTAAACTCCCTTAAGGAGAGCTCTGGGAGACTGACAGCTGGGCCAATGACTGATGCAGACCATGTGCTTTCTGTACGGGCTTACACAATCTGTAGGCCTCTCTCCACACTGCGATTACCTGCCGAGTGATAACTGCCAAATGCACTCCGCCATTTATGTTGTTTCTGGAATGAGGCAGAGGAGAGTGCAAGACATGAAAGAGCAGTTTGGTGAAAAATTATTTTTACAAAATGTACTCTCTCACTTCAATCTGTTCCTGTGGAAGTCCAGTATTCCTTGTAGTTCCATCAGAAATATGGTTTGACAACAGCTGGAGGAACCGAGGAGAAATCTGGAACCAAATCTGTGTTGTCCTCAAAATATCAACTACTTTTTTTACAAACAAAACAAATCCTGATACTTTTTACTGCTTTCGTGTTCGTTCGTGTTTCAGTGTTAACTTTGCTAGCAGAAAGACGCTTTATCACTCACTGAGAACAATTGCTTTAAACAATCTCCACAGGTGCCTAAGACCTTTGCACAGTACTGTGTATTTGTAAAGGTCATCTCAGAAACACAAATGGCACCAACAATCTGTAGATAAACGGTATGTCATGCCGTGTTAGAAACCATGTAAGCAAGTCTGTTCCCCAGCAACTCAATCTCAGCCAAGTGTGATGATTTAAAGATGCAGTTAGCAACGATGCTAATCTGTTTGCAGAGGCTCCCATCACTCGTCTGCCTTGTAGCTCCAGGGCAAAACTGAAGAAGCAACTTCAGAAACCAGACGCGTCAGACTGGCTGTTTTTGGGATCTGAGGAAAACTCTGTACATTAATGTACAACTGTGAGCTCTCTTTTAGCAGAAGAAAAAACTCAACAACAGAAGGCTGGAGCTCTCTCTCACTCTCTCTTTCTCTCTTTCTTCTGTCTTTCTGTTTCTCTTTCTCTCTGTCTGTAGGTTTCTTTCTCTCTCTCTCTCTTTCTCTCTCTCGCTCTCTCTCCCTCTCTCTCTCTCTCTCTGTCTTTCTCTCTCTCTCTTTCTTTCTCTCTCTCTCTCTCTCTCTCTCTCTCTCTCTCTGTATGTAAGTTTCTCTCTCTCTCTCTCTCTGTAAGTTTCTCTCTCTCTCTCTCTCTCTGTCTGTCTGTCTCTCTCTCTCTATCTCCCTCTGTCTCTCTCTCTCCCTCTTTCTCTCTCTCTCTCTCTCTCTCTCTCTCTCTATCTCCCTCTGTCGCTCTCTCTCCCTCTGTCTCTTTCCCTCTCTCTGTCTATCTCTCTATCGCTCTCTCTCTCCCTGTCTATCTCTCCCTCTCTCTCTCTCTGTCTCTCTCTTCCTCTCTCTCTCTCCCTGTCTATCTCTCCCTCTCTCTCTCTCTCTCTCTCTCTCTCTCTCTGTCTCTCTCTTCATCTCTCTCTCTGTCTTTCTCTCTCTCTCTCCCTCTCTCTCTCTCGCTCTCTCTCTCTGTTTTACAGGCTGTGATCTGAAGGGCCCGTGAAAGGCTCCACGCCGGCCGTGCTGTCTGCGCCCAAACAAAAGGAGGATTTGGCAAGAGCCCCACAGCCGCATCAGAGACGCTGGCGCTGCCGCCGCTCTCCTCCTCTCCTCCTCTCCACCTCTCCTCCGCCAGGGCCTGCAGGGAGAGGTGAGAAGAGCTCCAGCACTCTCAGGATACAGCGGCGGGACCACACAGGCTGCAGCGTGGCACTTTAAACACTCCAGCTAAACACTGTACCCACACGGCTGTTTACAGTTCTCTCCTCTCTAATCTCACCCTCTTCACTCGCCTGTTTTCTAACATCTCTGATTCTTAGCATCGGGCACCACCCACAACTTACAAACTGTAAACTATCACATTAAAGGCCACGTTTAATGACCTACACAGTGTAGGAATACAGATGTGGTGCCGAATTCACAAGCACTTTCCAAAAAACAACTTTGACTCAAACTGACACAATTTTTCCCATTAAACCTTTTTATAAGTGGCATAGCTGAGCAACAGCAGCAGCCGTCTCCGAGCCTGCTTTGGGATTTTATTCATAAATAACAGGATTTCAAACAGTGTCAGAAAATCCATTCAGGATTACATGACCTCAAACTTTGAGGTTTGAGATAAAGTTTAATGATGCATATATGATGATTCAGCCATGAAAGCTGCACTGACTGCTCTCATTTCCATTCATCCGTCATCTGAGCTGCTTGTCCTGACCAGGGTGGCGGGGGTGCTGGAACACAGCCCTGCTCTTATAGGTGGAGATCACACTGGACAGGTTGCCAGTTCTTCTCATTTCTTGGTTCGGATAATGGAAGCAGTCCTGGTAGGAAAAACATCACGACAGTGGCAGTGTAAAGGAATGAGAATGTAGAGAAGATTATTTGTATGTCATTGTTGTTCATTTAGTGGAGAAGTTTTCATTTTCTGGAGAGGAACAAACTTGACAAGCCCTACAAGCTTTCCTTCAAGATATACAGTACTTAGACACCTGCAAAAATAATATTTAAAAACTGTTTATATGAGAAGTGAGTGTTTTTGTGAGTAAGTAGTAAGAAGAGAGTAAAGTTTTACTTTAATGTGACTAAATATACTACATATCCTAAAAAGAATAAATACAAATAACATTATACCATAAATAGTGATGTTATGTTCAGTATATCAGTGAGTTCTTGTGGAAGTTCAGTATTACTGTAGTTTCATCAGAAACCT
>JBBPCY010000142.1:2925404-2948938 GCA_037974405.1 Brachyalestes nurse | reverse complement strand
GTAGTTTCATCAGAAACCTGGTTTGACTCAATCAGTCCTTCATTAAATTAAATCAGGAGCTGCTGATGGAGTTTCACGACTGGAGGAACCGAGGAGGAATCTGGAACAGATCCTGTCTTCTCCTTTCACCTCACCTCACCTCAACTACTTTTTTTTACAAATAAAACAAATCTTGATACGTTTTATGCTTTCTTGTTTGTTTTCATTTATTGTAATGTTAACTTTGCTAGCAAACACTTCATCACTCACTGAGAAAAATGGCTTTAAACAATAGGTGCCTAAGATGCCTAAAACCTTTGCATGGTATTGTACCTACTTGACCGCTGTGGTTAGGCTCTCATGACAAGTTACTCAGTGAGGTAAGCTTAGCTAATACTGCCCAGTGTTTACTAGACTACAGACCCTAGAGTGCCAGGTTGGTTCATGTAGTCAGTTGGTCTTTGGTAAAAGTGTCCAGTTGTAAATGCCCAGATTGTAGTCCGAGTTCCCCTGTAAGACTACCAACACGACAGGGTTTAATTATATACATATATATATATTGGTTGAGCAGTAATCTTACATTACCAGCATATCAAAAAGTACTTTTCAACACAATCCAGCCCACATAGTTCACCTGCTCACTTATGTATCATTAGGTTGCTAGGGTAACAGCCATGTTTTTTTATTTTATTTATAGATAATCTCACATCCTTGCCTTCGTTAAATCTGTACCACCGGCTTATCTAACAGGCGTCACTTGCCTTCTTTTATTGTAGCTCTTGTCACACTGTCTTTCCTGAAATAACTTTCTTTGTGGAAGAAATGAGGTTTGTAATGTGTTTTCTTCTGCTATGGGAACTTCCACTGTCCAATATATCCATTATCCAAGTCGCTTATCCCAACCAGGGTTGTGAGGGAGTGGCTTGGTCCCACTTATATGGTAAAAAATACCCATGTTTCCAGTTCATTGCAGGACAGACACACAGATAAATACACTCGCATCTAGAGGGAATTTCTCCAGCTCACCTGTATGTTTTGGGAGAAAACTGGAATACCTGGAGGAAACCCACACAAGAGAACATGCAAACTCCACGCAGAAATGACCAACCTAAGACTAACCTTGAGAAGATGTTCTTAAAGGCAGTTCTCAAACTTTCTCAAGTTGAGAACCGTAATCATTTTCCTAAGCCTATAGAAACTCATTGCGTTTCAGGGTCTGTTGACAGGCATATCCTAAATAAACTTTGGCAATTACTTCAGTTCAGTTTAGTCAACCTGGCACCAGAAGACACCACCTGAAGAAAAAATAACTGAACATTCAAAGGCTGCAGTAAACAATGATGTAATGCACCTGATGTGCTTCTAATGACATCTAAGTGGTTTTCAACATGGCAGGAAAAAAGTGGGCTGCATGAGAAGTGTGAGGCTCTTGTAAGACTAAGAATATATTTCATTTCATTTTTGCAGATTAGCATTTATTCTTAGAGAAAATATGTTTTTTACATTTTTTTTCAGCTGTATTTTTTCATTAACAGTTCAACTTATCGGGTTCCAACAAGGGCATAAGCAGATCCCTGTGCTCTTGTATTAGGAAGCCTGCTCCTCTATAAGCTGAACTGGAATCCAGTGTACTGTTCTGTAATGCAGGGGTGAATCTGACACCGCTGATTTTGAGTAAATGTTCTGTATTTGTCTTTGGACAGGGGTGACAAAGAGCAAACCACTCCCCTCCTGCTCTGTTCTCTTTCTTCTCCACCTTTCTGCTGGCACAGGAATGTAGTGTGTATAGAAGGTGATATATGCCCCATCAGGCCTGTGGGAGAGCTCCTGCCTTCCTCAATACAGGCTAATAGCACACGAGAGACGCGGGAGAAGTTCCCGTAGGCAGAATTCTGCGGATTGCACCACGATCCGAGCTGCTTGCCATCACCGCTCTACCCGTGCCGGTAAATCTTTGGAGAACATGACAGCTGCAGGAAGAGAGAGCGTGTCTCAGAGCGAGGGAAAGTGTGAAGTGTGGGAAAGTGAAATTGTAAGAGGTGCCTGAGATGAGAGCGATAAGTGGAAGAGGAGGTTTGTTGATGGGATCAGGTAGAGACAGGTCGCTCTTATCCACAGATCTCCACTTTGGTTCCCATCAGGCCGATGGCATAAACAGTATTAGTACTCAGGATCTGGGATACTTATAGGGGCCTAAGAGGGGAAGCCCCCAGTTTGGGGTTGGGTTGCACTAGGTTATCTTGAATTTTATTTCACTAAATAATTGCCTTTTTTTACAGAATAGGTGTCTCTGAAATGCTAAGAGAGAATGTTCTTAACTTCTTTTTGAATTTTTGAATTTCTTTTTGAATCTTTCTCAGTTTTGTCCCCAATTTAGCCATGTCCAAATCCACTCATTAGCTAGGATTCTCCCAATCACGTAATACCAACACTGAGAGCACATGCTTCTTCCAAGTCACACAAAGCAACACAAAACTTTCTGGACTGGTGCTAACACAATACCATTAAACAGCTCAACATGCTTAGAGGATTTGTGTTACATCCAGGGCAGAAGCAACAGGCATCATTTTTTTGGAGCCTGTCAAGCTCTGTCCCCTAACCAATTTCCTCCGAGATTTAAGCAATTTCCAATTCTGAAATGACTTTATTTGTGGAAAAAAATCCCCCAATCATGCTATTAAACAGCTCATTGTCATTAAACGCTTGGAGAACACTAACCATCCGTTTGTGCTACATCAGAGTTGTGCTCTCTGTTGGATTCCTAATTTCTCTTTAATGATGCAGTGATTCATTAGAAGCCCTTTCGCCCCCTACCCTTCCTGTACTGTACTGCAGTCTGTCGCATGTCATTCTAGATATAAACATTCCAGAGCAAAATAGAAAAAAAATTTAATAAGGGACACATTGGCTATAAAAATCCACATCAACATTTCTGCAAAACGTCATGATTATTTATTTAACTGCAGTTTTACTTAATTTTGTGCTTCGTGGAACAAACAAGATAGACCTCATTCTGTACGTCGCAGCGTTGAGAACATCAAGGCCTTAAAAAGTGAAAAGTGTGTTTATTGAGCTATCAGTGGTTCCTCCATGTGTCCACTAATATTCTCATCCTTCTTATGCTTTGTGTACATCAGTGACAGAGGACACTCTCTCTCTCCCACATCCCCTCATCTCTGCCCTTCTTTCCCACGCCGGAGCACCAGGACTAGCTGGGAAAAATTCCAGATTGGGACCCTGTTAGGGTTCAGAATACTTGCGGCGCGGTGTGCGTATGCAGGGGGAACGAGAAAAACGGGAAAATGAAAATGATAGAGTTCCCATGGCGACTTTGCCTCGGCTCGTGCTCTGCTGAAACTGCGGCACGGGGAGGAAGTTCTCACACCAAAACACTTTTTCGTCCGTGCCTGACCAAGGCCACTCCATTTTCTTATCTGCTCCCCATCGATCCCCACCATAGAGAACAGTTTTCCCACACTAACAGCCCCCCAAAACACACACACACACACACACACACACACACAAGCCATGCAAACAAACACCAAGCCTGACATCTGCTCTAAAGCCTGCAGCAAGCAGAACTTCCCTCAGAGCCTGCTACTGATTCATCAGGGTCACACTGCAGCTGGAAAGAGAGAGAGAGAGAGAGAGAAAGAGGCAGAGTTAAAGAGGATGAGAGGCTGTGAGAGAGAGAGAGAGAGAAAAGAGAGAGGAAGAGAATGACAGAGGGACTAAGAAAACCAGGTAAAACAGGGAGAAAGAGAGAGACAGACAAAAAGAAACAGACAACAAGTCTGAAGAAGGAGGGTGGAAGAAGGAGGGAGACAGAGAGAGAGAGAGAAAGAGAGAGAGTACTCAAACATATATTTTGCTGATTCAGATTCAGACTTTTGGAGAATTTCCACAGTAATTATCAGCATTATTTTGTCTTTCAGTATCCTGTCGTTTGGCAGTGATTGTGCTGATGTAATATGTCATTACTGCCTTAAGAAAACCTTGTAACTACATTTTTATCCTTTTGTTTTTGCTCCATTCGAAACCGACTGCGGCCCTTTACATTGTGTAAACATTTCACAATGAACGGAAAGAGAGAAACACTCCAACCTTACTGGAATGGAGTAATGGGTTGAAAACCTGCTGCGGTTCAATAAATGAACATTATGAAAGTATTTTTGCAGTTTTCTTTCCTATAACACGACTACTTTTACACAAGGCTTGGAGCGAGAGAGAGAGAGAGAGAGAGAGAGAGAGAATGGAACAATCCATTGTTTTCTGTGACAGTAGAGGAGGAGAGCATTAGTGCACAACATTCATGATAGCTTGTTCCTAGTTCAGCATTTCTGAGTCATGAAACAGGATTTGGGATGTTTAACAGTGAGTGGTATGGGCCGGGATAAGTTAGTCAAGGCTGTTCACACACACACACACACACACACTCATGCACACACACACACACACACACACACACCATGTGTTTCTGTCATCAGTGGGATCAGATGTGCAGGATGCCTCCTCCTCTTGCTCCACTCGAGTGGTACGCCACTTAAAACGCTGCTAACACAGCAAACACCCCCGGCCTAAGACAGGAGAACTCTCCAGAGGCGGTGCAGTGAGGAGGAGGACTGAGGTTTTAGTCAAAGCCCACAACAAAGAGTTCAAAGTGGAGCCAAAGCTCACAGAAGGAAGGCGCAGACCAGATACTGTTTGTTACAACTTTCTGTGTGGCTGCGCTGACCTTGAAAAGACCTCAAACAGGACAAGAATGTGGCACCTCTTTCTCCACCTGTTCCTAATGCCCACTCAGCACCAACTCATTCACCGGAACCAGCCAAGACTTGTTTTACATCTGAAGGTTGTTGATTGAATTGTTCACGTCCTTTGAGTCAAGTGAAGAGTCAATGTCAGGCCTGTCTGAGTCAAGTCCCCATTTCTGCAACAAGGCTAATGTAGTTAGCAAGGAATGGAAGCTTGTAAACCACCAGGTTTTATCTGTAAAATCAGAATGTCACGTTGCTGAAACCAGTCAGGAACATTCAAGGCTTTCTAGCCTTGGACCTTCGCAGCATTTAGGGTCTTGTAGGCCGAAGAGAGAAAAAAATTATTTTAATATCTGCCATGCTT
This sequence comes from Brachyalestes nurse, assembly GCA_037974405.1. Lineage (NCBI taxonomy): Eukaryota > Metazoa > Chordata > Actinopteri > Characiformes > Alestidae > Brachyalestes > Brachyalestes nurse. The sequence goes on along the minus strand of JBBPCY010000142.1, from coordinate 2,943,838 downwards.
GTATTTAAACACCGTATTAAAGAATTCCAGTACTACTCTCATAGTTTTGTTTGAAACAAATCATTGAAATGGGAAGAATTCCAAGGGGAAAATGTCCAATTAGTCTTTCAGGGTCTGAACTAAAAGCATTGCACATTAGGTCGACTACAAGCATAATTAGGAGACAGTAGAATTACCTAATCACAATTTGATTTACAATGAGTGGGGCCAGCTCTGTGAAAAAAACATCACCCTAGGAATTCTGGATTCGGACTGATAGCCTGATCATTTCATTTCAGTCAGATGTTAGAAATGGAAAATAGCAGCACGTGCTGGCACTTTACTGAAGGAGTGACTGTAAAACTGCTACAGAGAGAAAATATGTTAATATGCCTGTTGCAAGCTTCAAATATAAATAGAATGTCTTTTACAAGATTCAGCTGTCAGTGTTTAGTCTAGAACAGAAAATAGGACTTTTTTATATATTGCTTAGTTAGCTTAATGCTAACACACAACTAGAATCCCAAAAAAGTGTTCTGACATATACAGTCTGTACTGAAGGCCTGCACTAACAGTCATGTAGTAATTGCCATCCTGAAACATAAATTTGGTCAATACAATGCAAATCTAAATAATCAAATTTCAGACACATGATTTGGTTGACTGACCACATTTGTGTACATTTCATAGTGTATGTTTAATTCTAAATTATACATCTAACTGTGCGCTGCAGTAGTTCAAGGTGCAACTGTTCTTCTTCACACTCCTGATGACACGCCAGGGCGAACCCTGTGATGTCCCCACAGCTCCAATAAACCCATTTAAGACGTTCCAGCCAGTCTTCTGCAGTGCTTCAAGCCTTAATTGACCTGCAGCGCTCTTGCTTTCTCCACAAACCCCTCGTCCATAAAAATCACCCAGTGGAAAATACCTCATACGCAGAATCAGTGATGAAAGAGGGTTTTACACATTTTAATGGCAGAGTGTCCCAACCGCAACAGAGTGTGCCTTTTTTCTTGAGTGAAAGGAAGCAGAGGAGCGCTTTTCTTCTCGTCTGTGTAAAATCTGATCGCTATTTACACAAAAATCCGTTCATTCATGTCTTTCCCCTCGCTTTGAGAGAATCCCACGGTGACTGTGCATACTTGTGGTGAGGGTGGTGTGGTTTGTCTTCAAAAGCGAACCGCAGTGGACCGGCAGTCTCTGATCAGCTTTTCCACAGCGCCCTGCTCCTGCCCTCCAGCTGTGTTTGAACTGGAAGTATCGCTCGCTGGGCCGGCCACAGTTGCACATGAAAGACGCATGTCGTCTGTAGGCAGAGGCCTTTCAGCTTTAAAGCCATAGTCTGACAGAAGAGTAAGCGTACGCAGTTTTCCCCATCCCCAGATATAGGAGGGACATGTTTAGCAGCCAAATGTTGCTTTAGTTCTGCACTGGAGCTAACAAGTAATTTCCAAGAGGTAATATAAGCTAATAGCCACTCATTAGCATTGCGTAAAAATCACATGCTAGAGCTACTTGATATGGACAGAATATTAGTACTGCGATCACAAAATCAACCCATTTATATGTCTCCTAATCCAACCTACAGCTGTTTAGCCCCCCCAATACATGCTGAAAAGAGATCATTTATAAAAATTAAAGGTACAATAACAATAATAGCCTGTTTGTAGTAATATAGTCATGTAAGAATATAGTCATGTAAAAACCCATACAAATTTAAAGTGGGAAAAAATGAAATATAGGAAAAATGTACAATGTGAACCCACATGAATGAGTCAGTGTCTTCATTCGGTAAGGATTGGCCCAAAGATTTTGACTTTCACTGAGTCACACGAAAACCTTGGTTCATCAAAACACTCATTAACACTCTGTGATTAGAGCTGTGACTAGTCACCCTGTCAGGAACACTGTGACTGCTTAGAGGCCCATTTGCAAATTATAGCCTTCTGCAATATCAGTATTGCAGGAGCCCAGTCTCACGACTTTTTGTGCAGGCATAACTATATACAATGTAATCAAAATACGTGCTGCGATCCATGCTTTAGGGCTTTTTTTCATGCTAGGACAACGCTTCACTACCCTGTATTTTAATGCGCACTGCGTAACATCGCCAGTATCTGCACTAACTGGTGACAGAGGGACAGTAGGAGAGAAATAATAAGTTGATTCCTTATCGTTTTTGTTTGCAAAGTGGTTGAAACAGATTGAAATGCCATGAGATGGGGAAAGTCCCTAACCCTAACCCTAACCCCAACCCTTACCCTAACTCTAACTCCCTAACCCTAACCCTAAACCTAAACTTAACCCTAACCCTAACCCTAAACCTAAACTTAACCCTAACCCTAACCCTAACCCTAACAGTCACCAGTGCAGATACCGGTTACATACTGTGCATTAAAATACAGGGTAGTGAAGCATTGTCCTGGCACGAAAAATAGCCCTAAAGCGTGATTGCAGCATGTATTTTGATTACATTGTATATTGTGATGGCTGCACGAAAAGTCGTGAGATATTGTGCAGTCCCAGTGATGCAGTTCTTCAAACTGAGCATCATTAAATAGACTTGCCTGTGTGGTTTCTGATACTCTTTGCCAGTGTTTTCATAAATATTTAGACACATTTCAGGATTCATTATGGCTACTACTACTACAGCTTCTTCATAATGCCACATGGGTTTGTCCATTTTTCTGAACTGATTTCTCTCTGAACTGGTGCTTTAATGGAGAAATTGGTTGCAGGAACATGCTCAGGTTTCAGTGAGACATCAAACACTTACAACTGGAGACATCTGAGGCTGGAAAACCACATATACCTCACACAGGCAAGGGAAATGCAGGGAGCACATAGTTAAGCCCCATCCTCTGATTTGTGTAATCACCGACCTAATCACGGACACACACACACACACACACACACACACACACACATACACACATACACACACACACACACACATGCCCCACGGCTATGCTCCAATGCTGATGCTGTCTCTTCCTGCTCCAGGGTCGGTCTGATATTTGGGATTTCTTGGTCGCCTCTTCCTCTGTTTGTCCGGTGAAGAGGCGGAATTAGAACAAGCTGTAGAAACCTTGCTGAGAGCTCGTGGATGCACTGGCAGCTGACACACATTTATTCATGAGAAAGTTACCAATAAAATCTGCAAGCCAAGAAAGTGTTTCCAGCTGAAGTTTTTATAACACAATGATGTTTAGACACAGTTTTGAAGAGTCATGCTGAGTGTCATTCCTTCACACTGATTTCTGCATTTATAAATATGCAAACCTATACTGGCAGACCCTCAGTGATGCGATCCACACCTATAAAATCTATAAATGAATAATTCAGCGATTCACAGTTGATTTCTGCAAAATGCTTTCAACACACATTCAGATCTTTATTAAGGTGGTGCAGACTTGTGCATGTGGTTTAAGACCCAGAATTCAAATAAAAACTACATTTTGTTGTTAACGTTTGAAGAACCTCCACTTATTTGACTAATATTTTTTCCAGAACTGTAAGAATCTTCCCAGTAAAAATCCACCCAAATAAGAATCTTCTGCTTCTACTGCAGCATAACTCAAGCTACAGTCACTACCTGTTTGTCTCTCATGGAGTTTAGAGTTCTATCCGTTGCATTTAAGAAGGTTTTTTACTATCCAAACCTCAGCAGAAGGCATGGAGAGTGAACATCATTCAGCATGAACTGTGTGAGCGAACCAGAGAGGGACAGATGGAGAGATCTAAATCAATCATCACATGCTCGCCTGGAACTACTGCGCGATTTCCACTAATTATGGCCCGTAATGGAGTCAATAGTATAATTAAGGGTTTACATGGAACAGAAAGCAGACCACATCTGGAATCCCCCAGGGTACCCACGCCTCGACATGCACAGCCGTCTGTGAGAACCTGCGCTTCACCTACGTACATGCAGTGAGTGACAACGTCGATGGTGCTCCCCAGGGTTCTTGGGCAACTAACAGTCATTTTAATCCTCTCATGTCTCTCATGGGGTCTACTCCCTGAAATCTCTCTTACAGTTGGTCTCTCACATTTCAGCAGCTCATTGAAACAGGTGGTGAAGGATTCAGGTCTCAGAGGATTGCATGTTAATGGGGCATCCTGAAGAAACTCGTTTAAAAAGAAATCCTCACAAAAAAAATCTCTCAATGAGAAAGTTATGATGGTTTATGATCAAATGCTCTGAGCCCATCATTTCAATAATGCTGTTCAATAATGATTAATAGTTCTCATATAGTTTATATAATACTGTAACTGTATTTATAATGTAACTGTATTTTCATCATCTATAGTCACTGCACTGTGTAAATTCCAAATCTGTCACTATACATATGTACATTCAAATTTGCTCTTACCTGCATGACAGCCTGAATGCATTTTTGCTTCTGTAGTGAAAAGAGTATAAAGATGGATTAACTCCACAAATTTGTGTTCACAAGTGTTAGATTTTTATAAGATTGAAGTTAGGTGAAAAGTTATTGCATGAAAAGAAAAACATCGTTTTTGCTGTGTTTTTGTCATTTTGACATCAAAACAACTGCAGAGAAGTCAGAAGTGAGACATACAGAGTGGAAACCAAATGTATCTGTAATTAAATGTAGAACTGATTCAGATAAATAGAAATTAAGTGATTTAAAACAACAGTAATGACTCCCAGGGTTAAAGGCCTGTGAAAAATTGACGTTTCACATGGGTGTATCAACTCGAGCTTTAATCTTTCACTTTTGATGCGATGCCAGAGTGCACTGGTTTGGTACACGGTGGGACGAAGCTAGAAAGATTCTCACGCAGGCGGTGAACCTGGGAGAGAGTGTTTTCCCCACGCTGGGAGTGAAAAACAAGGCAGATGAGTTTCTCTTTAACTGATCACTTGCTGAGAAGATCCAGCAGCTGCAGGTGCTCTTCTCCAGGGCAAACAAATCACCAAGGACTGCAGGTTAATGACTGGCTCAGTGCAGGGAATGCAGAGTTTCAGTACAGATCTAAAGAAAAGCTAAGCGCACAGCAGCACTTAATCTGTGACAATGCTTTGCTGATTTACATGCATTCAAAGACCTTCAAATGTGCAAAAATTTACTTTTGTTGTTAAATATAAAAGGAAAATGTAAAAATGTATGAATAATTAAAGTGCAATACAAAGCCTATTAGAACTTATTCAAGTTTCTGAAATGCACATGATCAATTTGCAAATGCAGATAAAAGTTTGTAAAACAGAAGTATTACATTTTACAAACGTTGCCAAATTTTATAGTTTATAGTTTGTTGATAGTTTAGATTTCCACAAAAGGGGGATTGGGGTGGAATGGGTTGGTTGGTTACTTACATTTTACAAAAGCATCCAAATGAACAGTCGTGTCTATGGTTATATATGTCAGAAGGGGTGGGGATGTCGGTGGATTTGTTGAGTGGACTATAGTTTAGATTTGTTGACGGGGGTGGGGTGGAGTGGGTTGGTTGGTTTGTTATAGACTTGTAAAGGGGAGTAGTAGGCTGATTGGTTTGTTGGTGTGAATGTAGTTTAGATTTGAGGGAGATGGGAATGGGGGTGGTCTGGTTTGTCAGTACGGGTTTGGGGTTTGGATTTGTAAGTGTGGCTTTGGGGATTGGATTTGTCACTGTGGCTTTGGGGTTGGGGTTGGTTGTTTTGTTAACAGGGTTATAGTTTAGACCTGTCAGCAGGGGTTTGCTCGCCTCAGCTGTGCATCATCACGTTCCCACGAATGCACGGAAAGATGGGCAATTACAATTACATCTGAGGCTATTTTTAAACAGTGTTATGTTTGAAATCCAGTGCGGTTCATAAAACATTCATAGCCTTTCTTTACAGAAAGTCCTTCAGCCTGAAAAGCAGAATGAAGCACAATATTTAATTTAACTGCTTGCATGTTTAGTAAGGTACCCATCACATTTCTGTAAAACTCAGCTTCTTAGCTATTATGATAGCTAGGATACCTACATGCTAACTAACTTGATTTGCCTCTTTTTTTGAACACTGTAGTTCTGTCTAATCCTAATGAAAGGGTCGTTATTTGAAACTGCGCCAGGGCGGGCAGGTTTTAGCAGTGGTTTCTTTTTGTATAAACCTAGTAGTAGGGGATAATATTTGTCTACAGCTAATAATGGGAAACGTTTAAAGTTTAGTATTTAAAACTTGGGACTTGACTTGCGCTTGCACTCCAGAGACTTGAAACTTGAATCAGACTTGCATAAATTGATTCAGGACCATCTGTGGTGCCTAATACAGCCAATGTTTGATTACCTGATGGAAAGAGATGTGCCAAATCCACTAAAGGCCCAGTGATGTCATACGCAAAATGCAAACAGAACGAGTCTCTATAGGAAACTTAACAAAATGGTCAGAACAGCTGGACTGCAGGTGAGTTCCCTGAAGATCCCAGATGATTATAGTGATGGTGCTTCAGTTGTGGATGCAGCACAAAATCAGAATCAGAAAACTTCCTGGAGGAAACCGCTTGTTTTACGACTGCACAGACACACAGAGCACAGACACAAGAACAATATAAAATATAAAGTCTAAATAAATTCAGATAAAAGGTCAGAACAAAATACTCAATACAAAATACACTGTGCTAGATACACGAATGCTGGGGTATAAATACTATAGGTAACTTATAGTTAAGTGAATCACTAGCGACACAAATAGTGGTTAGGAGTCTGTTACTGAACGTAATAGAGATCAGTAATATTTAAGGAATAAGAGTAATGCACATGGTAAGACTATCGCGCATAATAACAAGATATTGCACATCATAAAATACAGCTCTGGAAAAAATTAGAGACCACTGCAAACACGTTCTCAGGCTTTATCTTTTATAGGTGCAAGTATTGAACTGGACAGCTTTGCCTTAGTTTTCAAGAACTGCTAAAAATATTAGCAAGTCAAGACCTAACATCAAAATAAAATATTGTTCTTTAAAGCATCATTTTAAAGGAAATGACAAAACAGGTGATCACTAATCAGACCCTCATAAAGCAGAATGAGGTGCTTGTGTAGGAATTTAACAGACACTGACATGGAATGGTTTCACACTCATAGAGACACTGATTTAAAAATAAATTGCAGTGGTCTCTTATTTTTTCTTCCAAAAGATGAGACTGACCTTTTTACAGATAATAATTAACCCTTTAATGATAGAAAATGTTCTCCAAAAATATACTAGCTTATGAGATCTGACGATCTGCAAACTAAGCTGGGTCGCTCTTTGTCAGTTCTGTTTTCAGTGGACAGCTTTTCTTTTAGTGACCATCTGTAAAAAGTGCCTTTTTTTTTTTACTGTTTCTTTACAGTAGCTTCCGAGAGCTGCACTTATCCTATAATCTCTCCGTCTTCCTAAACTAATGCAGGTGTTGCACTGCAGAGGTGACCTGAAGGTGGAAAGTGTCTAGAAGAATGAAGAGTGGCCTACAGGGTTGAAAACAGCCCTTAAGCCCCCCTCCCCTCAACTAAACCCCCCCTCCGACCTGGCTTTGATGGTTTGAGGCCTTCCAGAGCCCAACAGCTGCTCCCAAATTAGAGGCCAGGAGACGACACGACAAGCCAGTGGAATGCCAAGATTGTCCCAGCTCGGATGCCTGGGAAATCAGAAGCACTTTTGGTGCGACTTTTCAACAGATATGCTCCTTCCAGCGGTGCACAGCAGACTGCATTTTTACGATCAAGTTGTATAACCGAACGCATAAAACATGAGAGTAACTAATGTTATTTCATGATATTGTTTAATGACATGGTTAGCTACCTACTGAATTACATTTAATTGCATTTAATTTACATTCTGTAGTGCATTTTTTCCATTTGTTTGAATGTCAGCAATAGACCAAAAGTTGGCAGTTGGCATAAACGTACATAAACAATTCTAAAGCATCAGTTCATTTTCTGCAGTGATATGACATTAGGACTGACTGAAATTGGCTTTACAACAATGGACGTCTATGGGAATCATTTTAATTGGTATCCCACTGAATGTATACAAAATAATTAAATAATGTTCCTCCAAGGACACTGTGTAACCTCTAGGACAGGGGTGTCAAACTTAAAGCGTACCACACTGTCTTATATAATTCCGGTCTGTTCGTTTTAATTTATGCGTTCCTTCATTCTGCACTGCCCTGGTGAACACTTGCCCTGGTCACATTCTAGAGCAGGGGTGTGGAACTCTGGTCCTGGAGGGCACAGTCCCGCACAGTTTGATGGTTCTCCTCCTCAAACACATTCACTAAACCTGACAATTAACTGGTGAGGTGAACCAGGAGTTTCTGAGCAGGGAAATCACCAAAACATGCTGGACCACAGTCCTCCAGGACTAGAGTTCGACACCCCTGTATAAGATCGTAAAAAAACATCAATAAGCAGCTATAAAACATAAAAATGAATAAATAGTGAGCTTACATTCATCCATTTTCTTAAAACCTAAACATCACTGGCTACTGATCGTCTTTTGTCTTCTGCATTACCATTTTACTCAAACACATTAAAAGTCATTAATAAGTTATACTGGATGAATATGAAGATTATTCATATCCATTATTCATCAATGTAAAGTGTTTATGACCTAATTAATAAATTATCTTAGACATGCATAAACACTTTTTTGGACAATATGGTACCATGTTAAAATAAAAGCAAATTAAACTTACCTATTCCATACAGATTTGCAGTAAGAATCCAGATTGGAAATATCTTTACAGAAAGCATGACTATTGTTTTATTTATTTTATTTGAAAGTGTCACAAGAAGTTACTAGATCCTTTCTACCAGCTTGATGGCGCATCATTTGGCCTCCTCAAGTCTTCTTGGCTCTTTTGAACCAGCCTCGTGATCAGCAGTGAAACAGCCAATGAAAACCTTTCTGAGAGAGTTACTTCAGACTTGGAAACAGTTGTGACACAGAAGTATTTTGCTATTGATAATAGGTGCTGTTCAGGAGTAAAAATCACTGTAGACTTTTATGTAGACGCACCAATAGACACTTTTGCTATGTATAATAATTCCATGCTGCTCATTTAACTAGCTTTAGAAATCTTGAATGGCAGATGTTTAAAGTCCTGCCAGATGTAAACTGGAGCGCAAGACCTTTTCACCATGAGAAAGTAATTAAAGCAGGTCTGTGCCAAAGACAAACCTGTCTATTTAAATGATACTACTGTGATGTCAGATCTGTGCTTTTATCTCACGTTTCCACCCTCTCTCTCAGGAACATTTGCTGTTTGCTACAGCTTTTGTCTAACCACAGAAGGCTTACTCTTACAGGAGAACAAGTGGGCAAAAATGACAGTTGTTTTGTTACTCACCAGCTGGTAATTCTGATGTCCACTAAACACCCTACTTTATTCAGAGTTTCAGTTCTGGATGAACATGGTAAGTGGGGCTAGACCTATAGACCTTTAGCCAGTCTATGAAGAGGTTAAAAAGGGAATGCTGTATTAACAGTAATCTGATTTCCACCAAATGGGAGTTAGTTAAGGAATGTAATTATACAAGAATGCTCTTCTGTTGCTGTGAAACTTCAATCGTGGAGAAGAATACAATCGCGAACGTGAGTGACAAGTAGCCATTTTTGTCACGCATGAACAAAACACACAGTGTGTTTTTTTTTTATTTATTATTATTTCCTATTAATATAGTTGTGACTGTTTTACTTCTGTCCTCTGTGAACATCAGGAGCCATTTTGGGCTTTTTCTGAAGAAACTCCAAACACAGTAAACTAGGCCAAGCAGTTGGATGGAAACAATGGACAGTGGTTTTGTGTGTAATCTGTATTATTATTTGACCTTTATATATGCACCTCTTATGGTCAGTGCTTTTACATCTTTTGATGAAACCAAATGTTCTTAGAGGGTTCTGGTAAAGTTGAGGGTTCCTGATTTTTTATGTTAGTGTAAAATGATTTTACAGTCTTAAGAACAATGGCAGCAACAGCACAAAAAAAAAACCACATTACACTTGCGTGCGAAGAATTCACACTAAAACATAGCGTAGCGTACGCAAAGTTCTACGCAATTTCTCTTTATAAATCCCAATAAACGTGAAATTGCACGCACATGGCCCAATCCACAGTCATGCCCCAACTCCTCCTATAATTATACATAATTGAATATGCAAATCAATACAAATACCGGCTTTGTTCAGGGATTTGTTTTTTAAAAAATGGCGAACGGAAAAAAGAAAAACTTCAGCAAATGTGAAATGGAGGTCTTGCTTAGTGAAATTGAGGCAAGAAAAACTATTTTGTTTGGTGGATTAAGTACTGGAATCAACAACAAACAAAAACTGAAGGAGTGGCACAACGTGGCAGAAGCGAGTTGCGGCTCACTGTAGGAGTGTGAACACCACTGGAGGAGGCAGCGGAATTCTGGGGCTCACACCTTTTGAGCAGCGGGTTGCTGCAATGATTGGGGCCACACTCATCTCGGGAATTTTGCCAGCGGGTGAGGGGGACTCTGACATCAGTGCAGGTGAGTTGTTTTTTCTTACTGTACATGTTTGACTTATTTGCAAGGTTAAGATGAACAAGCAGGCAGCAGATGTAAATGACTTATGTTTATTTTGTTTCAGACAGTAGCACAAGAAGTGACCTATGTACTGTGGAAGAAACTCCCGGCGGTGATGATGCTGCTGTGCCAAGCACCTCGGGCACTGGCTACACACACTCCCGTGCCTCAGAACCCGAGGGGCGACCGTCCGGCCGTGTGCTGACAGAAGCTGTGCTGTAGTCACAAAATAAATATTGTTAATGCCATAAGAGATGTTGCTAATGAGCTAAGAAATTTAAATGCTGTACTGTGTGACGTGAACCAAACATTAAAAGAATTAGTTAAAAAATATATTCTTTGTTTGATCACATTCTTTCTATTCAAACGAAGTTGTAAAGCTGCCCCATTTCACGGCACATTTAGTGGGTCAAGATCAGGTTCCGCATTCCTCAGCTATTCCTAGGGAATTGTCAAATGGCTGCATCATACACAAAACTCACAATTTTGGGCCAAAATTATGAAACATAAGGCTACTTACAGAGAAGCCAGCCATCACGCACCACACCATTTTCAAGTTTGTTTCCAACACTGCTATTTCTGAGAATGAATTAATCATGGGTTGAGCCAGGCCATCTTGCCACAACATTAATGAGACGCATTTTCGCATCGCATATAATTTGCACATTAATAGAATGAAAATGCTTTCTGTTTGCATAAGCAAATTCATTTTCTGAAGGTGCCTTTATAACAACGTGTGTGCAGTCGATCGCTCCGATTACATTTGGAAAACCTGACATCACTGCGAATTGCGCTTCTGGATGACCATCCCATACAGCGGGCATGGCTCGACTTAGTGATGACTGAGAAATACCCAATCGGTCCGCGGGTTCATGCTGACAAGCTCCTCTGGCTAAAAACCTGAGGATGGATAGAATTTGTAACGGGGCAGTTTTGGCGCCATTCCTTAAAGCCTGCCTTTGTAAAGCTGCCCTAGTTCAGCACACAGCTCCAAGAGGATAGTTCTTGGGAATCTAAATCAACTTAGAAGCCAGTCATCATCATGAGCCAGGAAATCAGTATGATCCATGAATGCGCGCTCTCTTCTAATTCTTCCATTTGCAATATTAACAAATAACGCATGGTTGGTGCAGTAGCTTGGCCAGTAGCTCTCTCCACCGTTTTATTGTCACAATTAACTGCAGTGTCTTTGATAAAGGCCGCGTCATTAATGCGAGTATACAAAACGAAGCCATAGCCACAATGTTCTGATCACAGGGGCAATTCCAAAACCACTGGGCCACCAGCAGCTGCTACAAAAGCTGCTTATGTTACGACTACACAGACACATAGTGACGAAGACAAGAACAAGTCATAAAAGCTTAGCAAATTATTTATTTATAGTATTTACACCTCAGACTTATGTCTATCTAGCATAATGTATTTTGTCATGTATTTTCTGCAAAGTAATTTACTAGCAACATAAATAGCAGTTTGCAGTTGTTCTCTATACCAAGTCTGTTATTGGACATAATAGAGATAAGTAGTAAATAGGTAATCTTGACAAGCAGTGATATTGCACATGATCAAACGTGGCACATAATAATAATAAATTACATATGATAATTATTTAAACCCAATAAGAAATTGCACATCTGAGTAGCAGCAGGTTTTTGCACAGATTGTGTGGGTGTGTGACAGGGAGGAGGAGTTGTAGCGTTCAGTGTAGCACATTATGCTGGTGAGTCTGTGGCTACAAGTGCTTCTCAGTTCAGCCACAACACTGTGTAGTCAGTGATCAGTCATCATATATGTTGTTGATGCACTTTAGCAGTGGTGAACTTTGAAATTAAATTGTATTACGGATGTGTTTATCAGCCTGAGTGTCTAGGATTTTTTTTGTTGTTGCTAAAATGGGTTTTCTTTTTTAAATTAAACAAGGTGGCAGGTATTGCATGACAGGCTTGACATTTCCAATGTGGACTCAACTATCTCAGCCACATAAATTCTTCTCTCATAAATTATGTGCATGTTAAATCTTCTCAAAGCAGTAGAGCTGATATTACTAGTCACTGAAACCAAAGTAAGCAGCAAGTCATACAAGTGAAGGTCACAAGGAAAACTTCAAATGTTGAGCTCAAACAGGGTTCTAAGGAAAATTGGTTAAAAAAAAACAGATCTTTTTGTTTCTGTATTTTTACCACCTATTATAATTGATGATTTGCATTGTCTTTCTGAACTGGTTCAAGAACTTATGTGCAAATTACTTGTGGTTGTAAGAACTTATCTGTGAGGTATGTGTACAGATATACGGGTAATAAAAACAAAGAAAATAAAAGTTTAAAATGTGTAACACTTAATGTGAACCATAATGAATGACAAGGACAGGGTTAACTTCAGTTCTCACTGGGGCTCCACCTTCACCAGTTGCCCTACTCTGTTTTCTCAGTCTCTTTCAGATTCACATTTAGTCACTATCTCTCTTTCTTTGTGTCAGCCCTCCCCCCCACCACCCTCCCTTCTCCACCCAGAGGAGATGAGATCAAGTCCCCGTAACACATTTTGTCAGTGTTTCTTTTTTTTAATCCTAAATATACTGTGGCCTGGAATGTAGCTGAGTGTAGTAATGGTCCACAAAGAACAAAGCCTTTTATCTCCATGTTTGTAATTATTTGGTCATATATTTATTTTTTTAAATGTCAAATGGTCATAACAATCTGCTTTCTGTTAAGATAGTGTATTCAGAGTTGGTACCATAGGTCAAGTTCAAAATGCGGTTAGAAATAGTCAGTCCTCATACCCAGAAAATAGAAATGTGCAAGAATACAATACAAGAATAAAACATAATTAATATGGGGGTCTTCAGTCAGCAACATGTGATTCTGCTGATCCAACAACCAGTGGAAGTTCGTTCCACCATTTATGTGGCAGAACAGAGAAGAATCATGATTTTTGTCTTCAGTGTGCCTTGTCTGAGTTGTACTTGGTGCTCAAAGGGTTCTAGATTTTGTAACAATAGTGGACATATATTGCACAGCATGCAGTAAGAGCTTTTATGTGTCTGCATATACACAAGCTGAACTAGGCCTTCATGGTGTCACCTTTTTAAGTGTGTGTGTGTGTGTGTGTGTGTGTGTCTGCATGTGTGGGTGTCCAACACCCAGCCTTTGAAGAGTCGGGGCTGATTGTGGTTGCTGTTCAGGCTTGCAGACTTCAGTGGTTTTGCAGCTCTGCAGCCCCTGTGCCCTTCTGTTGTATCTGCCACTGTTTACTGCTTCATCTCTGCAGGCCTCATTGACCACCACTCAGTGGTTTCCTCAGAAAAACAATTTCACGCCTGTCAAAGTTTCCACAGGACGCTCACCTATTTTGTCCACTGAAAGCCACCTTTGAACACAGTAGATGCAGTTCACATTAAAAGTGTATTAAAAGTATAGTCCTATATAAACGTATAGCTATTTTGTTAAGACTGAGGATGAATGACTAATCCAGATCCTTCATTTCATGCAATGACATTGTATTTACACATTGATGATTAGTGATTGGTCTATTGTAGTTCAATTATCTTACACACAGTCTGTGAACTTACTCATTTCAATCAGTATTGTAGAAGTAAACTGTAGAGGAGTATAAAACAGTACAGATTATGAAGGATAGAGAACTTTACCAGTGTTTAAAACTGGTGCAGAGTGGAGTACATTTACTGTGACTGTTCAACCTAGAGCTCTTGTGTGTGTGCGTGCAAATGCGTGTGTCTGTGTGTGTGATGTCTACAGTCTGCTGAGGTCCCTGTTATTCATTTTGAGTATAAATTAATGAACTCCTAACTCATAAAACATTTCACAATGATTTAGAAATTTAGATTTAAAGTTCAATACAAACGTTTCTTGTAGATGTCATGTCTTTTCATCATAAGACATATCACTAAAACCTGGAAAGGCTAAAAATGTGGTTTTCTCTAGATGGTCAGCTTGTTGAGTGCTTTTTGAATGATCAGCCTCCTCAAAACAAAACTGTTATTTGAGGTTGAGATCAGCTCTGTTTACCATGTGATTCAACCAACAGTGCATATTCTGGCCTAAAAGGTTTGAAACTTTCAACTGAAAACAGTTTCAGCATGGCAGCAAAGCTATCCATGGTCTTGCTAATGTTACTCCCTTAAAAAGAAGCACTTCATCAGTTTTTATAAATTCATTAGTTTCATACTGAACTATGACAAATTTTCCACCCATCAGATCATTTGAGATGGTTCTTTTCACAGAGTTATCTAAAACTTAATAAAAAGTTGAAGAGCCTTTTTTGGTACAATATAGAACCTTATTCCACACAAAATCAGGCACCCATTACTTACACAGAAATACATCAGGGCAACAGCTGAATAACATCAAATTAAACTTTGGATTTGTAACTGAAGAATAATCACACAGTTTAAGTGTCCCTGGTCTTGAGGCTCGTGTGTGAGATCTGAGAGCTCACACATAGCAGAGGAGGGTCAAGTGTGAACTCGGTCAACAGTTATCAAAGACCACAACAGTTCCATGTTGCTGTTTGTGCTGATTTTCTAAGCTGTTTTTCAGGTGAGTGTGCTGAACAAGAGATGCAATGAGCTGATACTGAGTCCCTGAGACCATTTTAAGTCAAGGCAAGTTCATTTATACAGCACATTATCTTACGCAAAAGGTCATTCAGTGTGCTTTACAGGAATAGATGTAGAAAATCAACGGAAAATTTAAAATGCAGTAGAAGATATTTAGAAGAATACAATAGAAGAGTAGATATTTAAAAGAAGGCAGAGGAGAATAATATGGTTTTTAGCAGCTTTATAAATCAAAATTGATAATGTTCCCAGATAAAGGTGAGCTTTTCTGTGACATGCTCTGAAGTTCATTTTTAACAATATCTAGTGTTTCTTGTATAATTCAGGCAATTGTAGCTCAGTAGAAATTTGCTCAGTCAAATTTCTGGCATGTCCTGATCATGTTCAGATCGCTGTAAGCGGAAAACAGTCATGCACAGCAGAGGTGAATGCCACAATCACTTGTTCATTAAAAGTGCTTCCCTTCATAGCCATTTGGTTTCTATTTCACTGTAGATAGAGAACATTTGCTGTATTAGACAAATCTGTCCTCGGGGTGCCATTTCTCAAATCAACAGCTAAAAACATGTAATGGCATGTGTAACCCCAGTCCCCTCCCATTTCTTATGCGGAGTTCTTCTTCCTCATCTATCAATGGAAAGGGATCACCACTGAAAAGATATTATTGGTGGTGGGCCATTTGAATGGTGGGCCATTCTCAGCATAGCAAAGATGCTAACATGGTTGTTTGCAGCTTTTAGGGGTATATAAAAGAAAACTACGTTCATGGAGTAACATCATTGTTTGGTCAACTCCACTATTAGTGAAGTGATCAGAAACTCTAGTCTATTATTTAAAACACTGCACTACAAGAATAAGGATTGCAAGTTCAACTTGTGCTGTGGGTTGAATTTTTAGCAATTTCCTCATGGGTCAAAAAGGCTTTCTGAATCTGAATTTTGATTAAAGCAAAGATAAGCTAAAGGTGTTACCAACATGGTACTCTTTCCAACACAACACACTGTGCCACTTCCATGCTAGGTTACGGGGATGCTGGCGAGACTAACGCCGCTCCGTGTAGCATGTTTTTATTTGGGATTTTTCGTGGCTACTATGGCAAGAACAAAGCAGTCCGCCCGCAAATCCACTGGTGGAAAGGCGTCCAGGATGGGGGAGATCCGCCATCTGCGGAGCTGCTGGTCCATGGGCTGCCCTTCCGGCGCCTGGTGCGTGAGATTGCTTGGTATTTCAGGACCGACCTCCACTTCCAGGGCTCCGCCGTTGCAGCCCTGCATGGGGCCAGTGGGGCTTCGCTTGGTGGGTCTGTTCGAGGACACAAGCCTGTGCGTCATCCACGCCGAGGGGGTCACCGTCATGCCTATGGATATTCAGCTTGCCTGCCATCCCCGCTGGGACCGGCTTGAACTAACTGCACTTGTGGTCCCCAGTGCTTCGGCTGTCGCTCACAGTGTTCTTGCCGTGGATGTCCTGTTTTCTCTGTCTGTATGCACTTTGAGCTTTTTTGTAAAATGTAAAGAGCTAGAATCATCCACCACCTAAATATCTAGTCAGTGGTGGTCCTTTGGTGGTCTCTTTCTACTTGTGCACTTTTGTGAGGAAACAGATGATCTGCAACTATAAACCTACAAAGTGCACACATATGGTAGATGTTTCTGATCAAATGACCAACCAGTGTAAGTGTAACCGGTAACTATTTTCATTCAATCCAATTCAATTTTATTTATATAATGCTTTTTACAACCAATGTTTTCACAAAGCAGCTTTACAGAATCCAAGACTAAGCAGAACCCATCCTTCTCTAGTCGACCAAGAGAGAATGGAATATAGTCTCTATTGTTTAAAAATGACCACAGCGCACAGTGTGAACATGGAGATATATAACAAGAGAAGGCCTTTGTGCACAGCCATTGACAGCCAATCTGTTAAACACAGATTAACAGAGGTAGGTACAGTTAAGAGTCAGTAGAGGTGGTTTTTACTGGGGTCTGAATGAGGAGTAGTTTGAGAGTCTCTAGTCCACAGCAACAGGAACCAGAGCTTTTAAACTGCAGTTGTCCTTGAACGGGGGAGGAGTCAAACGCAGCCAAGCTAGTTGAAGACACTTGGGCAACAAAGCCCAGTGACTGCAGATCTGGGGTGAGATGGGGACCCAGAACCCAAATGGTGATCATTTGGGCTAGATAGGTGTGCGGCAGAAAACAGTTAGTTCTGTTAACAGGGTATCATTTATGACTGTAAGGAAGGCAAGTGGAGACTCCGGCATACCTCACTATAGCAGCCTAGCTAAAAAGGACAGAGCTGAGGGGTATGATAGACATGAGAGCACCCTGAGGTACTGGCACCATCCCAGTCCACTGTCAAAAAGCCTGAGTGAACATGAGAAGTGAGTGGATGTCAGAACCAGCATCCCAGTTTGTACATTTGTACATATCTTACATATTGCTGTTAATCTAAACAATCTGGTGACCCTTTTTGTGTTCCAGAGATTGCTTTGAAGCACTGTCACACAACTTTGGCTCCATCTAGTGAAACAACTACCATTGCAGTATTAATTACCATGTGATGGAAGATAAAACCTGAGAAACTGACAAAAAGTTACATTTGATCTTATTTTTTCAGAGCTGTATGTACTTACACAAGTGTATTCTATTGTAATCAGTTGTAAATACATGAGCAAAAAATGGTTTATAAACATCTGTGATGAAAGACTTCCAAGAAGATTGGAAGTTGTTATAGCAGCAAATGGGGGACCGACTCCTTATAAAAGTAAATGTATTTGAATGCAATATCATTAAAGTCCGTGTTGGTGTAAAGGTCAGGTGTCTCAATACTCCATAGTGTATGTGGAAGATGTAAATGTTTTCTAGCAAAATCTATGAAATTTAATATTTTCGTTTTTTTTCTATATGTCTGGACAGAGTGTTGAATAACTAAATGATGGTTTATTCATATTTATAACAGATGTTGCTGTTGCTGCAGTGTCTCAGTCACACTGCCCTGTGGCTTCCCAGCTCAGATTCACCGGCTCAGGGTGCTGAAGTGACCGCTATCAAGCGATTTGTATCCAGACAACAAAGAAAACAGCCTCTCCTCATGTTGCTTTTCGATGTATAAAACGGTCTCACCTCATAGCTGAGGCACTAATTTTAAACACATTTGAGAGAAGTCATGTAGAAACATTTTAAACAGTCTTCACATATAAATAGTATAAAAGATGCTAGTCAACGCTGTCTAGTACAACAACGTGGGGATATGATACATCCATGCACATGCGCGCACACACACACACACACACACACACACACACACACACACACACACACACACACACACACACACACACAC
>JBBPCY010000142.1:2898711-2919829 GCA_037974405.1 Brachyalestes nurse | reverse complement strand
GGAGGGAAGTTGCGGGAATACAGAAAAGAACTGCTCCACACACACACAAACACACACACACACACACACACTACTGCACTCACAACACTTATGGAGGCGTTTCTTATTTTTACACACACACTGCAATCATTCAGAAAAGAATAGCAACCTGTGTATTTTAAACACACACACACACACACACACACGCAATTGTACACACAATTGCTGCACATTGTACAAACAGTGAACAGAAGGGAAGGGAAAAGTGGTCTCTTATTTTTTTCCATGGCTGTATATATATATACTACATATACACACAGATATACACAGACATATATACTGTTAAGTACCATTAACATTTAGATAAATGTTTTTTTATGGTTCTGCTGATTTGACGTTCCAACTATGTCTGTACCTCTCAGTTTATAAATCATGTTTTTCATCTTTCTCACACATGTTGATTATAAAGATTATAAAGGTGTAAAAACACCTTGACTGCATCCTGGGATTAATTTTTGACACTCAGTCTAAAATAGTGTTGTTAGCAAACAAAACACAGAGGAGAAAAGAAAGGAGAACAGAAGAGTAGTCAGTAGGAAAAGGTCAGAGACCTCCGGATGAAAGGTCAAGTCAAGCTTCTAAGAGAAAAGAGAAAGCTCTTTATTTTTCGTGTGCTTATTTATACTTTTCTTATTTATGTTTCTTCCAATTATGATTTCTGTGAGGTAAAACAATGCCATTCAATTTATTATTGACTATTGTCATCGGCCCACACCTTCTTTATCACTGGCAACTGCGATTTTCCAACTGGGACCATCTAATGGGCATGTGAAGGCAGCTCAAGCCTGTCATGGACCTCCACAGTGATGAAGTTAAACAGCTGGCACAGTGTGGTGCGTGACAGCTTCCACATCAGGATCTGTCTTTGCTCCTCGTCCTGAGCCTCCAGCAGGGAGGAGGAGGAGGAGGAAGAGCGTGGTATTAACTGGGGTTGTAATTTGATGCTGCTCCTGAGGTGGGAGGGAGGTTGACTGACTGCATGACTGGAGAGATCTTGGCATGCAAAGGGCTCTGACTGAACAAAATGTTTCATCCTATGGACACACTAAAGTGGTTTAGTCCATAGTTTTAAAGTAATTAGTAACCAGGCATATCTGAGCTGGACTGGTTTTTGTTACCTTATTACACTGATACATCGTGAAGCTGTATTATAATACATATAATAATATCATATATCACTCAGATGGGGATCAGAGAGGGTCAGAAAACGTTGATTTGATGCTGTACCAGCTGTGGTGAACAACAGCATGGGGGGCTTGTGATAGATTTCAAAACTGATAGATTTCACATTTCAGTCTGCAGAACAAACAGCTGCGGTTGCAATCGCACCAGAACTGATCCAACAACAGCTTTTAATGCAGGACAAAGCACACTTCAGTGTTTCAATATGAAACTTACTGCCAAACGTTTTGCAAGCAGAAATTCTGATGTTCCAATCTTCCAGCAACTTCCAAAACACAGGTACTGACATTTTACTGTTTTTATCCATTCATTTGTGGTGATTTATGCTCACCTTGACCCACTCTATGGGAGAGGTGTCTTATGAACAAGGGCCAGTGTGGCTGCCAAGTTGAATCACGTGAGCTCGTGCTTGTTGGGAATAAAAACCTGTAGTCACACTGGTCTTTTCTATATGTATGTGTGGGTAAATATATACACACAATATTTATATAAACACAAACATATATAAATTATATATATTGTGTGAGTGTGTTGTACCTTTTTTGGATAAGACTCCATACGATTCTATGACAAAAGTTTGGGCTGTTACTAATGGCTTCATTAAGTGACTGATACTTAAGCACAGACTGTCCCTGAAAGAGAGTAAAGAACACTGAGAACTTGGGCTTGAGTTCTGGGTAGGTTCTGCCAGAAGGCCAGACTCTTCTTTTACAATTAATGGAGACTGGGGAGGAGGAGGAGTGAGGGGATGGGGTGGTGGGGAGATGCAAAACTGTCGTTACAGAATATGTTAGTTGAGGAAATGTAAAGGAAATGTATTGGATGTTAGATTAAAAGGAGGAGGAGCTTCAGTCTTGGTCCTCTTTCCAAACTTCAGCTATTTCATAACTCTGTATTGATTAATCTATCAATTGTTGTTTGACAAATCAGTTAATGGACAAATCGAACCTTCTCTCCCCCACCACAGCACCAGTTATTCTAAACTCAGTCTGAGTAACAGGTGATTCTTTCATGGTGCAACAAACAACAGAAACCATATCGCCCCCTAGACTTCCTGAGGAGTATTGCAGTCTGTCAGACTTCTTTCTGCTTTTGGTGTAGTGGTTGATCTTCAGGGATACCTCCAGACAGTCTAAATGTTTGATCTGTCCTTACGTATTGTGGGTTCAGTTGGAGCAAGGTGGAGTTTGAGTTGGGAGTTCTGTTTTAAGGTATAAGTCTACTCTGTACAAATTACTACTGAGCACAAAATACGATTCCAAAGTTCCAAACAGTAGTGCTTATGTGTTTCATCTTAGATGCACAGAACAGGATTAGCATTACAGTTAAATGTCAGTAGTTATCATTTGCCAATGAAAGGTTGGTAGCTTGTGTGTCATCACAGCCCCATGAAGCTCTGAGGAATAAAATATCATTAGATCTGAGGTTTTCAGCTTTTTTCTTTAGTATTATAGTTATTTTTGAGATCTGGGGCTATTCATAAAACTTGGCCGAAAGCCCAGTTCTAACGACTTCATTGTAATCAAAACTGGTTTTAAAACTGAGTCATGACTTACTGTCACCCTCATCATCTGTTTTACATTTCCTCATAATAAAAAAAAAAACATGTTTTACTGTATTTGCTTTGTCAGAACCGGGCATGCACCCAAGATTTATAGATAGCCCCAGATTTTAAAAATAATAATAATGCTAAAAAAGAGCAAATAGAATCAGATCTAATCCTTCATTATTCCTCAAAACTTCGTGGAGATGTTGCATTACTACCATAGATTAGCTAGTTGCTAACTAGCATTACATTATAGAGGTTTATCAGTGACTGTAGCACGGTAGCACCACAAAGAATGACTGCAGAACTAATGCAACACATAAAAGGGTGTACAAAGAATTTAACTCGTGATGGAACAAGCATCTCAGTGTTCAAATCAAAGTCACACATGAAACACAGATAGCAACGCATGTTTCGCTAGCTGAAGGTGGATATATGCTGTGGCTCCAACCTGGTCTCACGACTTTTCGTGAAGCCATCACGACATAAAATCAATTCAAACGTGCTGCAATCACGCTTTTTTTTGTGCTAGGAGAACGCTTCACTACCCTGTATTTTAATGCGTAGTGCGTAACACCGCCACTATCAGCGCTAACTGGTCACTGAGGGGCGGTAGGATAGAAATTTGGGTTAGGGTTAGGGTACGTTTAAGCCGACTTGTGCAAATTTCTCTTACTGACTTCACGAAGTCGTGAGACCAGGCTCGTATACCACATGCACTACTGCACAACTGCACTGTTCCTATCTGATCCAAACACCACAAAATGCTGGCTTTCAGGCCAGATTCGGTTAACATGAATACCATAGGGCTAAAGTTGCTTTTCTAGTTAGTGATTTTTATGTAGAAGAAGTGCTGTTTGCATAAACCTTTTGCACTTTTACACATTTCATGACCTGGTCATTCAATTCATTAGATCAAAAGCAGACTGTATATGTATACAGATGCATGTGGATGAAATGATTGCTGAGGGTGTCACCATATAGACAGCTAAGTGAAGCATGACTGCTAGTCTGGGTAAAACATGCTTCCAAAATATAGACATGCTGATGGGTACTGCACTTTCTGCAACAAAATGTATTTAATGGGTTGTGGTACATCATTTCAAGTATTCATGTCAAAGATGTATTCGGTGACTAATACATATATAGGCATAATATATTATGATTAGTTTATAATTACCAATATGTTATGATTAGTTTATTATTGTATTATGACTGATAATACTAATATATAGTAACTAATATTTTAGACAATCTGATGCATTATTTGTGGATGTAGTTTTAGACAGAGTAAGAATGCACATTCTCTACATCTGCAATCACAGATGTTGTGTATATAAGGTAACATGTCTGAAACCATCCTAAACATACCCTGTGTAAGAAGACTTCGCTTTGGATGACCAGCTCAGGACAAAGCTCAGATATCTGTGGTTTGACCACTATGTTGCTTGGCAGCCATAGCATAATGTTAACATGCTAGGAGAACTGTCTGATTATTATTAAATAATTTCTCAAACATTAAACAAAATAGCACTTAAGTCTGAGGGTACAGTGAATGTATGTGTATGGTGTTTGACAATGAAAGCCCTAACCTCAACAGCGTGGCAGCACAAAAACTTTTGTTTTAATGTAACAAGCTCCTGCTTCAGCATGAGGGAGGTTTCTGTGTGAAAACGGGATAATTATCCTTTATATGGTCACGCTCATCCTAATTATACCCTTCTCGTAATGCAGCGATGGCTGATGTTTGGATTGAGGCATTGCTAGGGTGTGAGTGTGTGTGTGTGTGTGTGTATGTGTGTGTGTTTACTTCGTTTTGCCTCTTTTCAGGTTGTAAGCAGCAGCAAATCTGCGGCTTTGCGGCGAGCCGGAGGGCCGTGCTGGGACAGGTAGCTACAGGTGCGGCAGTGGGTGCAGTTTCACTCTCCTCCAGTGCAGAGGTGTGGGAACCGTCGAGCTGTCAGTGGTGCATGAGTAACAAGACCCGCAGGGGAGTGTGGCGTAATCTCCACTAACGCTTTCCTTTTCATTTCACCTCAGAGACACACTCTTACACATAGCAAACATGAACGTACACACACACACACACATATACACACTCCCCAGTCTTTTTAAACCGAGCACCATCAATCTGCTTGTACTCTTTCCCTGTCCTTTTACCTTCATTCCTCGCCTTATGCTTACTCACATACACACAATAAAACACATAACAGCTACAGCTACAGTGACGTGCATCACTCGTTACAATACAAAGCCTAGAAGTGGCTTTTTATGTCGATTGCACAAACATGACAATTGTGATTATTTAGAGCGGAGACTCCCAGCTTGAGCATATGAGGTACATTGAAAACTAAAAGTGAAAATGTATTTTGTTTTCATTATCATGCGCTTGATACAGTTATGTGGAATTATTGAGTGATGAAACTCTCCCGTAATGTGGCAATATAGAGAAGGGACCGCCCATTGAATTTGAGGTGTTCCATGTTCTTCTCGTTCATTCATCTCTACCTTGGCCGCACAAGGGATGCTGGGCTTTGGGGGGTTATTGGCAGCCTAGTGGGTAAAAGACTTGCCTGTGAACCCGATGACCACAAAGTTGCAGGTTTAGACCCCCCACTTTCTACCATTGTGTCCTTGAGCAAGACACTTAACCCTCAGTGTCTCCAGGGGGACTGTAATTAATGATTGTGAGTCTCTCTGAATAATGGTGTCTGCCAAATGCCACTTTACCTTATTTTATATTGGTTCTTCAGCTTTAGTTTTTAGAGACCAGGGACTCAATGCTCACTATAGTTGGTGTTCATGGTTCTGCCCTATTTATTCTGTTCTCAGATTTTCTGCCCTACTCACACCGTTCTTGGATGTTCTGCACTCATGAACACTGTTCTTGAATGTTCTCAGACTTTAAAATGATGTAAAGGTGTATGTTGAAGACCTTTATGGGTTTACGGTATTTAAAATGACCCTCTTGGAGGACAGTGATTTTCCCATTTTTGCAGGAATCGTGTCTTTCCACACATTCGCACAACTTGCACAGCATGTTTATCCCACCCTTGTCAGTATTTTATTTGTTTGTATTTATTCAATTACTGTTTGTGTTCCCTGTTGTCCGTTTGTGTAAACATCAAAGCCACCAAGAGAAATTCCTCCTAACTCACATGCACTTGACCAGTTCTGATTCTGAGACTGATTTCTGAAAACATTCATTATAAAGACGTTATAATTATATTTGTATCCAATATTAAACTGCGCTTTACACTTGTAAACAAAAGCCTTGGGAATTGTGTTGCGTCACAAACCTGTTGAACTTGAGGAGCTCATGACTGTGACCCAACACGCCTCATGAAAACCACAACCGTACACAAACTGGCACAGAACAGAGCGAGACATGAGCAGGTTACACTTTTCTGGCTTCAGTATTGCGGCTCAGATCTAAGCAGACATGCCAATAGATTAAGAATAAAAATCGGATGCAAATGATAGGCTGTAGTGGGGTAATAGAGGTGTGTGTGGAGGTGGAGGTGGGGGGGTGTAGCCGGAGGTTGTGGGAGGCGGTGGGGCTGGCAGCTGTTGCTGCTGCCTGGGGGCCCTCAGGTCCCGGCCCTATTCCTAATGGCCGGAGCAGCTGTCAGAGTGGTGTCTGTGGGGACGCGGGGCTGGGTGGGGGCGGGGAGGGCATGAGAACCACCACCCCCCTGTCCTGGGGGGCGTGTCCCAGGCCTGTCTCCCCTCCTCTGAAAGCGGGTGATTGATGGTGCAGGGTTGACACCGGGCTTGGCCAACAATTGGCCCGGGACGGCCGGAGTACTAGGGTCCCCTGGCCCCTTTCTCTTCTGCCTTTTTTCACAGGCAAATGCAGGATCAATTGAAGTTGTAATTCAGCCATTTTTCTCAATATGTCTCTTTCTGACGTTTTTCGCTCGAACATATGCCGCTCTTAACACTCTTCAAAGACCTTTTAACCGCCGCCGAGGGAACGAGACGTTCCGCAACTTATTTGTTTAGTGATTATTTGTCAGATTAGGCGAATCAGTCCTGGCCCGGGGCGACCGCCTCGCGTGACCCCCAGACATTCCGTTAGATAGCACTGGGCATTTGAGGGCGCCGTTGCTAATACACATTCGGGGTTCGCCCTTTGGACAAGTGAGGTACAACCAGCTACAAGGGGGGTAGAACCTCAGGCCTGAGGAAGGTTATCAGTCCAGTATAAGGGTTGAACCCCGGGTTCCTCTTTGCGTTTCTGACCTCACGGCACCTTTTCAGCAAGTTACCAGTGCCTGCCGTCCTCCGGCCTGATTTACAGCCAAATGGAGGCGGCGGGAGTGGAGGGGGCACTTCGCTGTCCAGCAGCTGTTCACAGTGGTCTTAAGCAGTCATTTCACACGGAAACACAGCCACAGCACTCTGAGTTCCTCCAGCTGGCCCTCGTCCAGCCTCTGTCCAAATAATCAGTCCCCCACCCTGTCATCCCAACACAGGTTGCTACACACAGTTGAGTCAGAATCAGAAAACTTTATTGATCCTGGAGGAAACTGCTTATGTTACAACTGCACAGACACACAGAGACAAGAAAGAGACAATGTGAAGTCAGATAAAATCATATAAAAACTCAATATAGAACTCAATATGAAATACACTATGCTATATACACGCATGTTGGGGTTTAAATGCTACAGATGAGTAACTTACAGTTAAGTGAATTAAATAGTAACACAAATAGTGCTTAGGAGTATGTTAATTTGTCAGTAGTACGTAAGTAGTACTCACATAAACAGTGATATTCATATGGTAAGACTATCGCATGTGGTAATAATAATAAGGTATTGCACATAATGAAATGATTTAGCACCCAGTAAGACACATTATATGGCACATGGTAAGACTACAGTGTTGCATAATAATAAGATAATAATGCACATAATGATAATAATGATTGTACTCAGTGTCCGCCAGGGTGACGTTAGTGAGAACCATAGTTTGATTTGACATTACAAGGTTTAAAAAATGGCATAAATCCATTTTTTGCCTAAGACACTGATTTTTTTTTCTCATAGCAGCATACATGCACAGAACAAAAACTGGGACTAATAAAAGTGGGTTGGACAGAAAATCTTCTTTGGGATTTCTTCTCGCCATATAAAGTTATTACTCTTCAAAAACCTTTATTTAGGAAATTTAGCTCTTAAAACTGTTATGTCTAAAGAACAGTTGTAAGGACAAGATGTTCTCTTCCTGACGACAGCCTCACACTTGTGTTACACTGTGAGAGTTGACATGATGAGCCTTTAAACCTGTCATTTCTTATGAGTGCAATAAAATATAACTGTTAAAACAGATCAAAAAGGTTTTTTCCCATCGACTCTTTCCTTCGCCATCACTTCTAGTTTTTGTTTGCTTTTTCTTTGGCTTGGTTTGATTTAGTTATAGCTCTGTTTTGTTGTCCTCAGGCACTGATGTGATTTAACTGAATAACCGGTTAATGCAAATATGATGATCATTTATGGCAAGCTGTAAAAATCAACATGACATTGATAGCCCTTAAGACAAATAACCTACAGCCTACATTAAAAACAATTAAGAGTGTCTTAGGAAAACAATAAAGGCTTTCATAAGAAAATACTTGGAAACTTCTTCAAGAATTACATAAGAACCTGCTTGTAAACGTCTGTGTGCTTGTCTTGGTAAGTCTGGTCCTGATCTTTTCAAAGAGCGACACTCTCTATTATTTTTTTCATTATGAGATACTATGAGATTATTCACCTTACTTCAGGTTAAGTGTTTGCTTGTTTTAAGCCATTTTATGTAGAAAAATTTTGTTTTTGTATCACTTGTTTTAAAAAGTTTTGAAATGGTCTGCCACTAGAATAAGATATATTGAAAAAGCTTACTAAATAATACAAATTCTTATAATAATTTTATATCAACGTTAGAATAAGAATATCCAAAGGTTTAGTAGTCAAATGTTGATTTTTTTGGGTGTAAATAAGTATCAGCACTCGACAGAGAATTTATGTCTGCACATTTAAAAACACAAATACATAAACATACATAAAACATAAATATAGTCTATGCAAAAGTTATAGCATGTTTTATATTTTATTGGTTTTCCCCAATATGTTCAACTTAAATAAACAAATAGAATTTATTAGAACATTGAAAATGCGGTTTTGTGGATGAATGTTTATTTACTTGACTTAAAATTACAAGAGTCTTTTGTGGCTAACGAGTACCGAAAACCTGTAGCCACCTGTTAGCTTCAGGCAAGTTGCTTTAATGTGTCAAGTTGCTGAGTCTCAAATCGACTTGTCTATGGGGTTTTTGACCGTGTATGACATGCAGTTGTTTAAAAACACGCACTAAATGACGTCACAGCTAAAAACAAAATGAGCAGCCATGTAAAAGCCTGAATTTTGTCTCCACATTTCTCTGTTTCATTGATGTCAGTGTGTTGTACAGCGTCTAATCACATTAGTATAGTCTATTTCGCGTAGTATTTTCTGCAGTTTTTATATGATTTTATTCAGGCTTAACATATTTTATTGTCTGTGTCTCTGTTTGTCTGTGCAGTAACATAAGCAATTTCCTGATTCAGCTTCAGAGGTCAGCATGTGGGATTCTAAAGAAGCAAACCTCAGATGTCAAATGCCTCGATGTAAGGTTCAATTCTGTGAATTTTATTGCTGGCCGAACCTTCATTTTTAGTTCGGGGCCTCTGAGGCCAGCCGCTCACCCCTGGGGCACGAGATTAAAACCCACCAACTGGGCACGGACCACTTGTACACGGAGCCAGCCTGGGCAACAATCACTGCCAGGGGAGGTCAGAGAACAGAGGAACGGGGGCTGAGGGAGCGGGAAGCGGGCCAGAAAAATAAATGTCCCCTTGATCCCCTACACATAAACATTCGCTCTCTCCCACACATCTGCAGACAGAGTCCCACACCGCAGCGGTCAGGGGGAGTTTAATAAGTGCTTAGAACGCTGGTGTGAAAATCAAACACCTTGTCCCACAATGCAACCGAGAGGTCCATCACTCACACTTATTTGCCCAGGATAATAACGTCGAGAGCCGGGAGAATAAGAGAGGAAGGGGGTAAGACTAAGGTCACGTTGCAATTTGGTGAACTCTTTTACCTTCTCTCACTCCCTTTACCACAAAGTCATTTAGCAATTCTTCTGAAATCAAGGGTTTTAATAAAGAATCAAAATCAGTTTCAACTGCACTGACACACAGAGACACAGAGACAAGAACAATATTAACTATAACATCTAAAATAAAACATAAAGTGTGAATAAATCCAATTCAGACTCAGAAAAAGACCCACCAGTTCTGAACTAACTGCTTCTACTCCTCTATGAAAGCTTAACCCTAGATGTTGGAACATTGCTGTGATTATATAACTGCATTCAGCCACGAGAGCATTAGTGATTAGAGGTTCTGGATTTACACCATTCGACATGATGGCCATGGGGAGACATATATGTGGCCAGTTCAAGTTAAAATGCTTTTCTCTGGAGGTTGTACTCAGTTCAATGACTGCGTCAGCAATGGTTAGGTCTTAATTCTGAAGGGGTATGTGGGTACTTTACAATTCTATACCGCGTCGTAATGCTTACACTGTAATTGCCAGACTGCATACGAATAAATGCCTTTTTTTAACCCATGAACATGTTTTCTGATGTTGATGACAACAAAGTAGGTTATTGTAATATAGTAAATAATCTGAAAGAGTACTACTTGCCATAAAACACCCTGTATGTACCTCTTGGCCAAGAATGTGTTTAAAGGGCCTGTATCCTAATTTTTAAAACTATACTCATTTTTACATGATCCTGTCTGCACTTTTGTAAAGGAGCTCTGAATTGTCGGGCTGAAACGTTCCTTGTATTTTCGGCGTGAATGATGTTATTAGAAGTGCTGTAGGCTGAATAGGTACACTCATGTAAGCACATTGGTTTTAATGACACCGCAAAAACATCAATGGATTGTTTTTGTCGCAAAATCTGCATACAGGGACTGAATAACATGTTTTGTGAAATGACATGTTTTGAAAATTTGACAGTGTTGATGAACCCCGTTGACCTTTCTTATCTCAAAATAGAAACAGAAAATATGAGTTTTGCAGTATTTTGAAATCAGAGGTCAGTTGGTGTGGTCAGTTGGGTCTATGTGTCCAGTATTTTATGATTCAATTGTTTTATTATATTGTATTTACAGTGGAAACAGTGCAAGTTTGGCTCACTCTGGGGAAGTACACACAAAACCCCAGACCCAGACCCTCAGTGCTCATGGGGACTGTGTGTGTCTCTATGTATTTTTGACATAATGGAGCAGAATTAAGGGACCAGGCCGAACCGCAGCTCAGAGGACCAAAGGCCAGCTCGTTATTTTGTTCCTCTGTGTTTATCTGGTTGGGAAAAGCAGAGGTGTATCTGCACTGGGAGATGACCCTCAACTTTCCAGCCCCAACAGGACCATGATGCCTTATCTCTTTGGGGAAAGGAGGGGGAGGAAGAAAGTAGGTGTGAGAGAGTGTGTTAACGGAAGAAAAGACTCAGACTATCCTGACCAGATGATAAGAATGATTTAGTTGCTGTGTGATAACAAAAGCTTATGGATGAGTATTTAAGTGTACTTAAGAGAAGCTTCCTTAAATCTTCATATTTTACAGCGTGATTAATGTAATAAATGCTCGAATTAAGTTTAAAACAGAATCATTTACCCCAGAACCCACCAATGATGTACCAGTGGCCCACTGATAGAGTTCAAAATCAAAGGTAATCTTAGATTTCTGCCACTGAAAAAACCATAATCATCCACATTCTGTGATAAAATAAATCTGACATCATTTGCAGAAAACAATTGGATCTCTTTCCTCACAACCCACTGTGATAACAAACATCAAGGCCTGCCTCTACAGTTTATGGAACGCAGCACAACCACATGCAGTGATACAATCTCCAAACCCCGATCATGGAGAGATCATAGGCTTACACCTAAGGGGGAAGGACAGCGGACGTATACGGAGCCTTCTGATTGGCCGTTTGTCAGCAGGGGGTCTGCTTTGGTGACTGGCCGTGACTGAGTTTGTAGTGGGGGCTGTAATCCTCTCCACACTCTCTGCAGGCGCTCTCCGGAGTTTTCCCACATAAATCATACCGCACCGGGGTGGTAAAGTCATCACCAGCCATTCAGTCCACACACACACACACACACACACACACACACATTCAGCTTTTATGCACTGTAATCTGTTTGCGCAGCATACTAGCACAAACTCAATTTTGAACTGAAAGTATTCAAAACTTTCCCTTTGCAATTTAGTCTAGCAAGACCAGCAGTGACTTACCTTTTGAGAATCTTTCCCATCTTACAAATAAATTTAAAAAACCCATAAACATGTTACTACCGCAGAACATTGGCTTTAGGCATATTATAAAGGCTCTTCTGCAATTCTGAACCATTTGTTGTGTAATTTTGCACCCAGTACCTTAGGATTTAATCTTTACAAATGTTAGCGTAACGTAAAGTCAATAAAGACGGGTTCATGTCAGTGGTCATAATAAGTACAATTCATCATAACACAACCATTTCTTGTTTACCCTTCTTTCATCCAAACGTAGCAGCTTTTTCCAGCCCTGAAACGTCTGATTTTTGATTACATCACCAGGCACCTGCGTGCGGGGAAAAAAGTAATATTAACTAATCAACTAATCAACTAATTATTAATTAGGTTTGTTGTTACAGTGCTCGAAAACTGTCAGTTTTCTTGTTTAGTACTTTTTATGTACTTTTTGGTATTTTTTTGCAGATTTAGATCAGCTCAGTGAGTAAAACAATTTGAATTATTGTGTTTCTTTTGGTATTTTTAAACATGTTTTAGATTTTATTTTGCAGATTCTTTATTAGACATCAGAAAAAAATGAAGAAAAAGGAAACCATTTTTATATTGTATTTTTGTTTCACTGATTCCCCTCACCAATAACATCATGGTTCACCTCCCCCTCCTTCCACCACCACCTATCATTCAGAAAAAGACCCTCAGTTAGTTTGGAAGTCCTTCCTGACAGAATTTTCCCTGGTCTGGAAGGAAGGTGCATTCTGATTTCTTGCTCATGCTGACTTTCTCATATATGCCACACTCTGAAAATCTTATGTAATTTTGCCACAATTTACTTCTGTATTGTGACTCTTAGTTCACTCAGACATAAGATCTGTATCACATTCAATATTTTTGGATTTAAGTGTTC
Source organism: Brachyalestes nurse (assembly GCA_037974405.1). Taxonomy (NCBI): domain Eukaryota; kingdom Metazoa; phylum Chordata; class Actinopteri; order Characiformes; family Alestidae; genus Brachyalestes; species Brachyalestes nurse. The sequence continues at coordinate 2,906,814 of JBBPCY010000142.1, read as the reverse complement.
AGATACGTTAGCATAGCTCAAGATAACTAAAAAGGGATCCCTTTCTTCCTTTATAAGTATCTTATCTAATACTGTGGTGCAAGGCTTTCCACTTAACGTTTCTCACATCTTGTTAGCCTAATTATCTTTACGGTCACGGCCTGCGTTATTTTTTGCCCAAGTGCTCCACAAGGGGTATTAGCAGCGTCCCCCGGGTCCGGGCCAGGCATGGGGGGAAGGGTTAAGAGGCCGCTGGGGGAGATAGTGAGGATGTGTGGCTTTGCTCTCTGCAGGGTGGTCCTCTTTTCACAAAGTAACTTTAACCTCCTGCTTTCACTCTCAACCAGGCAAACATACAGTACCATTCACTCTCCACAAAGAGCGCAAGGACTAAACAGAAACGGACCACAAAGCAATGCCGCATTACAATAGCGCCAAAACATGTGGGCAATGCAGGATGCACATCAGTAGAAAACACAATCTGGGCACATACAGCTGAGCAAATGACTTCTAAAACATACAGTCAGTGTTCAGCATATAACTTCAAAGACACGGTGACTAATATGCCATGTTTTTGTACGAGCCATGTGGATTAGGGGCATTTTTTTATTATTTTTTTTAAATTAAACCTGTGCAGTTCTGTGTTCTGTGTTCTGTGAAGCCAGATGCTAGGTTAGCATGAAAACTGTTTGTTGATCACAAGACTTGCTTATTAGATTTGTATGTTGTATAATATAACTGATATCAAAAAAATGAACAAAATGTCTTCAGCATAAAAGTAGAAATGGCTATCCTGAAGCCTGAATTGTACCTTAGCAATTATCATTAACTCAAACTACATACCTTTAGCACTGACGAAAAGAGTAGAAATAGCTATCATGAAGCCTGAATTTTACCCCCTGAAATTAGCATTCATTCCAATTAGATGCCTTTAGCTTAGCTAAAAAGAGTAGGTATAGCTATGTTGTGAAGTCTAAATGTTACCATAGAAATTAACTTTTTAACTGTAGAAATTACATGCCTTTAGCATAACAAAAAGTTTGACCCTAGCGATCAGCATTAACTGACCCTACATAGATTTTATCATAGCTAAAAAGAACATGAATAGCTTGAAACTAAACAAAAATAAAAAAACATGGATGGAATTCCTGCTTCAGACACAACAGAACACAATGTACTTAAAATGTGCTAAACCCTACCTTAATTGACCCCTGAAAATACGCCAGACCCGTTCATTTGAATTAAGTGGCTGTTAATTTGTGAAACTGACCCCTTAATTTTCCCTTAAAATTAGATTTAAGGCATGAGTGTGAAACCCCTTAAATTCTGTAGTTTTACCCCTTAATCTGTGCACTTTTTCCCTTAATTTTCCCTAATTTTCTGTATGGAAATTAAGGTAATTTTAAGGGGTAAAATTAAGGCATTTGGTTTCATGGTGGCGATAGTTTTGGTTCTGCATTTACTTTTATCTTATTTTTACTGATAAATGTTGATTCACTTCCATAGCTACATTAGCCTCGTAGCTCTGGTGCAAAACTCAAGAAGTAGGCCTAAACACTAAACCCGACCTGGCTGATCAGGAAACTGTGTTCATTTGATTTTCGGTCAAACATTTGCTTTAGTCCTGTCATCAGAGTTGGAGCCAGTACAGAATCAGAAGCACGAGTTCTGAAAGGTGGAGAACATGAGAGACTCCTCTTCCTTCCAGCAGACGCAGGCAGGAGGTGCGTAAATCAGGGCCGCCAACACTTTCTTGTTTGTCTGATGTTGGATCCCCTCTGAGATCAGCGAGAACCCTGTCGCCTGCTTTTCCCTCCATACACACCCTGCCTTTTACAAACATGCACTTACTCACCATGTAGCACACACACACACACACACACACACACACAAAATGTGAAGTTCTCACTCTGCTTGAGAGATATCAACACAGTAACCAAGAACAAACAAATAAACAAGCAGACAAATTCTCTTTTGTATCTTCAAGACTTAAAATACTCACAAAGCTCTCAGGAGTTTACAGAAATGAATAAACTATCCATAAGCAAACTGTACTGTAAGATACTATCAGACTACTGAACAACAAACTCTTTTAAAATGCATTATTTAGTCTTCACTAAAAGCTAAATCTGAAATGTAAAATTAGTGATAGTGTCTATTTTGAACTGTGGCAAAGAAAGTGAGAAACACAGTCTACCCCCAGCCATACTGGCTCAAATTATAGTGTCATTTTTTCAGTTATTCAAGCAAAAAGTAGATGATCAAAACATTCTCAAGTTCTGAAAAGATTTATTAGGCTCTCGTCTTCTTGCTCTGGACCCGTGTTGGCCTCCGTTTCCTCACAAATAAACAGAAGTACAATTATTTTCATTTGTAAATACTCAGAAAAGTACAAATCCTTCACATTTTCTCTTAAAGAGGAATTCCGCTGCATAATTCAATCAATGAGACGAGTAAACAAAGTCATAAAGAGTGGTTTAGTGTTCCACAGTTTCTCGTTAAGAAACTCTGTCAAAATTCTTCTCAGTGGTGGTGATAGGAACCACACATCTGAAGACTTTAAGTTATATTAAATAAAGTATTTACATGAAAGAGTTACATGTATATTGATTAAAACCTGCAACATTGTTTTATGACAGCCTGTAATTAAATTACTATCATGTTTATAAGAAATTCTCAAACCAAATAAATGTAGTCTATATAGTGAGACAGATAGATATACAGATGAATAGCATTGTTGGGCAAGCTACTTGTAAAGTGTAGTGAGCTAAGTTATCAGTTACTCAACAATAAATTAAGCTTCACTACACAAAAGCTAACACCCGTAGAAATATAGCAATCTAAGTTACACAAATCTGGCAAAAGTAGTTTACTACGTCAGAAGCTACTTCACGTTGTACCAACCTAATGCCAGACCAGTGCAAAATCACAGTCAGATACACTGGTTAAAACATTTATTAAAGAACAGCCCATGATTTAACACAATGTAGACATTGCGTTATGTGAAGCATCGAGACACAAATAAAAGCTTACTGCTGGGAATAAAACAAAAAAAAGTTATGGGCCTACTATTAGGCAGAGGCGGACAAAGTACCTCACTTCATTATTTAAGTGAAAGTACAGATACCACTAGTTACTCCAATACAAGTAAAAGTCATACAGTCAAATTTCACTTAAGTAAAAGTACTGAAGTACTTGCTTCCAAAAAAGACCCAATCACGTTTTAGAATAGTGAGACAGTAACACCCACTTTCAGAACTGAAGGTGACGAGTAACAAGAACCTGAACGTGAAGTGAAAGTTTCCAAAAAAATCTACTGAGGTGAAGTACAGATACTCAAAAACTGTACTTAAGCACAGTACTCAAGTAAATGTACTTCGTTACTGTCCACCTCTGCTATTAGGCAAACCAGTACTCAAGTAAACAAACTAGTACCTTCCTTGTTCCCCAGCTGCTTAAAAATACCTCTCCAAAGGGTCAAATGAAATGTAAATAAGTCTTATAACAGATTTGTGTAAACTTCCTGTCTGGTAGCTATAAAATGATAATATCCCAGTTCTACTGCTCTCTGGTGAGAGTTGATGTTAGTAGTGCTCATCAGATTTCACATAACTATGGAAAATAAAGGGGCCAATGAAGCTATAGGCCTAATTAAAATATTTTTCACACACATTTCATTATAGCCCACTGCAGTAGGGAAATGAAAGAGTCACCTGAATGTGGGTTCTCAGGTTGGTGTTAGATATCTTAGACATCAACTACGGTCTGGTCTTGGGATTGCAAAGCACACATCTAAACACGTATTTTTCTCTGTCGATTCAACAAGTGTGATATATTTTTGCAGATAAGGCCACGGCGTGACGTCAGTGGACTACTCGTCTTGTTCTCCTCCTGTCTCTCCCTCGTCCATCCTCTTGTGCTGTATGTGACTGTGTGTGTGTGTGAGTCTCACTCTCGGTCGCTCTGCTAGTTCCATTGCCATACACGTGTGTTTTGCAGAGTAGAAGGTCGCGCGTAAACATGCTTTATTTCTGTCTGATTATTGCGTTTCAAAATCATACTGCAGAGGAAACCTCTGATTTTCTCAGACATATCCTGGAAATTGTAGCTTTTGTGGATGCTACATCACTACTTGATCAAAAAAATAACGTAACTACTGGAAAGTTATTTGATTCAGAAATCACAGGCAAGCTGCAGGCAAGCTACTGTAGCGACGCTACCGCCCATCACTGCCAATACCCAATCACCAACCACCTGGGTTACCATGACAACCACCTAGCGACCCCCAAACAACAACCACCTTACCATAGCAACTGCCTAACAACCACATGGGTTGCCATGGCAACCACCTAGCAACACCCTAGCAACCACCTGGAATACCACAGCAATGAGTGAATGATAATTAATAAACCAGGGACTGTTTCACTGTGTCATGCAGTAGTTGCACTTGTTATTTCTCCACTCATCTTCCTTTTGTTTCAGTCCGCTACATCACATCAAAGATTCATTTACATAGTGAATTGTGCTGAAGGTGAGGGTTCAGATCTGAAGTTACTCTTTTCGTGCAGATTTTTCTCTCAGTCCAGACCCAGTTTTCTGTGCTGCCTCTGCCGATGAACCGCCTAGTTTTTCAGTATCATTAATATCTGCTGGAACTTTAAACCGGCATAATGTTGTATTCCGTATCGATCCCCCGCAGCGTCCCGGCGCACGTTTAACTGCGTTTCTGAGGTGAGGCCACATACATCATCCCTCAGATGACGCCCGCCAAAGCAAAAAGCTTAATAAATTATTTTTGACAGGCCGGCACAAAGTCAATAACCCTTATTAATTACAATTGATGTAAAATATGGCGAGAGTAATACACTGAGACACAGAACAGAGACCCCACCCCCCTGGTCTCCACCGGGACGCAGAGAGGAGGACACTGCAGGACGTCCCAGAGACAAACAGGGGATCCATCAGAATAGCCTCTGCTCTTTCAGCTCACTCTTTCTTTCTTTCTTTCTTTCTTTCTTTCTTTTTCTCTGTCTCTCTTTGTCCTTCTCTATTTTTACTCATTACCAATTTCTTTTCTCTCTCTCTCTCTCTCTCTCTCTATCTCTTCCTCTCTCTCCCACTCGCGCTGTCTCTTTCTCTTTCTCCTTTTCACGTTCTCATTTGTATTTTCTCACCTTTCCCAAGTTTCTCCTCTGTTTTTCAATCCTACTTTCTCTTTTTATCTCTCTTTCTTCTTTCTCTCCCTCTCCGTCTCTCTGCTATATTTTTCTCGGGGCTATACTTTTCATTCTCTGTCTCTCTCTTTTCCCCTCTCTCACTCTCTGTGTCTTTATCTCTTCTTTCTCTGTGTTTTCTCTCCTTATCTCGTCCTCCACCCCTCTCTCTCTATGTCTCCCTCTTGCTCAGTCTCACAGTCTCTCTTTCTCTCTGTCTCTCTCCCTCTCCGCTTCTCTCTTTCACTCCTCTGTGTGTGTGTGTGTGTGTGTGTGTCTGTGTGTGTGTGTGTGTCTGTGTGTGTGTGTGTTTTTGGAGCTGTTTTAGATTCAGGGGTTGACGGTGCCGCACAAAAGCAGCACAGATCACTGATTCTGCTCAACCAATCAACTCTCAGTCCTCTCTCACCTGGTCCTGCTTGGTCAGTCTCTCTCTCTCTCTGGGCTGCTGCAGGCTTATGTGTGTCCATCAGCATAACTGCAGTGTGTGTATGTGTATGTGTGTGAAAGAGTTTCACATGCAGCTCCAGTGTCCTACAGCAGGGGTGTCCAGTACAGGTCCTGGAGGGCCTCTGTCCTCCACAGTTCACTGATTTTCACCAAACTGTGCTGGACTCAGAACTGGGGCTGGAATCAAGACTCCCAGATCACGTCTGAGGGCATTTCTAATCCACAATAAAATAATTAGCATGACACTGACTGCTGGAACTCACCTCAAACCACAGCTGTAATCTCCAAAGGCACTTTTCCATAGGTATGCAGGAACCATGCTGTGCATGGAAGTTTTCTGCTGTGCATGGAAGTTTCTTTTTCTGTGTCTCTTGGCCTGGTAATGGTGTTTCTGAAACGCATAGATGATCGCTGCCACAAAACCACGTCCATGAAGTCCAACCAAGGGAAGGTTTTTCTGTCAGAGCCGCTTTTGTTACTGTGGTCTTTTATTATTATACTCGTGTTTGAGATTTTTTCTCTGCATCGTTTGGCCGTGTGGTGTGATTTGTAAAAAGTAGATGATATTTTGTGAGCTGGTGAGGAAAACACAGGTTCGCTTCCAGATTCCTCCTCGGTTCCTCCAGCCATTGTTTGAATTTGTGAAACTCCATCAGCAGCTCCTGATTTAATTTAATGCAGGACTGATTGAGTCAAACCAGGTTTCTGAAGGAATACTGGGCTTCCACAAGAAACACACTGATACACTGTACAGAAAAATCACTATTCAATATATTGTTATTATTTGTTTTGATTCTTTAAATGTTTTTTTTATATTTAGTGATACGAAGCACTTATTGCTCATGTAAAAAATGATTTTTGCAAGACTTTTGCACAGCACTGTATATTTTTTCATATTTTTGGGTCATACTGATGCAGTGGAGAGTATTTTATGCCAGAAGTTTTCTCTGAACTTGGATCCCCGTGTTCTACCGAGCTTCAGGACTTCACAGCACAGTAAAGGTGACTGGAATGGAATGAAGCGGCAATGAAGCAAATGATGTGAGACATTTAGTAGCATTCCGCTCCCATATTTCATTTTCTCGTTCAAACAAGTGTATCACTTTGTATACCTTTCCAGCGAAATTACTGCCAAACAGCAGATTAAAGGCCTTTTGATAAATGGCTTCCCTTCTCAGGGATGCCGGTCATGTTCGTAATTTCATTTCAGCCGCGGCTCCTTCATTCCTTTTCCGCCGCTGCTGCAGCCTCGGCCTCTTCTCTCTCAAACATTCGCAGATCCTCTGAATGGGCCTCTCCAGAAATTAGACAGAGTCAACCAAGCTTGCAGGAATGAATTAACGACGGTAATGTGGTTTGGCTTTATAGCCTAGCTGGGCTTTCCTTAGGGTCTTAAGGGAAAATGTGGTTTTTAGAGGTTCGATTTTGTTCTTTTCTGCTCTGAGACCATCGTCCAGACGTCTGGATTTGAGTACGCTGATATTGAAAACATGTTTTTATCTGCATCACTGACTCCTATCACCATCATGTCATGGTTTTGTTTTCGACCGAGCCATCGGCCTTGCACCGAACGGCCGGGAAATTGAGTTTATGTCTGTGTCTCCTTAATCAATGGAACATCTACACACTCTGAAGTGCCAAAAAAGTCCATATTGTTCAAGACCAAACTTCAATACCCAAATAGTCACTTAAAGAACATAAAGTACTCCACTGAACACCACAGAAAATCCTTCCTCCCCACCTCTGTCAGACTCTATAACTCCTCCTCTGTTACACCCCCACTTATCAGACTCTATAACCCCTCCCCCTGTCACACACTCATCCAACTCTGTAACTCCTCCCCTTTCACCCACTTATCAGACTCTATAACCCCTCCCCCTGTCACCCACTCATCAGACTCTATAACTCCTCCCCCTGTCACCAACTATGTCTTTATGGACCTGGGGCACAGTCAATGTTGTGCCACACTGAAAAATAACTTGTTTTTGAATGTTTAGTTCATTCAAATGAAAATGAATTTATTCAGACAACATTAACAGAAATTGTAAACAAACCATGTCTGTCTAAAATGCAATATTCAGACAATATCTTTTAAAGTGCTCAGAAAAGAAACATAACTAAAAGTAAACAAAATGTGTGGTTTTCCCCATCTAAATCTACACCGACGCAAATGTTTAAACAAAGTGCCTTCTGCAGAAGCGTCTGAACTCGAAGCACTAACCATGCTAGCCTGTAATCAGCAAACGTTCATAATTTGTACACTGATTTGTTCAGATCAGCGTTCACGAAAAATAGGAATGTGTTCAATGAAGGCTGTTCACCGAACGCGTTTGTGCACAACACTGGGCACAGTCATGCTGGAATAGAAAAGATTCTTTCCCGAATGGTGTCCACAAAGTTGGAGGCATGGCATTGTCCCAAATGTATTGGTACGCTAAAGCATTAAGACTGTCCTTCACTG